>JABTXL010005167.1:13621046-13635230 GCA_025134845.1 Neodon shergylaensis | reverse complement strand
AGAGAGAGAGAGAGAGAGAGAGAGAGAGAGAGAAAGGGTCCATAGTATACTTTCAAGAGGCACTTTTTAAGCTTTGAGACACTTCCATCTAGTGGCTAAATCTTTTAACTACATCCTTTATTAAAATACTCAAAATACTTGAGATTTCTACTGCAAAAAAAAAAAACTAACAAGGGCATAAATTGTAATTCTAAATTTCATTTAAAGCTTTCAACTTCCGTATCTTACACAAAAATGTTTCATACCATGAACACTCTACCCATAAAATCACATCTTATATTACAGTCCTGAATCTACAATAACCGCCCAACTGTGTAGCATGTACTTTAGTTAACCTTGCCATATGAAACTAATTGACACTTAGTAGTCACTGGCAGGGTACCGATTGCTGTAACTCTAATGACAGACTTAATCATCTTAGAAAATGTTCAACTTACTTTCCACAAAGGATTTTAAAAAGACAAAATAAATGCTATCAGATAATTTTATTGGCATGAACTCAGAAATGAACAGCTAGACTGGGGTATGTACTCAAGCTACGATAAAGTGATTCTGCTAGATTTAAATTATTTAATGTAATTTTCATATTTTTATGAGTATGAGCGTTTTTACTTGCATGCATGTCTTTACATCATGTGTGTGCCTGATGCCTTCTGAGGCCAGATGAAAGCATCAGCTCCTCTGAAACTGCAGTTACAGAGGATTGTGAGCTGCCTTTGTGGGTTCTGGGACTAGAGTCATGGTATTCCGGAAGAGCAATTAGTTCTCTTAACTACTTAAACATCTCTCCCACCCTTTAAATTCATTTTTTTGAAAAAGGCAAAATAATGAAGATAACAAATGAAGAGTTAGACTTCCACTCTACTCAACCCATGGCTGTAGTTTTGTGTGTTTATGAGTTGCACGGTGTTTTTTATTTGAGACATGATAAAAAATAAAGACAAGAACATGAATTAGTAGAATTTGAAAAGATGATTAGATGTTATTTCCTTACTATGATTTGCAGGGTTTTTTTTTCTTGTTTGTATAACTAACTTGTACAGTTGGCATCTGGAAAGATAGGACCAACTGAACAACAGTGATTCAAGAACACAAAATGTTGCTTTTAGGGAATTTAGTCTGTAGTGAGAAGAAGAATAAGAAAGCCGCATAAAAATCATGTACTACAGTAGTAATTGCTATCAGGACTGATATTATGATGCTCTTATTATAGGGCCTGACTGGTAATCAGAAAACTCTCATGAAAAGTCACTTTAAAGCACAGAAATAAATGGCAATAGTCCACTTAGCACGTTTGAAAGTAAAGTTTTAGACAGTAAGATTGCCAACAACCAGAATAAATGAACTTTGGTGAGTTGTACAAACAACAGAAGGACCCAAGCTTTGATGTGAGAGTCCCCTCTGTGTGCTGTGATTACCATGAATGAATAAAGAAACTGTTTTGGACCTATCGCAAGGCAGAACCTAGGTAGGCAGAGAAAGCTAGGCTGAATGCTGCGAGAAAGAAGGGTGGAGTCAGAGGGAAGCCATGGAGCCGCCAGAGTCAGACATGCCAAAATTTGCCAGTAAGCCACTGCCTCTTGTTGGTTTCCAGCTGCCCGGCTAGCTTAGAGCCGAAATAATTACACAGAAACTGTATTATTTAAATTACCACTAAGCCCATTAGCTCTTGCTTCTTAATGGCTAACTCTTACATATTAATTTAACCCATCTCCATTATCGCCATGTGGCAGACCTGCAGAGGACCTGGCTCAGGCTTACTCACTCTGAGGTCCCAGACTCATGCCTAGACCTGCAGAGATCTCTGGTTCCTGCCTACTCTCTCAGAGGTCCTAGACTCATGCCCAGGTCCATAGGATTCCTGGCTTAGGTCTACTCCCTTGAAGGTCCCAGATTCATGTCAAGACCCTCAGTGGTCTCTGGCTCACTCGCTCAGTGGTTACTCCCCTGTACTTTCCCTATAGAGTTTGCTGTCTCAGGTCTGCTCTGGACCAGATCACTGCTCAATCCTTGTCGGCCAAGGTCCCAGGATTGGATCAGCTCCTGCTCCTGTGGAGCTTGCTTTCTCAGGCTGAGTTTTGAGTTTTCAAATGCTCAAGACAGGCCCCATGCCTCTTTCTTCCTGCTTCCTGCTAATCCAGATATAAAGCTCTCAACTACCTCTCCAGTACATGCTTCCTACCATGACAATAATGGACTAAACCTCTGAACTGGGTAAACCAGTCCTAATTTAAAGTTTTTTTTTTTTTTTTTAGAGTTGCTGTGGTCATGGTGTTTCTTCACATCAATAGAACACTGACTAAAGCCAAGTCAGGAACTTGGGGAACCTGGAGGCAGGAACTGAAGGAGAGGTTCTTAGGGAAATGTTTCTTCCTGGTTTGCTTTCCTTGGCTTACTCAGCCTGCTTTCTTTTTCTTTCTATCTTTCTTTCTTTCTTTCCTTCCTTCCTTCTTTCTCTCCTTTTAAGGACTTTTAAATGTATTTTATGTATACAAGTATTCCATCTGCATGTATCTCTGCACAATAGAAGAGGGAATCTAACCCCATTATAGATGGCTGTAAGCCACCATGTGGGTGCTGGGAATTGAACTCAGGACTTCTGTGAAAATCAGTGCTCTTAACCATTGAGTCATCTCTCCAGCCCCTTTAGCCTGCTTTTTTGTAGAACCCAGAACTGTCTGCTTACAAGTGGCTCCAGCCACAGTTGATTGCACTCAACTCTGTCAATCAAGAAATTGCTCCAGTGACTTGCTCACAGGCCAGTCTGATGGAGACAATTCCTCATTGAGGTTTCCTTGTCTCAGACGATTCTACCTGGTGTTCAGTTGACAAAATCAACCAGCACAGGGATCTGACATTTTGTCAATTCTCCACTATTGTCCTTGGAGCCTTTAAGCTTTATGCTGCCAGTTGCTATCCCAGCAGCTCTTGGGCTTGTTTGTGTGTGAGAACCATGTGGAGATATTTTCACATTCCTTAAAGGGCCTGGAGAGATGGCTCATCAGTTAAGAGCATTTGCTGCTCTTACAGAGGACCAAAGTTCAGTTATCAGTGCCCACAGGGCAACTCACCACTATCTGTAACTCCAGTTCTGGGGATCAGAGCTCTCTTCTGACCTCCTTAGATGCCAGGCAAATATTGTGAACAAACATACATACAGATGTGGTACACATATATACATATACATATACACGTGGTACACACACATATACATGCGGTGCACAAACATACTACACATACACATGTGGTACACATATATACATACATATACATGTGGTACACATATATACACACATGTGACATACACATGCATACACAGAGGCAGAACACTCATAGACATAAAAATAAGTCTAGTCTTTAAATAATGAAAATAAATTCTATTTATTTTTAAAATTTTATGCATTTTATGTGAATGAATGCTTGCCTGTGTGTATGTCTATGCCTGTGGAAGTCAGAAAAGGGCATGGAATCCCATGGAACTAGAGTTATAGCCACCATGTGGGTGCTGGGAACCAAACTTAGGTCCTCTGGAAGAGTGATCAGTGCTCTTCACTGCTGAGATGTCTCTCCAACTCCAAAAAGAAATGTTAAGAAACACTGCATCCTGTAGGCCTAGACTTAACAGCCCTACATGCCTTTGTGTGGGTCTTATTTGGGAGGGGAGGCTAATGTAGCTCAGGCTGACCTGGAATTTAATATGTAGCTGAGGCTGGCCATGAATCTGATCCTCCAGTCTCAGTTTCCTGAGTGCTAGAATTACAGGCAGTCTCACTAAGCACTGTCCTTCTGTTACATTGTTCAAAAACTATGAACAGGGGGCTAGAGAGTAGGCTCAGCAGTTAAGAGCACTTTGTTGTGGAATATTATTTTAACGGTGTAAAGGTGTGTTACATTGGTTTATGCTGCATTTAATTATGGAAACATGTGTTGTTGTTTCTTTTTGCCTACCTAAGGCACCTACCCAATTGGTCTAATAAAAAGGTGGATGACCAATAGCTAGGCAGGAAAAGGAGAGGTGGGACTGGCAGGCAGAGAGAATAATTAGGATGAGGACTCTAGGCTGGGGAATGAGTGAAGAAGAAGAGAACTAGGGAGAAAGAGAGGGACACATGTAGAAGGAGCGGTGGACCACTTCCTGCCACCCAGTTCCCAGCTGCCTGGCTAGCTTATGCCCCGAAATAACAACACACAAATTGTATTCATTTAAACACTGCTTGGCCCATTAGTTCTAGCCTCTTATTGGCTAGTTCTAACATCTTGATTAATCCATTTCTTATAATCTGTGTAGCACCACAAGGTGGTGGCTTACCGGGAAAGATTCTGCATGTCTGACCTGGTGGCTGGGCTCCATTGCGTCTGCCTCACTTCCCTTCTTCCCAGCATTCTGTTCTGTCTACTCTACCCACCTAAGAGCTGGCCTATCAAATGGCCAAGGCAGTTTCTTTATTAACCAATGAAATCAATACAAAACAGAAGATCCTCCCACATCAGACACATCCAGGACCAGAAGCCAGGCAGCTGCCAGTCAGCTAGGCAGAGTAGGCAACACAGAGGAAAGAAAGGTAAAACACCCTGAGGCAAAACATAGATAAAGAGAAACAGCCTAAGCTATAAGAGCTAGCCAGAGACGAGGCTAAGATAAGGCTGAACATTCATTACTAATAAGATGTCTCTGTGTCATGATTTGAGAACTGGTTGGTGGCCCAAAAGAAAGCCTGGTATAGCACCTTGCTGCTCTCAGAGGACCATGGTTCAGCTCTCAGCACCCACAAAGCAGCTCACAACTGTCTGTATCTCCAGTTTCAGGGGAATCCGACGCCCTCTTTTGGCTCCACTGTGCATTTCACAGGTGTGGTCAACACATATACATGCAGGCAAAATGCCCATACACATAAAAATGATAAATAAATAATAGATAAATAAAATGTTTGAAAGAGATTTAAAAAGATATAAGCAGGTCTCCATATGTTTAATTTCATATGAGGAACTTTTCTTTCCTTTTTCTGTTTTTCCTTCTCTCTGTGTTAACACATGTGCCTGTTCATGTGTGTAGGGATGAGGGGGTGGGGGAGTTGTGTAGGCCAGAGGACAATGTTTGTAGTTCCTTATATGTGTACACCTTTTAAAACATTTTTGAAAGACAGATTCTTTCACTGGCGTGGAACAGCTTACCAAGAAGGCTAGGCTGGCCAGGAAGCCCCAGGGATCTGTACTGCTTCCACAGTGCTGGGATTATAAGAACACACCACCACACCTAGCTTTTTTTAGAATGATTTTTCAAGACAGAAACTCTCTCTTTCTTCATGTATATATGAAGAAACTATATATAGTTTCTCTGTGTGACCCTGGCTGTCCTGGAACTCTCTCTGTAGACCAAGCTGGCCTCGAACTCAGAGATCCACTTGACTCTGCCTCCCGAACGCTTAAAGGCAAGCACCACCATCATCCAGCCACACCTAGTGTTTTAAATGTGGGTTCTGGGGTTCAAACTCAGCAAGGCAAACACTTCACTATCTGGGTAATCTCCCCACCCTACCCCTTTTTTTTCTGTATTGTGTTTCGTTTGGAGACAGGGTCGTATACAGCCCAGCCCTTGAATTCACTATGTAGTCTGAAAGATCCTTCAACCCCTTTTGGAAATAAGAGAATAACAAACTCGAGAGACTAGTGAAAACTCAGTGGTTTTAAATATACAATTCTGCAGAAAGATACTCTGGCATAGAGGAAAGGCATAAATGGCCAAGGTACTGATTTGCTGCAAGACAGTGGTTTTTAAAAACCTATCAAGAGACATTCCTATTCTCTCTCTTATGGGCATATAGTGTAACGGCGTAAATGAATGCAGACAGATTGTAAAAATATATACAGCTTTAATGGGGAAATAGACTTACAGAACCACTGTTCCCGCGGAGACCAGGAAAGCAGAAGGGGTGCGCTGGCTCCCACTGGCTCGATTTATAAATAAACATTCGCTGGAGGTGAACACGCCCCCTAAGGGGCTGAGCTTATTCCTACAATATAGGATTTGCAATCCCCTAATTCTCCCATCCCATTGGCCTAGATAAAATCCTCATCCAATAAATAATTTGGGACTTGAGACTGGCCCCTTCTGATTGTTGACTTCCCTATTCTGATCTGGCTAAGTGACCCAGAAAACCACTGATAGATTTCTGAAACAAAGAGGGGCTAGCACTAGCCAGGGAAGAGGGGCTTAGTGCTTCCTAAACTTGTCTGTCACTCCAACCAACTCTAGCTCGCCTCATACTGAGAACGGAACGTTTTATCCTCTGACATTCCCCAAGTGCTGGGTCTACAAGTGTGTACCACTAAGCCTTCCTAGGGGATTTTCTCTTTGCCATTTGAGATTATAAAGTGTTTTACTAGGTACATGACACTGGTTTATAGTCTAAGGTTGCTGTCCTCAGGTCCCAAGGAATCAAGGTGTGTTTTTACTGTAACATGAGGGGTCATTATCTTGTTTATGAGATTGTTGCCATTCTCACTCAGCCTTTCTCTTCCAGTGTCCTCTTCATTTTCTTCTAGGGGTGCTGCTATACTCTTCCAAAGGAAGCTGCTGTCACCCAGGGTGCAAGGGGACCCCAGACTCTACACAGGCATGGAAGGACTTCATCCACTGCTGTCACTGGTCTTTTCCTGGTATACCCTTTAAGGATGAAGACAAACTTCAACCCAGGTGGAGCAAGCCAGTTCTGGAACACGCAGTTCCAGAAAGGGGCTGACCTTGTGGGAGTGGCTCAAGGGGCAACCAGGCTAGAAAGGGGACTGGGAGTCATACCAGGCCACGCCTCCCTGGCTATTGGTCAGTCCCTTCACCCAGACACAGGTGGGTGGTGGCCAGCTCTTCCACTAACCAAGGGCAAGGGTAGGCCCCGCCCCGGGCCAGTTTAGCAGCTGCGCGAGCTGCTGAGCTCCAGGAATGGAGGGAGGCTTGCTAGGCCGCACCGTTTGCGTTCTGACTGGAGCTTCTAGGGGCTTCGGCCGCGCCCTGGCCCCGCTGCTGGCCCGGCTGCTGTCGCCCGGTTCGGTGCTGCTCCTGAGCGCACGCAGTGAGTCGGCGCTGCGGCCGCTGGAGGAGGAGCTGGGCACACAGCATCCAGGCCTGCAAGTGGTGCGGGCAGCCGCAGACCTCTGCACCGAGGCCGGCGTGCAGCAGCTGTTGTGCGCGGTGCGCGAGCTCCCCAGGCCCGAGGGGCTGCAGCGCCTGCTGCTCATCAACAATGCAGGTGATACCGCTGGCCAGACCGACCAGGCTGGGGCTGCGGGCTGCCACCATTTGGGTAGTCCCTCAAAGTCCAGAGTCCAAGTGGAGACAGCCTGGTTGTCTAAAGTTCCTGTAGGACTTTCTTGAACGCCTTGAGCAGTGCCTCCTGGTGGGAGCATGAGTCAAGACAGCAGGTCTCTAAACAGATCCTCTTCTTTTCTGAAGAGCACTCAGACAGGTGTATTCTTAGCTTGCTTTAGGGGTGTCTGCAGAGCTGGGGTAGGTGGGGAGAGACTGAGAACAAAGCTCCAGCTCATGTGTCATTTACCCGGTCCTGTTTTCTCAGGCACTCTTGGAGATGTTTCCAAAGGCTTCCTGAACGTGACCGATCCATCTGAGGTGAACACTTACTGGACTTTGAATCTGACTTCCATGCTCTGCTTGACCTCGGGCACCCTGAATGCCTTCCCGGATAGCCCTGGCCTCAGCAAGACCGTGGTTAACATCTCGTCTCTGTGTGCCCTGCAGCCCTATAAGAGTTGGGCGCTGTACTGCGCAGGGAAAGCTGCCCGAGACATGTTGTACCAGGTCCTAGCTGCTGAAGAACCTGGCTTGAGGGTGCTAAGCTACGCTCCAGGTAGGTGGTTGGTACTGCACTTGATGCCTCTCGACCTGGCTGGTACCTTTCTGGGGGCTGGGCAAGGTAGGGACCCTGGTCTGTATTCTTAGGAAAGAATCCAAAGAATATATTGCACCCCTCAGTCATGACTCCTCATCTTGCATGGAAAAGAGACAGGGGCAGAGAAACTCAGCGTTAGGAGTTGCCTGGCAAGGAGGTGGAACAGAACACCCATACACATAAAAATAAATAAATTAAAGTTAAGAAACAAAAGACTACATTACCTGTATATGTTTAGCTGTCTGCTTTTCTCCCTCGAGGGCCACATATTATTTCTCCATGTATCCCCAACACCTAGAAAAGCTTCATGGAGGCTGGCTGCAATAAATGCTCAAAGACAAGTAGGCAGACGTTGTTGAGTGGTGAGCAGGCACTGAACTATGCTAGAACACTGAATGGGGTGAGAAAGAGGGGCTGGGTATCATATCTTCTGTAACTGAAGTCGCAAATGGTTGTGATCCACTATGTTGGTACTGAGATTCAGACCCTGGTTATCTGCGAGATCAGCAAGTGCTCTTAACAGGGAGCCGTCTCTCTCTCTCATCCCCTACAATCAGCTTTTTACTGGGGATCTGAACTCAGGTCTCAATGCTTGTACAGCAAGAACTTTACCAACTGAGCCCCCATCCGGGGATTTTGGGAAGCCATGTGAGCCAGCAAAGTTCAGCCAGATGAATTTATCAGAGAGTTAAAGGAGGTATTAAAGAAAGGAGAAAAACCAAGTTATGGCCTGGACCTGCTTGAGACCATGCTGGAAGTCTCACATGGTCCCAGGTTGGACGTAGGAGGGGTAGGGAACCTGCAGGGTCCATGCATGTACGGATACAAGTAGGAATGTTGAGAAGAGGTGTTACATGGACCAGAGAGGATGATCTTGATTTTAAACCATGCTTTATAGACTGTAGCTTTGAGTCCAAAACTCAGTGGTAATGTGAGCTGGGCATGGTGGCCCTCACCTATAATCCCAGTACTGGAGAGGCCAAGACGGGAGGAGCCTGAATTTCAAGAGAGAAATCCATAGAGAGAACATTACTGAAAGAAAGAAAAAAAATGTGAAAGGCAACATAATGGAACCTCAGGCCAGACCGAACTCGGCTCCACCCTCCACACACAGTGGGGATCTACAACCTCTGTCCTTCTCTTGTGCTTTCCATCCTCTAGGTCCCCTGGATACAGACATGCAGCAGTTGGCTCGAGAATCCTCCAAGTACCCGGAGATAAGGAACGGACTGCAGAAGCTGAAATCGAATGGGAAGCTGGTGGATTGTGGGACATCAGCTCAGAAACTGCTGAGCTTGCTGCAAAAGGACACCTTCCAATCTGGAGCCCACATAGATTTTTATGACAGTTAAGTCCATGTTCTACCACAGTGCCCTCCCCAGCCCTGCCTAACACAAACATAAGCCCTCAGACACAGCCAGCAAGGTGTGACTGGCATTACCAGTCAGCAGAAGGCTTTTGCGAGGACTTGAGAGAGAGTTGTTGGGTACTGGTATCCCCAGAAAGAGAACTTTAGAGCTGGGAAGAGGAGAAGAAGCTGAAACACTGCAGAGAGGAGGCTGAGTGTCTTGTCTGTGGGGTGAAGAGAGTGTGCCCTGATGCAGAAAGAGGACCGAGGGCATCACGTTGATAGTCCTTGAACTTCTCATTTTTGTTCTGCTGCCTTCTTCCTCTGACACCCACTGTTTCTCCCTGGACTCTGGTCCAAATACATAGCTGTAAGGCATGTGCAGTAGAGTCCATGTTGCCCTTCGTGCATGCCTGCTGCCCTCTTCTGCAGGGTGCAAGAGTGACGCCTCAGTTCATTAGCTAGGGTGTCACTGCTCTCTCTTCCCAGAGCACTGCCAGAGAGCTGTCTGCCTCCTTTCATTGAGGCCCACAAAGTGGTTATTATAGGTCCAAAGTCATTAAGATAGAAATACCAGGACGCCTGCGCCTTTGTCATGCTTCTGTCCACACTGACCCACCTTTACTGCCATTTTCCTGAGGGTCCTGGAGCTAGGCAGTGAGTATCCATCCTCAGCGCCCAACGCACAGCAGACAGCCCTCACCAGTGAGGGCTTGGATTTCTAGTTCCACCTCTTGCCAACACGGAAGCACTGTAAATAGGCCCCGGATCCTGTGGTGGCCTCTAGCCCACCGTTGCACATGGAGCTGACAGTTCCCAGCCATCCAAAACAACCACACAACCACACTCAGCCTGACATCTGCTTGTGTTCAAAGAACCCTCTGGTCCTACTTGTGCCCAGCAGAGGGCGCACTGGGGCTGTGCAGCGTGAAAAGGTGGGGCTTGCCCTTTCTGCAGGGCATGCCACAACTGTTGAGGATTCCCTAAGGTGGAAGGGGGTAACTTTTATCACCTTTCCCAGTGGAGTCTTTACCCTCTCTGGAATGGAAATGGCCGCTTCAGACTTCTGCTCCTCTTACCAGCTGGTACCCACAGCAAGTTGCTCTTGTGCCTCTGACATGAGCGTGTATTACGATGCACTCAAATAAAGCATTGCACCCCTCCAAAAGGGTCATTGTGCACGACCTAGTGTTTGCAAATGTTTGACACTACATGTCCCATGGTTGAGAAAGCCCCTTTGCCTCTTTTATTTTTGATAGACCAGAAATTCAGGGAGAAATACCGCATGTTTCCACAAGGTGGCATGACTTTCTCATGTCTTCCAAGAACAGAAGCTTCAGGGTGTTCTAAGTGGTCTGTCCTCTAGACTGGCAGGAACTCAGAGAATTGAGGAAAGGCAGAAAGGGATAGAGTCACTCTCCTTAACAGGCCCACGGCTTCTCTAGTGACTCACGACCATCTCATCCCACAGGGATTTCCCCAGCATCAATTCCAGCCCTGACTTCAGTGTCTCCAGAACATTCAACACTGGGGCTTTGGTGCTGCCCTCCAGGACCTAACCATCTGTCTCCTGGAGTTCTTAGCCTGGCCTTAGCTAACCCACACAAGAGCACATGCAAGCGCACACAGAAATACATGCGAGTCCAGCTGCACGGGTGACCAGGGCTGCGGATTAGCCAAAAGGCAAACAGGGTTTCCCTGTCTTTGTTGTCATTGAACTGGGTTGTTTTATGTTTCTGTTTAATAGTCTGAGCTGGGTGCCGACAGCTGCCCCCTGAGGGACTAGGGAGGGAAATAGTGCAGCTTATCCCCACACAGCTGTGGTAACTCTGCCTAGGAGTGGAACCAGCTGGTGTCAGCGTGGTCAGGAATCTCCCCCATGACTATGCCCACATAGTCATGGCTCAGGCCTACTCCCTCTGAGGTCCCAGACTCACACCTGGACCCACAGAGATTTCTGCTTCCTGCCTATTCCCTCGGAGGTCCCAGATTCATGCCTAGACGGGTTAGAGGTCCTGGCTCAGGCATAGTTCCTCTGAGGTCCTAGACTCGGGCACAGACCCACAGGGGTCCTGACTTAGGTCTACTGTCTTGAAGGTGCCACATTCACATCAGGACCCTCAGCAGTCTCTGGCTCTGGCTCTTACTCTCTTGTACCTCTTTATTTTTATTTAATCGTTGTCTTTTTTATCCTTTCTTTTGAGGGGCCTACAATAGAGGAGTACAGACTTGGAAGAAGTAGAATTGGGGTACATGATGTGAAGTTCTCAAAGAATTATTTTTTTCCCTTTTTCTTTTTTTGGATTTTTGAGACAGGGTTTCTCTGTAGCCTTTGGTTCCTGTCCTGGAACTAGCTCTAGTAGACCAGGCTGGCCTTGAACTCACAGAGATCCGCCTGCCTCTGCCTTCCGAGTGCTGGGATTAAAGGCGTGCGCCACCACCGCCCGGCTCAAAGAATTGATTTTAAAAAATAAGAAAAAACAAAGCTGACTCAATTTTCACCAGAAGCCCTAAACTCCCAACAGTTTCTCAGCTTCGGTTGGGACCTTGGGAGTTCCCCCTCCTTCTCTGCTGAAACTGACTGGTTTGTGAAGGTAACCGTAGCTGCGGTGGGCAACGTGTGTAAAAACCATGCCATGTGCAGAGGCCATCCTCCCGGAGTGCTCCTTTCCATCTTCTGACCTGTCCATTCATGCCATGTGCAGAGGCCATCCTCCCAGAGTACTCCTTTCCATCTTCTGACCTGTCCATTCATGCTTCTTGAGTTGCCTGTTTTGAGCTGCTGGATGGGCGATGGAAACATTTGCCTTACTTTAGAACAACCAGGATCAAAGCAGCCAGGATTACACACAGCTTGCTTCCATGTAAATATTTGAAATTATCTCAGAGGTATTTCATAGTTTGCAATTTTTGCCTCTGCTTCTTCAGACTCCTTCTGTGTAGCGGACAGTGAATGACTGTGAATCAGATAAGAAGCATTGCGCTATTTGGGTGGTATTTCCAATGAAAAAGGAGAATGAATCTCCTGAATCTGTGGAGTTTCTAAACTTACAGAAGGAAAAGATGGTATTCAAATATCAAAAGAGGTAAATTAAAACCACCAAATTTTTAATAATAAATAAGAGAGGTGTGCGTGTCCTAAAATAAGATTTGACCTAGTTTTGAAAGTCTTAGAGGGCTTCCATAAAGAAATTATATTCAGCTTAAACAGATTATTGAATCTGTTGAGGGAAAAGGAGAAATTTCAAAGTTTTTAGATAGGAACGAATTTGGTGGACGTCAAGAACTGATAAAGGACAGAAGGATTAGCCTGAGATTCTAATGGCAGAACATGCAGTTACCCCTTTACGAAATGCTTATTTACTACTGAGTGTAAGCCTATGCAGCCCACATTAGGGGAAAGATACAGATCCAAAAGAAGGTCATGACTGAGTCATCACCATTGGAATTGCTATTTCCCTCGAAATCATGCCAAATAAGGGAAGGGACAAGAAAGCAGGGTAGGGGATAATGTTGAAGAACTTGATCTACAATGTCCCTTTCTACAGTAGGCAAACGGATGGCCTATTAGGTATTAACTTCTTAATACTTCTGGGCTGAGTATCATGGTCTTTCGGCAGCCTTATTGCATCTTAGGTCATCATATCGAGGAATTGTCCCAGGCAAGGTTAAGTCCTAATGTGCATAACAGTATTTGCACAGTTCCTTACTTTAGTAGAGACTGGCACGAGATGATGGAGGACTAGAGATTTCAAAGCGGGAAAGCAGTGGTAGTGGTTGATACAATTCTCAGAATTAGTTTGAAAAGAGAAAGGAAGGAAAAGAAGGAAACTAAGAATTATGTACAGACTTAAAAAGTTAATGGGAGATTTCGGTTTTTTTTATTTATTAAAGGTTTCTGTCTCTTCCCCACCGCCGCCTCCCATTTCCCTCCCCCTCCCCCAATCAAGTCCCCCTCCCTTGTCAGCCCAAAGAGCAATCAGGTTTCCCTGCCCTGTGGACTTCCCACAGGGCAAGATTTCGGTTTTTTAAATAACAAAATAGCTACCCATTCTGTTTTCCCATGTTCATAGTAAAGGAACGCTGTAAGCTGATTTGTACCTACCTTTATAATCACCTTTTGAGCTGAAGAGATGCCTCAGTGGCTAAGAGCACTTTCAGCGCTTCGGGAAGCCTTGAGATTGGTTCCCAGCACTCATATCTATGGCTCATAAGTGCCCTTAACTCCGGCTCCATGGGATCAAACACCTTCACATGACCTCTGTGGGTACCTGCACGCATGTGCCGTACATTCACACAGACACATATAAAAATAAAACATAAAAATACCTTTAAACAAAAATCTGCTTCTGAGGATGGTGGAGAGAAGGGGAACAGGAGCAGATAAAAAAAATTAGCAAGAAGGTGTCCAGCTAAGGTGCTCAGGGTCTGGAGAAGAGAGTATCCAGGAGACTCATGGCAGCAACAGCAGCAGAGCCTGGAAATGCATGTGTTGCATTTTCAGCTTGAGTAAATGGACACTGACCAGTGTCACCACTCTCAGGTTTGAAAGAGAAAGTGAAGCCTTCCTTTTTATATGTGAAATTTACTTCTTATGGGAAAAGTCATGTGTAAAAATGTTATAGTTTAGAAGAGCACTAAGCTAAAAGTAAGGTGAAGTCATCTGTCTGCCCATGGCAATCAAACTCTCGGATGGACAAGAAATTTTAGGCAGATAATACAATGAGAAAAGCCTTTGAATGAATCTGCAGAATAAATCTTGGCTCCCATATGTTTGGATACCATACTCTCAGCAGTTAGTAATGTGTAAAATACATCAGTTTCATTATTTTCTATCAACATTTTCAAAATATTTTTGATGAAATTGTTTTCTACAGAATTCATTATATATATATATATATATATATATATATATATATATATATATATATATAT
>JABTXL010005167.1:13580811-13621036 GCA_025134845.1 Neodon shergylaensis | reverse complement strand
TATATATATATATATATATATATATATATATATATATATATATATATTCACTTTGGCAAACTTTAAATTTTACATTCTGTTATTCATAGGCAAGCCAATAAACATTATCCTCTCTCCCAAAAGTAGCTATATATTTATTTGCTGTACAGTACATCATTTAGTATTTAATGTTTCTTTCAGGAAACATATTTAGCTTTCTCAGCTTATGTATGTCTTGTAAGGAGGATGCACACATGTTTATAGCTCCGATTGCTCAGCAACACAACACACTGAGTGGCATTAAGAAGTAGTACTCGTTTGATTTAAAGCCGACTTTTCCATAAGGGCTCTCCATAAGTGGGACACTGTGAACCAACCTGTGAGTCCAACAACATATGGTTTAAAAATCTTTGCATGATATTTTACAAGAAAGCAAATGAGAAAAGCAAAGGGAGGAAGAGGCCCTGTTGTAGATTTTTGTTTCTAATAGTGCAACGCAAATACCAACTCAAAGCATTCTAGACAGCTCCTGAGGATGTCCGTCCTGGAAGGAGCTTCAGGTCCTAAGCAGTATCAGTGGAACCGGGTATTCCCAATTCTCTTGCAAACCACTGATTTTTCTGAATGCCTACAATGTTTTAGGAAGCCCACACTCACTTATTAACATTGCTTTCCCCTCTCTTCCAAGTCTTTTCAAAATATTTTAAAACCAAGTCATTTGTCTCCTTGCTCAGCAGGCCACAGTAAGTTCAATGCACCTTCGTTAAGCATTTCTAAGAGAATGTGAAGGAGTGAGAAAATAAAAACACAGACCAGTATAAAAACTAGAGGTCTGGGACTCAAATGGCCCTAGGAGTAATTTCTTGGCCTGAATGACTGTGTAATATTAACTGACTTACCAACTTCCTTGTTCTCTAGTGTACAAAGTGAAAAAGGAGATTTTTAGGTAAACTGTCGTAAGTTGTATAAGGTACATAGCAAAATATTTTAAATATCAAAATACTCAGCAAATTGGGCATCCCATCTTTAAAAGGATGTCAATTCTTTTAACTTTTATCCACGTTGAAGATATAGGATACCATATGTTATTAAAATGACATATTGCTACATTTTTTCCTGAAAAATAAGCCAACTGAAAATATATACATGTTAATTTGCATTCATTGTAACTGTGACGTTGGTGTATTTTCTAGCCCTTGATGACATCAAGTAGTCTTTCTATAAACACAGTGATACAAGTAAAATATTTCACTTCTTCTTCTTCTTCTTCTTCTTCTTCTTCTTCTTCTTCTTCTTCTTCTTCTTCAAACTTAACTAATTTATGCTTCATTTATAGTTTCAGAATTAGTAGGAACCAAGTCTAAGCTTGCAATGTAAATTCTGCTTTTAATTGGATAGAAAGGGACACAGACATCTTTAGAGTACACGAAGTCAAACTTTTATTTGAAAGCTGAATTTCATGTGTAATGAAAATAGTATTGAACCACACATATCCATAAGCATAATACAAACACCATCTACAACACAAACACACGCGAATAAAGATCTACTGTGAACATTAATCTATGTAAGAACAGAAAAGCTAACCAGGTGAGCCTGCCCTCTGTACGTTTTGTCTCTTTGACGATGCAGTCAGTTGAAGACAAATCAAAGTAGCTTTGGCCCAGCCCTACTTACCTCACTATAGAACACTAGGATACATCTACTACCACAGACCACAAACCAGTACTACAACCAATTTAAAGTTGTTACGAGAATTACGCCTTCATGGCATGTAAACATATTTAGGATTTCGATTGGCAAATATGTTTTAAATACTTAGAAAAGCAGCCGACATCTCTCCTTATTGTCCTCTATCTCTTCCATGAGTAGAAAATAGCGTTAAGTCCATTGTGCTCTACAGTTTTCTATAAACATGGGTACATCTAAAATATCAGATGCCTTTATACCAAGAGAATAAATCTACTGATTTCACATCTTACAAATACGCATGCAGAATGAGTGGAAAACACTTTTGTATAGCAAAGACCCTGCTTAGTTTTCTTCTGATTATTAATTTTCAATGGCATTTGCAAATCGTACTCCACACTTAACAGTAGGATTTAGCTTATTTTCTGTAGATCTGTTTTCTATAAAAAATATATTTATGTGCTTAGAGGGGAAAAATTGAGTTGGTGTATGTGGGGGTGAGTTTTTGATACTTAATTTGATTACAGGTTGGGTTATGAAGTTAAAAGGCATCTTAGATTTTATCATTCGTACGTTTTCTTAGTACAAAAGAACACCCTGTGACAGCAAACATTAGCACTTTGTAGCACAGTTTGAAGTTAAAGCAGTTCAGCCATGTGCCTAAGGTTTCTATGTATAGTCAGTGCTGGAACCTGGAACAGAACACAGATTTCCCTGGCCCTCAAACAGTTCTTTCTGAACTTATCCCCATCCACAATCCTGGAGGTTATATACAATCACTTACATTAAAATCATACCGGCAGTAGACTACAGAAAGTTACTGCAAAACCAGTTAACAACAAAGGTGTACATATTAGCAGCTGCCTTAAAACTCAGGGGGGTGGCATTTCCCAAATAATTATTGCCCAATGGTAATCAGCATTGCACATCACAGAGTCTGCCACTCACTGTTTAAGAGAGAAAAAGAATTAAATCCACTTTAACCTACTGGATGTGCTTTCATTTGAGCACACTGAATAATCCAATTCTACGATTAAAATCAAAGGACTCCAAGGATCTTGTCTTGCTCTACTGAAGATGTACAACAGAATGAAGCCAAATAGTATTTAGAAGTTCACAGAAGCTAGCAAAAGGGGTTATAGCACAATCTCATTTTCTTCAACCGTCATTTGGAACAAAAGTGTAAGTATTTGCATCAACATTAGACTTAAAGATTATTAAATTTTTAATGAAACAGTTCTACATTGTTGGTTATTATAATCAACCCATATGACCCTTTCCAAACTACATTTTGAATGATGATAAGGAGAAGGAGGCAGAATAACAGCATAATTAACTGTCGGTCACATCCTTTCTTTTCTGTGAAGCTCAGTTCCACAGCCCCCCACCTAAAATGGCACACGACAGAGGCTCCTCCAGCAATCTGTGCCTTAGTCATGAGATGGCGCTGGGGATCAGTTTCCACAGTGGATGTGTAGATCCTTACACACTCATACACGCTAGAGAATAAAGATATCTGCCCCCTTTCTTTTACTATTTCCAGGAAAGTAGCTAAACATTGAGATCCATGATTTTGAGAAAACAGGTTTTTCCTACCTATGCATTCTAAAAGAGACATGAGATTTAAAAAGTATGTTTCATGTACATTACTGCATTGGTCATTTTCTTATCCATGATTTTAACCCCAAAGCAACATAGCACATCATATCAATTAAACATGAAGACTAAACAGTAAGGATATGCCAGTAATTACACAAAGTAAAGTTAAATCTCTGAACTGTATCACAACATAGTTAATAATTTCATGGTGAGGTTAAAAGTTTCCATTACACGAGAGTGTTAGCATCCGTTATTTACTTATATATGCACAGAGTTCTTCAAGGTATTTCTAAAACACTCTAAAACTTCCATACCATTTTAGATGGACTGGTAGCCCACGTGCCGGAAACTAAATTCCCTGACCCTGTACTAACTATGACAAAATGAAAACATTAAAAATGATGATACCACCACAGATACATTTACAATATGATATGAACTAACAGGTAAATAAGATTTTCTACTGTAAATAATTTTATTTGTTGGAGGCTGGGGCAGGAATCCACTCCAAAACTTATTTTGAACAATATGAATGCATTTCCCTCCATTGTTATAGGTTATTTTATTTTGAGAGCATGTGAAGGAGAGAAATATAAGAATAGAATCCAATTATTCATGTAATCTTGAATCTGGAATGCTGGGTTAGCCCCTGAAAGATGAAAACAGCATCCTACTATATACACTTTAGCTGTACAATCATGCTTATTAATGTTCTCTTTCTCACTTCAAAATAAAACACTATGTGTAAATATTAATATAATATGTACAAGGCATTCATAAAACATATCCAAGGGAACCAGTCTATAGACATAAAGGCTGAAAGCTGTGAACATACAAATGAAGATACAAAATACAATCATCAACATCTTCTTTCTCTTTTTAAAATAACCTCTGACCTTCTGCAGCTCCAGTTAGTTCAAGTTAAAAAAATAAAAAAAGAAAGGAAGAAAGGAAGGAAAGAAGAAAGAAAGAAAGAAAGAAAGAAAGAAAGAAAGAGCAAGAGAAAGAAAGGAAGAAAGTAAGGAAGAAAATTAGAGAGATAGAAAGAGAGAGAGAGAGAGAGAGAGAGAGAGAGATACAGAGTTACCACACTGACAGAAATTGAAGACAATCATTCAGAAATTGAAAACATTGTAACTCTGCATAAAAATGGTAGCCTCTGGGCAAATAGTTAGGAGCTCAATAAATACGAGTTACATGATCCTCTAAGACCTTTACTACTAAATTTTAAATAAGAACTTCAGACTGTATAGATTCCATGAAGTGTTTAATAAGACATTCATATTCCTTTTTACATTTTAAATAACCAGCTTACTTGCTTACATTCTTTTAACCTGTAGTGAATCAAAGTCACTAAAACAGTTCTTAAAAACTAAATACAACTGTGTATCCAGAGAAACCCACACAGTTAGCAACATTAATGCACACACACTGAACAAGAGAACCAGGCAGACGTGGAATATGTAAAACAGGAACTTTGGATTCAGTCAAAGTGGATCTAAGTACAGGATTTGTTTTGTGTTCTGCATTTTGAGCACCCAAAACCAAAACCATAAATGAAACACAGGCCTGAAGTGTTTGGCATCTGACTTTTTTTTTTTTCTTTTTGAAGGCAGTGCTATTTTTCTCAGCAAAATTGCAGAATGTCAGAATGTCAGCCTCTGGACACCTGTTTCCACTCCTCTGTAAAAGATTTTGCTCCCCAGAAGAGACTGGGGAGGACTGTGCTAGCCAGCGGTGGTGTATGTGCTGTACCTAGGCCCGGAGTGGGAACGTAGCCGTCGAACTTCCGTTGCTTTCAACAGACCCTTTCTCCTTAGCTCCGGTGTAGGCGCCAATAAAAGATCCATCTTCATTGAATATGGAGTGGTCTCCCTCTCCATATTCCACTAAGCTGTCAGCACTCTCTGTGGGCTGCATGTTCCTATTCAAGGACCGAAGGCTTCCTTTGAGAGGCTTTTCATCACTGTCACTAGAAAACAAAACAGAGCCATTCCCCGGGAGCTCAGATTCACAGGCACATACAGCAAGACTCTTTCACAAGTGCTAACGGGTTTGATAATTTTCAACTTGTTCATATTAACACAAATGACAGGGAAATGCAGCTGAAATGACACATCAATAAGTATTTTAAAAGCCATAACTAATTTTCTTTATTCTGAGTGACTGAGGAACCCTTTTCTACTTTTTTCACACTTGTGTTTCCCTTTTAATTGAGGAGCTACTTTGGGACATGAAGATGCAGCATGTTGATTCATATTGAGGCTATGGTGTGGGTACCTCTGTGCTTCCTGAATTCACATGCTAAACTGTTTTACCCAAGTATGATGACAACGGTGTGTGGGGTCACTGGAGATTAGCAGTCACAGAACAGTCCTCATGAAAGGGATTTGCCCTAGTGAAAGGGCCTCCAGAAAGCAGCTTTGCAGTTTCCAGGGCAGAACAAGAGAAACGGGTATCCATAAGTGAGATGGTTAACTCAGCACACACTCATCCTGTCCTGACTTGGATCTCATGGTCCAGTCCCAGGACTGTGAGAAATATTCTGCTGTTTATAAGTCACCTAGTTATGCCACTAGCAATTGCTATTCAGTGGTCTAAGGGCAGAAGACAAGTGTTACTTTCCTTGCTTTATGCACTCTTGTTGCTCTTGGCCTTGTGTTTTGATCTTTTTTCTCTTATTTTGGTAATATAAACTCTTTTATGCTTCTCTTTTGTTTAGTATAACCAACCAAATTTAATTTCTTATAAAATTTTCAATTAAAATTGTTAAAAGTACCCTGATTAAACTAGGTTACAGCCCTATCTACTAATCTACCTACCTATCTATCAATCTGTCTGTCTGTTTGTCTGTCTGTCTGTGTGTCTATCTATTTAACACAGAGGGAGAGAGAGAGAGAGAGAGAGAGAGAGAGCACAGCAATAGGAAGACTAAGGACTTGAGCTCAAAAGAGAAGAAGGTAAGATAAGATAATGGGTAAGTGTGAACAAAGTAATATATATATATATATATATATATATATATATATATATATATGGAATTGTGAAATAATAATTTCTAAAAGAAATATAAATCATTGTGAATAGTATTAATATGCTATCTGATGTGTGTTTTACTCATTACAAGAAGCAAGCCTGAAGCTACAAAATATCTACAAAATTATGCCCTTTCTCTATATATCTGATTTTAAAAATTAAAAAAAAGTTTTAAGTACCAGTTCCTAAGTGACTAGATGACAAGAACCATCTGTGTTTGACACACTATTGGGAAAAGAATGTTTGGGTTTCTGTGTTTGACATCAGCATAAATCAAGATATCTGTGTGGTATGGTAATAGGCTTCAGAATGAGGATACTAAGATTCTAAAAAAAATATATAAAAAAATGTGGCATTGGCTTTGGGGCCAGATAATGAGTAACAAAAACATATATCTAATGGCAAAGCATATAAGAAAGTTCCAGAAACATTAAAAAGACAAAAATTCCTGATGAATATTAAGTTTTGGAATAAAGTGCCAGAAAACATACTGACTGTTTGAGAGGCTGTAACTGTAAACGATGTAGGGAAACAAAATGACCAATCCTTTCATGGAAGCTGCAGAGTGTAGACAAATAAGCTTATGGACAAGGAATAGATTCAGGGATTTGTTTTGTTTTGTTTTGTTTCCCTTCATAAAAATGTTTGTGAACAGTTGTCCTGAGACCTCAGTGATCCCTGTTCAAAAGGAATGTGAGCAACTGTGTAAAGTCTTCCCTTTAAATGTGTGCTGAACCTATTGGTTCACCCCAGTACAATAAATAGAACATACTAGAGCAATGAGGTGTAAGTTCTAAGATTGGGGCATCAACATACTATGAATTGCAACTTGAGTACTCGCTCTGGTGTGTCTGTCTCGCCTAAAGCTAGATATTATTAAGTATCCTGGAGATAAGTCCACATGGCATGGAACTGAGGATGACTCTGGCTTGCCAAAGTCTGAAGTTCTTAACCCCTAGGTCTGGATGTAACTAAGCTCTGGCAACACACACATAAGGAAGCAGATCTACTGTCAGCCAAAACTTCAGGTGAGACCACAGTGCTTGTCAAAAGCCTGTCTCCTGAAGACCATACGTCAGAAGCACATACCTGGCTTCATTTTGCATGGGCATTGAGATAATACTCAATTATTATCCTAAGTTTTACATTTCAGACATAATCAGGACGAATATTTGAATCAGTACAACAGCACTGACCACAACTTTCCCAAGCTAACATTCTTTTTCTTTTTACTCTCCTGTTTTTTCCTTCCTTCCCTTACACCTTCTCTCTTCTTTCTTTCTTTCTTTTCCCTTACAGCCATCTCTGTCTTTCTCTCCTCTGATCTTCTTGACAAAAATCATAAAAGCATAAAAAGAAGGCACCCAATCAGCAGAAAGGGAAGTGATGCACATAGAGCCCAGCAGAGTCATAGTGATGCTCAGATCTGTATTAGTTACTCCAGGTCAACTACTCAAAGTACCCCACATCCGTGGCCATGCAGAGAGATTCCGAGCTGAGCCAGCTAGATTTCTTATTTGGTAGAGATTCTTGAATCATATATAATAACATCAATATAAGTCCAAACTTTACAGTAATTTTCTTGCTTCAATAGGAGAGTAGAGACGAGTACCCCACATCCCTGGCCATGCAGACAGATTCAGAGCTGTGTCAGTGAGAGCCAGCTAGGTTTCTTAATTGGTAGAGATTCTTGAGTCATATATAATAACATCAATATAAGTACAAAATTGATAGTAATTTTCTTGCTACAAAAGAGATAGTAGAGATGATCTGACTAAAGAATGGTGATAATTCAAGAAAGAAAGCTAAGAAATATAATGGGCACAGGGTGAGGTAGAGATGAGTAACTGGAGAATTTGGCTGTTGTACTAGACTTCTTGCTGTGTTGTCCCTGCCTGATTGAACTCATACACTGAATAATACTCTTCAAACAGGTATCAGTGACTCTATGCTTTAAGTACTAATTTACCACTTAGTTCTTTTGTCAGCCTCGTTGCCTTGCAGAAATAGTTGTTCACCTTTTAGTCTTTCATTCTAATTGATTGATAATATTATTTGAATATGGCAAGGTTTTTTTTAAGTCTAGGTTCATGCATAGAGTTGGGTTTGAAACCTCTTTATTTTATAAATGCACAAAGAAAAGTTGAAATCTGTGCCCATGAATGCAAACTTAAAGTAATCATGTCCATAAGGCAACCTTCAGAGTGGCTCTAAGATGTTTCAATTACTTGTTTATGTGAATATTACATGTGACATGAGTTATGCAAAGAGTTTCAACGAAGCAATCTTGATGCTTGTTGCTATCCAGACTGTGGTCCTTAACACACCTCCACCCCTGCACATAATAATTCAGTTCTTACAAGGGTAGATAACAGTAGATAAAAAGGAAAAATAAGAAAGAAAAAAGATGAAGGAAGGAAGCGGAAAAAAGGAAGGAAATAAGGAAGGAAGGGAGGGAGGGAATGGGGACAGAGATGGGGTAAGGAAACCATTGGTAAAATTCCTTTTATAAAGTCAGTGTATTGTAGTTCCATTACTTGAGTTAAAAACAAAGAACATTCTCCACTTGACAAACCTGATGGAAGTCTTTCAACTGATCATGAAATACAAAGTTACATTTACCTGTATTCACCAAAAGTCTCATCTTTTGCTGACTGAACTTCTGGATCTGGGTGTAAATCTTCCTTCTCTTTTACTGAAACAGAAAATTGAAAGTAGTTTAACATCAAATCTATTAGAAAGAACTGTCAGCTTGGCTGCTGAAAGGCAGGTTATAAAAACACATTGCCCCAAGTTTTTATGCCAGTGTTATTAGCTTTTTGAGCAACAGGTATAATGTATCAGTTACTTTTTATTTAATCTGAAAACAGAAAGGATTTCCTGGGTTCTATTTTTCTGCTATTAAGCACCTTGTAGACTTTCATGTCATTCCCCCATATCAAATGGGAACTTGTCCTATGAAGAGAATCAAGCTTAGATCATTGTGTCCATGAACATAAAATTTATTTTTTCTCCAAGCTATTTGAAGATTTAAAAGGCTCTTAATGACCTAAGTCATAAAACCAGTTTAATGCCCCCTCAAAAAAATCAATCATTATGGTGTTCTGTATCAATATTTTAACTAAAACTACTTTAATAACAAAAATAATCAGGGCTACCAAAGCATTCTAAATATATAATTACATGAGAGATTGTAGGGATGATTTAGCTTATATAAAGTGTCTGTCAAACATGTTTGAGGACCTGTTTTATTCCAGCACCTGCATGAAAATGGCAGACTTGATGGCAACCAGCTATAGCTGCATTTATGGGGAAGTGGGTACAGGAAGATTTCTGAGGCTTGCTGACTAAATCTATCTAGCTAAATTTGTAAGCTTCAAGTTAATGAGAAACCCTGTGTTAAAAAAAAATAAGGTGGAGATGATTGAGCAAGATAATGGATGTCAGTCTCTGGACTCCACATGCATAACCACACTGGAAAATGTGCAAACTCTGCCATACTAAAAATAATTTAGTTTCATTTGAAACACTGGGCCATGAGATTGGTTCTTGATTCTCTTACCTTTAAAAACACAAACAAGTTTCCTTTAAGATGCTATTCACCAGTGCATACCCTTAGCTGTCCTCCAATATGAAAAGTTGTTGCTATTGTTTTCAAAGGGTCTGAATTGAGGGAGGGCTTCAGAACACATATAGGTTCATATTTCATAAACATTACTTTTAAAAAGATAATTAAAAAGCTGTCTCTCTTCAAAGTGTCTAATGAATGACCTGAAATATCCTTTAGTCATTGTGAACATATTTGATACAAGCTAGATTTCAGAGAAAAATGGAAATGGACAGCTGTGCCAATTAGACATGCTATTTTAGGAAAATGTATGTTATGTTCTTCGTGGTTTTATGTATATGACAGATTCTCAGTAAACATTTGCTTGATGAACCAGGAGTCAATAAAGAACAGTTTATAAATCTGAATACAGTAAGCCAA
Organism: Neodon shergylaensis; assembly: GCA_025134845.1. Lineage (NCBI taxonomy): Eukaryota > Metazoa > Chordata > Mammalia > Rodentia > Cricetidae > Neodon > Neodon shergylaensis. The sequence goes on along the minus strand of JABTXL010005167.1, from coordinate 13,610,745 downwards.
GAGATGCAGGAGTTTAATCTTTCTCCTTTTGTAAAAGCACAATGAACAGGAAAAAAAAAAAACAGCAACAATGTATACGTAAAATAGCAAGTTGAATGTAATTTATATAAAAAATAAACAAGTTAACAACTAGAATGATTTTATTTTTATCCAATATAATATTAATATTTCAAGAAGCAGTACACTCAATAAAAGTTACCCAGTACAGTAATAGAAAACACACCCTCTGCAATGCAATGGTGATCTCGAACAAAGCTGGGGAGTGGAGCCAGTTCTACCAGAACCACACAGAACACCAGAACCAGGTATAGAGAAAGAAGTAGAGGCATGCCATAAATAAATGAGTCTTTTTTAGGGTATTAAAGCATATGTGTGACTTAATAATAATACACTTTCTCAGTGTCTGATATATCTATGAACAGAAAACATAAGTTTATAGGAATTATGATCCTTAAGAACCTAGTTTAATGTTTTTATCTTGAAGTTTCATTTCATCTAGGGAGCTAGGGTGTGGAAAGGGGTTGTCACAGAAGCCTTCTATGTCCCTCTTCCACAACCGTGAGCATGTAGCCATTGATATCACTGCAAAAGAAAGTAGTAATAAGGATGCTGAGGTATAGCTCTCCACAGCTGATGGCTTCTGGCAGGGATGTGGATGGGGAAGGTCCCAGATTTCTTACATGATGGGCCACTGGGCGTTCAACCATGCTTCAGTGAGCATATGGCATAAAAACTGAACTTCTTTTTTTGTTGTTGGGGGAAGTCCTAAGGGTCAGGGAGCAGACGTGGGAGGACTAGGAAGTGACTGTGCTCTAGAAGTGCATGAGGTGAAATTCCCAAATAATCAATAAAAATATTTTGTTAAAAAGATTAATTTCACTTGATTTATGTGTATGTGTGTGTTTGTGTACGTGCAGGTGCTTGAAAAGACCAGAGGTGTGAGACTCCCTGAAGCTGGAATTACAAGCTACTGTGAACTGCTCAATATGGTTGCCTGGAACCAAACTCAAAATGCCAAGTAAGTACTTTAAATCACTGAACTACCACCCTAGCCCATACAGTCTCTATTAAATACTAAAACAATCAGGCATAGTGGCACAGACCTTTATCTTAGCAATTAGAAGGCAGAGGCACACATGGATCTCTATGAGTTCAAAGCCACCCTAGTCTACCTAGTGAATTCCAGGCCAATCAACTCAAGCAGCTACTAAAAGCTAGCATTATATATTATGCATATTTCCTTTGGTTGTTTAATCAAAATATTCCCCTTTAGTATATTTCAAAGCTAATACACTATAAACTTTATACACATAATTTTTATAAAATAGTTCCCATAGATCGATTCACAGTATATGCTATTCAAAGATGAAAATCATGTTAAGCCATGGTTTTACCTGAATACTTTCCACCCTTGTTCCTCTTCACAAAGCAAATAGTTAATAGTATCAGTGTGAGAAGAGCGATTGCACACATCAGTCCAATAAACCAGCCTTGAGTGGAGATGTCATCATATAAGCCGGCATATTCTGTTGTATAGAGAGAAGGTACATGGTTGACCTACCTCTAGAATCAGTCTTTGATATTATGTAACATTGGGGCACAATCAGATATCATTTTAAAAATAATAAATAATCTTTCCTTTGATCTCAAAGGAAATAAAGTAATCTGAAGGTATTTTGTTGGGAGACACTAGGAAATCATTCCTTCCTTCTTAGGGAAGAGGCTCTGTAGGGTTGCATTTAGCTCTGAAGATGAGAATCAGAAAGGATAGTGAAGTTAAATGCAGAAGCAGCAGCAAGCAAGCCATAGCACAAGCTGCCTGGGTTACAAGCAGATCACCATGACACCTTTGTGAGCTCTGGCTTGCTTCCGATTTTCTTTAGTTTCTGTTATTGGCAGGTGTTAATTAGCATCATACACATTCAGGTGACTACTGTGGCAAACCCAGTAAGGGAAACATGGGATTATTGTGATATAATTTCCTTTTTGAAATACTCTGTATGCCAATACAAATTGAAATTACGACCTTTATATTTAGTGCACTCTATACTTTCCATATAATATAGATGTAAAATTAATCCACAGGACATAGTGAATTGTCTAAGACAATAGCCCACACAGTCTCATTTCTCACCTCTCCCTCTTGTCTCAATTACATCTTGAAAAATGCTATCGTTATCACCCCAGTTCTTAGTCATGAGGTGAACAATATGTTCCGCTCCCGGCACAAGTACCTCTACAGGGTGAATCTTTTGGGTAAGATTTACTCCTTCTGTTATCTTCCTGATACCTTTACCTAAGAAAGGTACACAGTTAAGTCATATGATTTCAATCACTGGAAAGCAGGAGAGAAATGTAAAAAAAAAATATCATTTTTCGAGATGAAAAAAATCATTTTGGTGTTTTTATCTTTAATGGTTCTTGAATCATGAGTGGACTCAGAAACTAACATTTCAAGATTTTTCTCTTAAAATGTTGAAAATAAATAAATGCAATGAAATCCGTTTATGGCCATTTGCTGATGAAATGGTACTATAAATCTGCCTTCATGGGAATGGCTCAAAACCAAACACAGACTCAAAAAAAAAAAATCCTTCGAATTTTATGGATTTTCACTTTAGTTGAATTTTCACAGCCAGTGAAAAGATGAATATATCGTATTTTCATATTATTACAAATAGAATTAAGATTTTAACTGTGTTTTTATTAAATGCATAAGCATAGTGTTGCCATGATCTCAATATGTTCTGGTAAGATGGCATCACAACACATTCACATAGAAAGTATTTTTTGAATTAGAGTCTTCAGCTAGATTAAGTGCAGGTTTATAGGTACATTTAAATGAAATGGTTTCACTGAGATTTAGTACATGTATGAAAAAATAAATAATTTTCCAAGAGAAACTTTCAATAATATGTCAATAAGTTAATCATTGAACCTCAGAGAAACAGATGAAAATGAGTCCAGTTTAATTAATATTCACTATTTTCTGATCTTGCAATTAAACATATAAAATAATCTTGTCATTAAATTAATATTTTTCTAGGAATCAACTCGGCATAGAAAATGTCAATTGGCAAATGCCAACAATTTACACATGAGATGAAATAAGATCCCTGGTGATAATATAATGGAGGATGGATGATGAGACTCTTTGTTAAGTGGGCATAGGACACAAAAGCACCTGGTTGTAACTTTTCATCACAGACTAAACTTGATTATATGACTACTGAATAAAGAATAAAGGAATTCACTGAAAATGGTGCTGTGACAGAAATAAAGCCAGTTACACAGAGGAGCTGAGCTTTTAGAATGGATTACTGCAATAGGATGGAATGAATTCTTACTTTAAAAATCAGAAATATTAGTATATCATTTAGTGCAAGCTTTTGGAAAACAGAAATGCAAAGTGATTTATTCAAACCTATAAGAACACAAAAGCATATTCTAAGTCCATGCTTTTCCCCTCTTTCATTAGAGAGTCACCCTCAAACTGGAGAAAGAGCAAGAAAACAGCTTGCTTTCAATACCAGAATCTTAACTTGTGTTCCCTCGTCGAAGGAGGGAGAAGAAATATCTCCAGCAATAGATTCTAATTTTAACTCTTATCAGTTTAAGAGTTCTCAGGGAAGCTGAGATATATCTCCTCTGTAGAACTGTATAATATTCAAAGTTTATGTTGAAGTTCATGGAAATGCTACTATAATTTACTACATGGCAATATATGACTACAGAAGAGAAAGCAGTATCAACAGAGGAAAGGGCAGTAGCTGGAATACTGAAAATCCAGATGCCTGGAAAAGAGCACAAACACCTTAGTATCGCATAGTTTTTAATAACCAACACGGGATAGTGAAGCAATCTTCCTTTACACACTGAAGCACATTAGCAAAATGAGACATCAGTTTTGAAACCACCCAGCAACATTTTCACTCTCCAGGAAAGTTTGTTAACCATGAATGCAAAAAAGCCCAGTTTCCCAATATATGCAGAAGAATGTGGAGCAAGACTAAGGCAATCCTTCGGATTTTTTTCATGCTCCTTATTGTCAAGAATGGGACTAATATTTCTCCTGATTTTTAAGTTGTCACTTCTATCAATACAGCAACTGTCTCTGTGGTTTGATATCTTGTATGAACAATACGGAAACTGAGTATTTAGATCACTATCTATTCTTCAGACTGCTGTGAATTGAACATTTGATGCCAGTTTGTAACCTTGAGATGTAATCTTCTTTAGTAACTGGAGCGATTGTCATTATCTCGAAGTCTAGCATTTTTCCTAGATTAATGACTTTGTCATTTCATCCAGTGTTTGATTTGTCCTGAACTCATGGGTTTGGGAGAGATGCTATTGGAAAACACTCTTTCTCAAAAAGCAACTAAAGTGTAGAGGAGAAAACAGGGACCCAAAGATGGAAACAGTTACAGGAAGAACCCTGTAGTAAAGTTCAGAGTGCAACAGTGCTTAGCAGGAATATAATGAATGGTTGTGATACACACACTTAAGGGAATCACAATTGTGTCATAGTAAATGTTGCACAATTTGGTTTTCTTCCTCACTACTCTCCTATTCCCTGCATTTCTCCCATTGATTTCATAGTGTTCCTAATGTACAGTTCAGAAAACCACTCAGAATAGAAGTACATTTGCTGTAAGCTATTTGTGAATAAATGATTTTGTTTCCCTTATTGTCTGCTTTCATCAACTCCTTTCTCTCCCCTTGAGCCCTCCTATGCCTGAGCACTCTGAACCCCATATGAGTCTGCCTTTCTTAACTTGTTGATATGAACATCAATTCCTGAATTCATTTTACTTTACTACTTAACCTTTTTCAATCTTGATGCATTAAGGATATTATACATAAATGGGCAAGAAAAACCCTAAAATTTTCTTAGAGAAAAAAATTTTAAGGGATACTGTTATAATCTAAGGGAGAGATAGAAATGTAATTTAATTATAACTGTGCTACATGTAAGATCAAAGACTGATAAGTCATTTTCAACTCTTACTTAGCTTGAACTACCAGACAATAAAATCAAACTTGATATATAAATTAATATACTATGAGTCAAGTAATAAAAGTAGTATATATTAGATTCTTTTTCTATTAAATATCTACCAAAGTAAAAGACAATATTTAGAAAGAAATATTCTCCAAAGAAGAATATCCTTTTCCTAACCTTGTGAGAAATTTTATGAGCCTATGTTCACTTATTTTACTTAATTTAGAAGTATGTTTCTGACCTTATATAATTAAGTTATGATTAGTTGTTGTTCAGAAACCCATGAACAAATGTGAGCCTTATAAACAGACCAGTAAATTCTGTATTTGTGTTAGTGGTGCATAGAGGGTCAGCTAGATTTGGGTACAGAGACTGGGTACCTGCACTTTAGTGCAGTTGCATGAAAACACGGCATGCAAAAGCATCATGTACTTACTCCCTTCTCCCAGTGTGGCACTTTCCTCACTTATTGGCTTCCCACAGCCTTTTGAGGTGCATGCCTTCAAGTAGAACTTGTATTTGGTTGTTGCATTGAGGTTTGAGAGACGCCAGCTAGATTTAGATGGAGTAGTAACATTGATTTCATTTAATTCTCCAATCTCGTAGGTGTCGTTTACTGAAGAAATAAGCATAAAAATTAGTGCTTCAAAGTTCTTCACAATGGAAGTTACAGTGACTTGTCCTTTTGTTCCTATTTACTGAAAAAGTTTCCATCATTATTCATTACTATCAGCTCTTTCCAGGTAAAGACAATTATTACAGCAACTATTAAAAGACTACACCAGATGCTTGCAGAGAATTCATCAGCATTTTTACCAAGTTGTGAAACCTGCAAACTATAGCTCTGATCTATCTGCTGAGATATACCCATTGGTACAATAATGATAATATAATGGGGTAATCAACTTTTTTTCAGAGGTACACTTCACTGGCTATGCTAAAATACTATGTTTTGAAAAGATGAACTCACTGGAACTACCAGCTCAAGGGTGTGCCCCTCAATATCTCAGGAGGGAAGAGGATCCCACTTTACCCTGAGGGGATATTGACAATCAGTGGTGACTGGGAGAAGGGGTGTCACTTAATTCAATGGAAAAATCACAGAGAAGTTGTCCTTTCTCCATAAATAACCTCCTGACATGCTCATGCAAGCAACTCTAATGAAATACAGTAGATCATACATGTAAAAAGACATGGGAGCAGGAAGGGGACATTTGGGGAAGTAGGGATTCAGTAGGGGAGGGAAGGGTATAACAGGATAATAAGGAATTAGAGGGATTAAATTTCATTATAAACTTGTCTGAACTGGCAAGATAATAAAAGCAAATTAAAAAAATAAAGTGTGCAGTGTACTGAAGGTGCATCATATTTGTGCTCTCACAAATCCAAACCTTGCAGTTAACTTATTGGAAGTTGGGAGCTCTCTCAGCTCAGCATAGAGAGAATCAATGGTCCACTGAACTGATAAATGAATTAAGTGCTTTTAAATATCTACTGTGCCCTGAACACTATGCTAAATGCAAAACAGATGAAATTATGTAGGGGTATGTTTAAGGTCTGAAGACACCAATGGTAAGAAAAAGGCTACAAAATAATCCTCTCTGCACTCATAAAAAGAGAATGTTTTATTTACATAAAATGCCTTCCTTGTTTTATATAATGCAGTTACATCAAGAAACCAAGCAGTATTCTAATCATTGTAAAGCTGGAAAGAAATTAGTCACTTTATCACCATTAAACACTACGAGGTCAATTAAAATAACTACTAAAATCAATGCAAGAATGAGGGAAAGTATATGCCACTCTGGAATATATAAATAGCAATTAATTAGACCGGAGAAGAGCAAGGGAAAAGCACACTATATAAAATATACCCTGCATTTATTATTAATAATTAAATAAATAATTTAATATTAGTGAATTTTAAGAACTACAATGACTATTATAATTACTAATATTTCAACTACTGTGCTATAAGCAATAGTTTTTAAATCAAATTTAAATCTTAAAGACAGATCATACAAAATGTTTGAATTTAATCAAATTTAAAGATAGGACAAAATAAAAATTTAAAACTCTTAAAATATATCAGTTCTGTCCAGTCTTAAAAATTGGTCCTTGGGAGAGTGTGGCTTAAGAACTCAAAATTTAAACAATAACAGACTTGAGTATTCATCCTAATCCAGCACTTAACATTGTGGTATGACCTTCAAATACCAGTGGACTATGTGTGTTGATTCCTTCATCCATAAAAGTGGACTGATGTACACTACAGCATGCTCTGCAAAGGCTGCATGGAACAGCACAGAGAAGCACTTACTACAAAGCAAACTAGTGGTAAAAACCACAACTTCTCTTGGATTTCATCCATATTTAATTAAACGGGTGTGCAGGGCACACGGGAATCAATGGGACCTAAAGCTCATATGTGACCCAGATGTGAAAACTCAAGAGACAGCAGAGTAATCCACCAGGGCCACAATTAGGTTGGTTTCTGTGAGCAGGGTAGGTAGAATGGCTTAGAGTTCAGTGTGTGGGCTACTTAGCAACTCATGGCTGTTAAGTCTCATCATTGAGATATGACTAAAGTTCCACTTTTCAGTCTGAAATCATGCTTATATTTGATGACTGTTTCAGGTAGGAGATGTTATGACTTTAAAATGTTCTAAGCGAGCTTAACTGTTTTCAACCTAGTGACACAGAAATATGCAGAGATTTTTTTGAGTCTCTCACCATAACCTGCCTGACTAGCAAACTATCAATAGGGAGTTCTACCCAGACAAATATATTTAGGCTTGATAATGGAATCATTCAACCACCTTGGAAGAGTCAGTCTTATTATGGTGCTATGAATGTACTTTGAATCTCCATTACATTATTCACTAACTCTGCCCCCTGGCATGTTTCATAATTCTCAAAGCTACTCACAAATAGATGGTACATACACTTTCCTTAGTAATCACTGTTTTAATTACAAAATAGAAGTCCACAGACCTTTTGTGAATATAAAATGTGAATACTTAATACTACGAGAAAATGCAACCTCTGTTACTCTAACATTTGCCATTCTTGTGAGAAAATGGCTATAGGTAATATATAAATTGGTGAACATAACCATGCTCCAATAAAACAAAGGTTTCTTATGGAAACACACAGAGGTTGTAGCTTACCTTTATTTTACTGTTCCTTGCACTGTAGGGAATACTGCTCATTGTATAGCAACCCAATTCCTTAAACAAAAACTGAATCTTCAGTAGATTAAATCTAATTCAATTCTGTACTTACTTATCTGGTATTGTAAAAGGTAACCAGTTAAATTTCCATTTAGTTTCTTAGGAAGTCCCCAGGATAAAGTGGCAGTGTCTCTATCAACTTTGATGACCTTGAGAAAACTTGGCTGCTCAGGTACTAGAAAACACAAGATCATAAATGGGCACTCATAAACTAATTAATTTCTAGAAAAACAAACAAAAAAATCCCCTTGAGATAACACATTTAGAGAAATCAAGATATGAAGTCCTCTGAGCTTCATGTTAACTATCAATAATGAAGCAAATGTTTAGCAGAGACATTGGGTAATTTGCATAGGTGGCTCTTTTCATATTCTCACCTCCTTCTGGGGTCTGAAATATATAAGGCTCGCTCTCTGGACCAGCTCCTTTGGAATTGTAAGCTAAGACTGTTAAGTGATATTCACTAAAGGCATCTAGGGAAGGAACCATTCCAGAGTTTCGCTGTCCTGAGAATCTTAGGATGTTCACTTCTTTGGGATGTGTCCTTCCATCCAGCAGACTTTTGGTTTTCCACCAATTTATCTGCAAAGAAGATGCAAACCCTTTAACATAGCAACCATAGTAAAAGATACTCAGTTGTCCTCTTCAAATCAGTTAAAAATCTCAGGAAAGAAACAAATTCAACAGTATCATTTAGGAAGTGAAAATGAAATGAAAAGTTACTTAAAAATATCAACCTGATACCAACCTGGTATCCTCTCAGAAGCCCGTGTACTGTTTCCTTTGGAATCGTTGACCAGGTCACTTTAACTAATGTGCTATTCATAACATCAACACCATGGATCACAGGAGCTGTACTAGGATCTGTAAACATTAAAATTGATTAGCATCCAATGCCTTACACACAGTTCATAAAATCTCCTTCCAAAAGTGATCTTCATAACATTTAGCCTATATAATGCAATTATGTGCTATTGGTTTCAAACAATTCCAGCAGTCTCTTGGTACAGAGGACTTTCTGAGGCCACAGGAGTAACTTTATCTATCCTATTGAGAAATTATGGTAGTAACGAGAGAAAAAGCAAATGGAAATTTAAAGCTATGTCCACTGGCATGTTCTATGAATAAGAAGAAAAATCAGCCCCAGTAACATGATGAAATTATTTAAGAATTAGTTTGACATTAAGAGAACAGTTGTCTTGGCCAGATTCTGGGTTGTTTCTTTATCTTGTCAACTTAGGCAAGGGTCATCAGTAAACAAGCAGCTTCAAACTGAGAAAATTTCTCCATTATATTGCCTTTAAGCAAGTCTGTGGGGTAATTTATTGATTCATTGGCTGACCTGAGAAGGCCTGGCCCGCTGTGGGTGCTCGCTCCCCCATGCTTGTGGTCCTGAGTTGTATAATTATTTAGACTGAGGAAATCAGAGAGCATTCCTCTGTGGCCTCTACTATATCTGTTCCTGCTTCCAGACTCATGTCTTGAATTTTTTGGCTTCCTTTAGTTATGGAGCGTTGGCCTAAGAGTTATAAACCTAAATAAACCCTTTTCTCCTCACATTGATTTTGTACATGGTGTTTAGCTCAGCAAAATAAAGATAACAATAAACATGAATTGAGTATGTACTACGCTTCAGGTATTTAGAAGCTCTACCTGGATCAACTCATATGCACTGTAGTATATTGTCATGAGACCAGCACTGTCATTGTGTTCTTTAGAACCAAGATTACTACGAAGGAGCCAGCAAGACAAATTGTTCATTAATGGTGTTCTTTGTGTCTTTTTATATGAAGACTGGTAGGATAAGAGATTATTATCATTCTTGACCTTTCCTTCATCATTCAAAACATTACTCCAGATACTAGAAGAAAATGAGAACATCTCCTCATATGGAAAGTTGCCCAGTGCAGTCTTTTCTTTTTCTGGAAGTATAGTTGTAGCAGTTATTATGCTATTAATATTTAATAATATAACTTTGTGACAGCTACTTTAGAATTATTCATATGGTTAAAATTTCATACTCAAATCTGGGTGTGTATCTCATCTGTGTTTGCCAGACTTCAGGCACACAAAGGAGGCCCAGAGAATTGTAGCAGGCTGTTGCTAAGACGTCCTTGGCAAGAAAGGGTTAATCTAAGGAAACCTTGGGAACCTCATGATCATTATGTTCCTTCACAGAGGCTTGTGATAGTTCCAGGTCTTTGATTTTCAAAATATAAATAACTTTAACAGGTTTTTGAATAAGGCTGAAACTTCCAAAATACTTATTTTGTTGTTATGGTTTGGTGTTTGTCTTTGTTGTGAGAACTTTATTATTCTTTTGATACTGTGTATCATGTTGCTTAGACTGGCTTCCAGTGTATTATGTAGCCAAGGATGACCTTGAACATCTGATCCTTCAGTCCTTACCTTCTAAGTACTGGAATTAAAGGCAGCTGCCATCACATCTGAGTTTCATCATATCAGGGCTTCAAACACAGAGCTTTGTGCACGCTGGGCCAGAACTCTATCAACAAGCTATGTATTCCCAAAGTTTTTCTTTAACACTACTTTGATCAACTAACTCTCTTCAAGATCAACCCTAACTTTGAGGCATGCACGTATTTATTTTTCTGTTTCATAGGTAGTATGTTGTAAATATATATATATATATAGAGAGAGAGAGAGAGAATAGGTGGAGTCAGGAAGCAGCCATGTAGCCTCGCCAGAGACAGATGCCAGACAGAACTTTATCCAGTAAGTCACAGCCACGTGGCGATATACAGATTATTGGAGATGGATTAGTTTAGGATATAAGAGCAAGTTAAAAATATGCTTAAGGTATTGGCCAAACAGTTTGCAAATACAATAGTTTCTGTGTGATTATTTTGAGTCTGGGCAGCTGGCAATGAACAAGCAGCCTCCCACTATGGTATGTTGTCTTTGCAAGCAATAGGTACTTGAAAATGTTGACACAAATGTGGTAACTTGAAAATTTTCTTGACGTGTTTAGGATTTAAGGATGAACCACTTACAGTCTTCCCCTGAATAGAGTGTCACTGGCTGAGGGTCAGGTCCAGAGCCGAGTTGATTGATGGCTTGAACTTGGACATCATAAGGAGCATAGATAGTAGGTGTCATTACACGAAGTGTGTGGTTTGTAACTGTTTCTTCTTCCCATTCCTCAGGCGCTCCCTGGGGCTTCCAGCTCACTCTATACTCTAGTCCTGGCCCATTCTGCTCCATGGATTTCAAAGGCTAAAACAGAAAGACATATTCTATGGACTTGTAGATATGTTGACCGAAAGGCGGCAGTGACTCATTTTAAAGAATGTATGACTAACTGGAAAACAAATTAGAGATCTTAACTGTGCTCCTTGGAATCAGAGCATTTTTGTCATTTTATTTATTTAATCTTACACATAAGTCTTCTACCATTCAAAGACACGGGACACTTTAGGAGCCTCAGTTACACACATATGGTGAAACCTAAATGTTCATATATAAAATAAATTGGAAACAGTGTTTTAGTTTTTCTCAAGCTTCTGCTATATTCTACATTTTTTTTCCTCTCAAAGAAACAGAAACTATGTGATCATGAACTCTTGGGCCATGGCTCCTCAGGCAGAATACTTTCCTCCACAAGATTTGGTTCCAACTTCCATTAAAAGAGGGAGATGGAACTATCTTTAATTTTGGAAAATGGACATGTTTATAGAGAGGACCCAGAAGCAGTACTTCCTCTTTTTTAATGAATACTTTCTCAGCTCCTTGATACAAAATGGCTATTTCACTCACTTTATTTTGCCATATAGAAAGGTTTTATGGAAGAGTTTCTGGTTTTTTTTTCAAATTAGAAATTGATTATTTCTGCTTTAGTTTTTAATTAAGGAAAACTTTAAAGAAAAATAATGTGGTTTAAATCACCAATTTAATTTTACAAATGGGTACTTTATTTACATGATTCAGTAATTTATATAAAATTCACTTAAAATGCATTTTCATCATAGATTAGAAGTTAATTTATATTAAGAGTAATTTTGTATATGTGGGTGATTAAATGTCATATAAAATGTTCTTGTACCATTTATTATTCTTCTTCATTCAATACAACTGGCTAAAGTACTTATTAGAAGCATCGGTTGGAATCACACTGAAAGCAGAATGCTCTATCAACAAACCATTTTAATTTTACATTTATTCCAAAATAATTATTTAAACTAACTAGGAGAAAAAATAAAGACAGATAGAGAGACACACACACGCACATACACACATACAAATGACTCAAGCTGGTAGCAAATACCTTTAATCTCAGCACTGACCTCAAACTCACAGAGATCTGCCTGCCTCTGCCTCCTGAGTGCTATATGAAAATTTATTTTTACTTTTAATTACTTATATGCAGTATGTCTGTGTGTGGGTATGTGTAAGTGAGTGGAGGTGCCCATGAACTCCAATCTAGGCATTGGAACACCTGGAGATGAGGTTACAGAATGTTGTGGGGCATCTATCATGGGTACTCAGAAAAAAACCCTCAATCTTCTATAAGGCAGTATGTGTTCTTAACCACCAAGCCAACTCTTTAGTCTCTGATACAAACTTTGAGGTCCAGACTACAATCAAGAATTATATTTTTTCAATCCTTATTGACAATGAATATGTAAGATTAACATTATTCAATTTGTTGATATTTTGCTCCAAGGAAAAACATAAATTTAATAATGTGCTCTGACAAATTATAAAATAAACTGTGCCAGTGTTAAGAATGTTTGTTTAGTTATTTTGCCGATTTGGTCCCTGAGCTTCTGAAGGACTTTTGTATTTTGCTTTGAGGCAATAGTCAATAAAACTTCAGTAATTCTCAAATAACTTAAGGCAAGTTCAGTTTCAGAACAGCAAAGATGAATTGGGTAAAGAAATCACTAGCCTTCCCTTTCTCTACTAGCCCTGACCACAATGAAGGGGTCTCTAGAAAGACATTATTAAGTTAGGGACACAAGAATCTACAAAAGTCATTGAAGGTCCTGTAAAGCCTCTGCTCTTGTTATCAAGACAGAAATTGTGTGTACTTAGCATAGACCACATGTTAATTTGAATATGTTTATATTGTAGACTATAGTAATGGTAAAACCATGTACGTTTGCACTGTACCATAAATATGTATATTTGTGTGGTAAGAATAGTTAAAATGCACCCTTCTGCCAACTTCTGAGAATGCAACACAGTTTCTAAACAATGTTTTCCATGATGTTCCCTTCATTTTCCATTTAATTTTTCATAGTTTCATTTTTAAGTGTAAGTGAAACTTTCAATTCATATAATAAAACCTTTAGCACTTGGGAATTGAATACCCTAGCTATGCCCATTTAAGTTAGTTGTTGAAGAACTTCCTACTTCCCTAGTTCAGCTTACTGTCTGGGCAAATTATTCACTTGTTTGCTGTTTAGATGTTATTTACCCATTTTCTTTGAAGTTAGTTATGTTATTGAAACAAATTTTAAAATTCATTTAAATATGCTTAGGAACAATGTACAGAAACTATCAAGCAACAGCTATTTTTTTTAAAAAAAATCCTTTTAGATGATTTAAATCCACACTTTAATATTATAAATTTTTAAGTAAAATAGAATGATATCATTTTCCCTTTCTTCTCTCCCACCTCTCCTAGGGACTCCTGCCTTGCTCCCGCTCAACATTGTAGTTTGTTTTTCTTTATTTACTATTGCTACACGCACACACAAACACATACACACACACACACACACCTAAATATATAAATACAACCTGATCGATCTGTTTAGTTTTACTTGTATATATATATATTTTAGGGCTGAACATTAAGTATTAAATAATCGCTTAGGGATTTTTAATCCATGGGAAGACTGTTTCTTACACACAGCATCCCTTAGTTGCCTGTAGTTGTGTGTCTATAGGTGGATCCTAAGAGAGAAATCATCCCTGGTACTGGAAATCTAGCCAACCTCTTGGAGTTGTGATGTCAAGGGTTTTAGTGGAGAACTTACTACCACCAATTTACTACTTAAGCGTAATTCCTAACAGCATTCCTAATATCTATCCATATACCCGCAGATAAGTGTAGCTCTCACCCTTCATCAAAGAAACTTCTCCTTGCAATAATAGTCTATGACAATCAGCTAAAGCACAGAGAACAAGTGTCTGTGGAGTACCCAGGCCCAGCTGATACATCTACAACATAACTCCTGGTTCCAGAATAAACTTGTGAATTACATATTGAAATAATACTGTCATGAAAGTTATCTCAGCAGATATAAATTGTTTCACCAAAGTCAAAGAGTGATTTGATTTAGCAACATTTCCTAAATACATTTCTAATAGTTTTAGTGTGGGAACTTTGGAAGGCCCTCAGTGTCTGTGTCTAGAGCAAAGAAAGATGAGGCTGTATTTAGAATCTGAGTTAATGCTTATAAGACCTATGGCTCTTCTTTTGGGAGGATATTTGTGTAATATTCATTAGACCATATGGTGAGAGGTTTTTACTATAGTTTAATTGTAAAATATCTAAAATACTTCAAAGTACTAGAAATTTGAAGTTTCCCCTAACAGATATCATCTAGATCAATTTCTTTATCTATCATTAAATCGTTTTCCAGAATTAATCCCCATTTTATACTAATTCCTTTTGTTTGTTTTTTTAGTTCTTGATTTAAGTCCAAGGTCTCATTCTTTCTAGGCAAGCACTTTACCAGTGAATTGCATCTCTATTTTATAGCTAATTCTAATCACTGTAATCTTAAAGCATTGACAACAAATCAAAATTTAGTTTTTTATTCTCCAATTATTGTGTTGTTCTTTAAAAAAAATCCTGTTATGTCATTATAGTTAGCAAACCTACTTAAAATGAATAAATAATCAAGAGAAAGCACATTAACATTATAGGGAATACACACCTCCCATTTTATAATCATCTCCTTGGGTTGGGATGCTTGAACCCTGATGTTCTGTGGATTCTTATCTGGAGCTGAGAAATGACAAACATTAAAAATATTTTTACATTGTATAGTAACCAGTTGATTAAACATCATACCTAACCCCCCAAAAGCCAAATAATCAAACGTTTTATATTTATTAATTTCAGTAAATCAAATTTCTGAGAAGACAATACATTTTACTAAAAGGAGTAAAACAGCATTCTCGGTGTTCTATAATTGCTATTCTGTGGACAGTACATGATTTATTACATGTATCTTAAATTTAAGCCTGCTAATTAAAATTCTAAGCCTGCTTTAATATACATGTTTTCATTTTCAAACTGCACTTTTCTGTCAGAATTATTGAGAGATGTGGATGTTGTGAACATATGCCTCTAGCATAGTGAAATTGAAATTCATGTATCAACATTAACAAGAAACTTTCATGAAATAAAATACATTCAGGCTGAGGCATTTTATTAGAAACACCCTAACAAGAATTTTAGCAGAGTCCCATGCAAATTAAAATCATGCAAGCACCAGATTCAGGATTAATTCACTTTGCTTTTTCCTTGTCAGAAGGTAGATTGTAACCCAGTATGCTTACTTTACTTTAGAAAAAGCAAACACCATTTTATGGCAATGATACTGCCTGATGCTAATTCTGTAGTATAAATTGCTTTCACTGTCTCTGTTGGTTACTTACAAAATTATACTGATGATTTAGATAAACATTGAAATACAAAAAGGCTAAATGCATAAGACATAACACTAGTGCACAGTTTTAAAATATTAAAAGAACTAAAAGCTTCTCTTTGGAAACTGAATCCATGGCTTCCTTTATACACTGAACTTCCATTTAAAATTTACATGATAAAATCTACTTCAAACATGATATTTAGCTATTCAGAAATTAAATACTATCAAAAACTATTCAGAGTAATAATCTTCTGTTTACTATCAAACAATTAGACAACTCTAAAAATTAAAAGAATCACTTCTAATATTCTACGTTGCTGTTTTATACAACTTTTCAAATTATTTGGAGGAATCTAAAGTCCTACATTACATATGTAATCTTTTTTTAAAAATGTGTTCAAAACTAAAGAGTTGGCCAATGTAAAAGATTTTTTGTTTTTTTGTTTTGTTTTGTTTTTTATTGTGGTTGTTGTATGTCAGTATAAAATGTTCTTCTACACAAAGGGGCCATCCATACCTGCTGGTGGAGTTTCATGATGGTCCGATGGCTGGCTGGGGTGACTTCTCCCCACTTCATTCACAGCTGTGACCCTGAACTGATATCTTACATATGGAGCCAAAGATAACACAGCCTCTGTTTCTTCTCCTTGGACTCGAGTTAGCTCCTGCCACTTCCCAGGTTCCTCTCTGTTCCCTTCAAATTCTATAATGTACTCTGAGGTAAGAATGTGGACAAACCATTAAAACATGCTGAATTTGTTGATGGTCTATGAAAATTTATTTGGAACATTAAGAGCTTAAAAGAGAGAAATGATTTTGAGACTGACAGAGAAGTAAAGTTTTTTTTCCCTTGAAAGCTTGAAGCCCTGTGTTCATTTCTCAGAACTGTCTCTCTCTTTCTTTCACACACACACACACACACACGCACACAATCACAAACCTGGTTGTGTGCCCTTGTATTCAGTAATGGAAAGGTGGAAACAAGAGAATCACTACTATTCCTAGGCTCTAAGCTAGTCTGTTTGATAAGTCATGGGCCAATGAGAGATCCTGTCTCAAAACAATCAACCAAACCAAAAGGTAGCTGGTGCTTAAGGAATGACACGCAAGACTAAATTCTGTCCTACATACATGCACATACACAGACAACTGTACACATGCATGCATGTATGCCTGCATACACGGGAGTTTACACAAACCAAAAAATACAACAACAAACAACAAGTTGAAGAAAAAGGTCACATCATTTACAGAAAAATGAATAAGTGTGGAGAAAATCATAAGAAGTAATTAAGTTAATCTCAAGAAGATAAAATTACTGCTCATTTTCATTTGTGGTTTTGGGGTCTTATATATACACCTAAAAGCATGTACATATATGTGACATGAAAGTAGAATAAAAGTTTCCAAGCTAGATAGTAAAAAAAAAAAAAAAAAATGTACTAATAGAAGATGGACAATAGAAGGGAGGGTAGGACAGTATGAGAGGGTTCCAATTCAATGTCCTCTTCTGACCTTCACAGATACACAGATATATAAGAAGAGGAACACACACACACACACAAACACACACGCACAGTAATACACAAATGTATTTTTAAAAGGATAATCTCCCAATGGTAATGAAAATGCCTATGATATGCATTTGACACAGCTGGGTAAAGATGAAGGTCATTTCAAGCTTCCTACCACTGATATTGCTGTTGTGGTCATCTCCAGCTTCCCAGGACAGCCGGACACTCCTGTTCTGTCTTTCTGACAAGAGAAGGTTTCCTGGAGGATCTGGAACACCTAATCAATAAAAAAAGATAGCTGTAACATGACAGTGCACAGTACGGGTGCCAGAACAGAGATGGTTCTACCTTTTTCAAGAGATTGCGAGATCACTGACCATCAGCCAAGTTCAATTTCCTGAGAGGAATTAGTAGTCAAAGCTTCCAGTGTATCTTTCAAGTCTCCACTTTAAGGATGCACCACGCTGAGGGTAGCAATAGTCCTTTTACACACTGAAGATTCTTTGACGTTCACAAAGCACATTCTCACCTTTGAAACTTATTCTTCTCTTATACAACACATTCTGACCACAGCTTCCCCTCCCTGCACTCCTCCTGGTTCCCCTCCACATCCCTTTTCCCCAGATCCACTTCCCTACCACCTCCCCCAGAAAACAGTAGGCCTCTTATTGATGTTATTTTATTTGGTGAGAGTATTTGCCTCTCTTGGGAACTGATTCAAAGAGAAGCTGAGCCTTGAAAATATTTTACTTTTATCAGTGATGCATAAAAGTAACAATAAGAATATCGAGAAGCTACCTGTTGTGGGATAATCTTATTGTACACTGTGAAGATGTCTATTTGCCAAGGTGCCTTTTGATTGGTTTAATAAGGAGATGAAAGGCCAGTAGCTAGAGAGGAGAGGATATGTGGGATTTCCAGGGAAAGAGAGAGGAGATGAATCTAGGCACGAGACAGATGGCAGCGCAGATGCCAGATATATATTGGGCACTGGCAAATGCAACAAAAGTGGTAAATCAAAGGCAATTACAAATATTTAAGTGTTAAGGTTTATATATAAATTGTGTGTGTGTCCATGTAAAACAGGGAATTCTTACCACAAATAAACTTTACTGTCAAAATTTGCTCTAATATTCCTAGTATTCAAGGAGAACATACGTTTCAGCTTGGAGGAGACGGTAAGACTATTATCCATGCTGGCCTATATTATTTAACAAGTTCTTGTTAAGTGAACATTGACAAAAAGCATTATTTATAGTTCAGAATGGAACATGTTTACTTTTAAAGTTTGGCACATAACTCTATTCAAAGTTCAGGGACTTAAATAAAAATGTATTTCTCTAGGCTAGGACTTCATGAGCAGACTGCTTGCCAGAAGTGCACAAAACCATAGGTTCTTCCCAATCTTCCTTCCCCACAAAATGTATTCCTTCATAGTGTTCTATAGTCGCAAGCTTAGAGAATTTATTTTCCTCTTTGGGATTTGCTAAGAATCCAATATATCCTGAGGTTTCTTCGCCCATCCCAATTACCATGTTTCACTTGAGATGAAAATCTGATTTCTCCTAACATCACATGGAACCCGAGGAACAAAGGC
This sequence comes from Neodon shergylaensis, assembly GCA_025134845.1. Taxonomy (NCBI): domain Eukaryota; kingdom Metazoa; phylum Chordata; class Mammalia; order Rodentia; family Cricetidae; genus Neodon; species Neodon shergylaensis. The sequence continues at coordinate 13,591,765 of JABTXL010005167.1, read as the reverse complement.
TTTGAAAACTGCTTCTTAAAATATATTTTTAAAAAGATTTATTTATTATAGTGCTCTGCCTGCATGTATGCCTTCAGGCCAGAAGAGGGCGCCAGATCTCATTATAGGTGGTTGTGAGCCACCATGTGGGTGCTGAGAAGTGAACTTACAGAGCTTACCAGAGATCTTCTGATTCATCTCTCCAGCGCCTCTTAAAATATTTTTATGCTAAATTATACTTTAAAACCAAGGAAGCAGTTTTAAAATATCACCCCATCTTATCTAAAAATTTTCAAATATTACTAAAATGTTAGGCGATTATCATGTAAATAAACAGCATGTATGATCATAGTTGTTGTATATTTAAAATTACCAAAATTTCACAGTACTAGAAAATGGAAGAGTAATCATAAGGATTGATTTTAAAAATTGCAGTAAAATCCAGAAGGTGGCTGCCAACAGCAGAAAGCCAACCTTTCGATGCTGCCATCACTCAAAATCCTGAGGAGGAAGGCTCACATGTCCAGATGTTCTGTATTCATGCTGCCTGAGATGCGGCATTGCTTACCAGATGCTCAGCTTCTATAACTTTTAAATGCTGCTAGAATAGCTAAGAGAGGATTAAATATTTTCACTTGCAGAATCCTGAAGAAGTTCACTTACCTAGAGCTAAACATCTCACCCAAGGAGCCAAGTCTAAACCTGCTACAATGTAGCTTGTACTTAATTGGACTCAGCTTAGTAGCTACTGGCTTCATATAAAGAAATTCAACAGCAGCTAATTCGCTTTCCATGATGGGAAATTGTTAAGCTACCTGTAGAGGGTGGGGTCCCGGGTAATATTTAGCTGATTACATTAGGAAATGTCAATAGGTGTTAGCAGGAACTCCTTAAATGCATATGGACAGAGTATACAGAGCCTGTTTATAGGGCTGATTTGAAATTCTAATGGTGGGAGGATCCCTTCAGAAGGAATTGTGTAGGTAAAAACCTCTGGAGTAACTATGACTTAAGCAGTGAGATTTAGCAAGCCTACATAGATGGCGAGAAGAAAGGGTGTGAATACCCTTCACACTTCTCGGGATACTATACCTGTAGTGAAAGCTACATCTTAAATGGTTTGTTGGTGTTGTCTTTCCAGGGCATGTTTATAGGAGGAAGAGCTCATGGTGAGTTAATAGAGAAAGGCATTTGGAAAGCAGCCAGCAGATGGTCTGAGGGCTATAAACGCTAGTGATTTCAGGGTTAATGACATTGATTGCACCAGTGGAGTGTACACACTGTTTTCCAATTAGTACTTAAAACATTCAAATATGTTCCTTTATAGAATACTTGATGTCTGCATTCAGATTCCTGGGGCGCTGGGAGTTCACCCTAAGGTTCTGGTGTAGAGTGTAAACACCAAGCATCCACTCCTGGGTCTCCATAGAGCTCTCTTCTGTTCTCAGCCCCACATCTCCGAAGAGTAGTAATGGGTGGATCGAGACCTTGGTTTTTCTTTCACTGCCAGCATTGCGTATCTCCTGCTGCTACTGGCAACGTTCCCACATAGGGAAAAATAATTAGGCATTAATTAATTTCTTTTATGTGAGAAAAGCAGAAATGATTTAAAAGCAAAGTTGCACTCCAAACAAACAAAAAATCAGATTTCACTTTAAGAGCAGAGGCCCAAGTAATCATTTGCTTTAATGCCTAGAAACAAAGGAAGTTAAGCACTCCTAGGAAGCATGGGGCAGAGATCCTCTCTGTTTTTACTTACCAAGAACGGTTACGTGAGTTTTCTCAGAAATGCTATCAAGAGCAGTTTGAGCAGAACAGGAATAAATACCCTGATCTTCTACCGAGATGTTGGATATGGTCAGATTAGCTCCATCAATCAATATTCTGTTGAGATGGGGGAACAGCAAAAAGTACATGATGTGGGTAAGAACATGTCCAACAGCAGAAATACATTCCTTTCACAACCCATGATGCAAGTTCCTGCATGGATAATGATTCAAGACAGAGTGATGAGATCAATTCATACAATGCAGATGTTACCAGAGAAGGTCACAGATGAAAACCTGGAATACAGTCTCACAATATACACATGACTACACAGTATTAAATGGGATCATATTTTTACATATTATATAATCAATCATCTGTGACCTATGGGTTGTGACAGAAGTTTGGGCTGGCCAAACTTCATATCATACTAACAGAGCTAGGAAATTTTAGGGGTTTTGGTTTTTGGTGTGTAGTTTTTGAAGAAAGGATTTCTCTGTGTAAGTTCCCTGGCTCCCAGGCTGGCCTGGAACTCCTTCTGCTAACCAGGCTAGCCTGGAACTCATAGAGATTCACCTGCCTCTACCTGGTGACTGTTGATAATTACATAATTGTTATGCTATAAACAGCAAACCTTATACAGAATCAAGGAGGATGCTTCTAGAAAAAGAAGATTTTAAAACTCTACCCATTTCCACAAAACCAGAATATTATCATGGATGATGGAGGTGGGTCTTGTATCTTATCTGTTGCTTTCATTGGTTAACTAATAAAGAAACTGCCTTGGCCCTCATAGGACAGAAATTTAGGTAGGCGGAGTAAACAGAACAGGAGGCTGGGAAAAAGAAGCTGAGTCAGTGAGTCGCCATGATTCTCCCACTCCAGACAGACGCAGGTTAAGATCTTCCCTGGTAAGCCAGCTTGTGGTGCTACACAGAATATTAGAAATGTGTTAGATTAATATGTAAGAGCTAGCCAATAAGAGGCTGGAACTAATGGGCCAGGCAGTGTTTAAAAGAATACAGTTTCCGTGTAATTATTTCGGGGCATAAGCTAGCCATGCGGGCGGCCAGGTGACGGGGATGCAGCCCTGCCGCTCATATTACAACAGAGTGGCGCCCAGACGTGATGGACTAAATCCACTTAAAAACCTCCTTCTTTTGTTTTCACAGAGGATGAGACTCTATGGATTTCTTCTATTCCAATTTGGTATGATAGACCACGCCCTCCTGAAAGGTTGCTGTGAACACCCTCAAAAAATTACTTTGCTTAACTGTCGACTGAGATGAACCTAGCACACAGGTTATCCCATAAAAGACATGAATAACGGCACTCCCATTCAGCAGGAAGCAGTTTGGAGAGAAAAAACTGCGCCCATGTTCCCAAATATTGTTTATAAATGTCCTTTTACATTTAAAGGGGGATATGATATAGATATGAATAATTTACATTAGTGTGGATTTTAAGGTCAATTTTGTTATATGTATATAACAAAATATTTCTGATCTTGATTAAGGTATTATGATTGTGTAGTTCATTTTTAAAATATAATGTATAATTAGGAAATATAGGTTGTTAATGGATAATCATCGATAACAGTCAAGCTTGTAGTCATGTTAGTTAGATTTTCTAGATGTTCATAGATATATTTCAGACAAGCATTCTTCATATCTTTCAAAGACCACAGAACATGGCATTTAATGATTTAATAACTTAGGGCTTTTTATGACTATGAGACACGTCTGCTCCTGGCAGCACCAATCTACTTCGAGAGGAAGATGGGCATCGAAGAGGATCCTTATGGAGTTTGATAGCCATTTGGGCAAGAAACTGCTCTTGCCTGGACTGTTGCATAAACTGGACACAGAGAACCCGCAGAGAGAGGACTGCTAAACTTGCCTAAAGGTGAGATGGTCTTTCAGGGTTCCTGACCCATGAAAGAGTCTGGGAGACATTCTGCAGGACACAGCAGACAGTGACTGAACTGCCTTTAAAATTTCCTGCTTCATGGAAATGTCTCTGGATACTATGGGCCTGTAGGCCAAAGATAAATGCCCCAACGGTACAAAAGAACTTTGGGTGACTGTCCAGGCAGCGAGATGTCTCTGTCATTTCTAGAGTTTTGGATTTCTTGTTTGCTTAGGTATTATTATATCCTTCTGGAGTCTTTGATGGAGTTGAAGAATAAATAGTTATAGTTTTCCTTAGTTATGATAAGAGATAAAATAGATATAAATATTGTAACTGTAATTCTTACTTGATAACTGTTTTGTTATATGTAATTTTACTATGTTAAAGTTAAAGCCTTTCTTTTTTGTTTAAACAGAAAAAGGGGAAATGATGGAGGTGGGTCTTGTATCTTATCTGTTGCTTTCATTGGTTAACTAATAAAGAAACTGCCTTGGCCCTCATAGGACAGAAATTTAGGTAGGGGGAGTAAACAGAACAGGAGGCTGGGAAAAAGAAGCTGAGTCAGTGAGCCGCCATGATTCTCCCACTCCAGTCAGATGCAGGTTAAGATCTTTTCTGGTAAGCCAGCTCATGAGCTACACAGATTATTAGAAATGGGTTAGATTAAGATGTAAGAGCTAGCCAATAAGAGGCTAGAGCTAATGGGCCAAACAATGTTTAAAAGAATACAGTTTCTGTGTAATTATTTCGGGGCATAAGCTAGCCATGTGGGCGGCCGGGTGCCGGGGACGCAGCCCAGCCGCCCCTATTACAACACATGGATTCTGACTGTATCTTTAAAAAATGTTTTTAGACTTTACTATTTTTAATTGAGCATATATTTTTCTCACTCCCCTCTCCCCTTTTGATGTTTCCCTGTCCTCTAATAGTTAATTTCCAACTTGTAATAATTGAAGCATTTAATGCATTTAACCACTAGGTGGCAGTCCTGTACTTCTTTCTGCAAATCACTTCAAAGGCTATTTTTAAAATCCATTTCTTTATATTTTGTCAGTTTGCAATAGTTTGTCACACAAAAATCAGTCCTTTATCAATTTTATTTTTTTCTCTATACTTAGAGACATATCAACACTAATCCTCATTTTTTTTTACAAAAAGTACCATTAAATTTAAAGTACATTCACAGTAATAGCTATTAGTGGAAAGAAATGTAAGCAATGGCTTTTTTGTGGAAAATGTGACAGTTTTACATAATTCAAAAATTTAGTGCTAAATTAATAAACTGAAAACTTTGAAGATGAGGAAATAAAACTGAACCATATGGGGCTGACTGGTCTGGAGGTAGGGCCCCTCGTTCTCACATCAACTCCTATGATGCGATTTGTCAGTCAGTAGTACAAGGCAAGAGCCACACTGCAATATGTCAGTGGTCACAGCTGAAATTGGTGTCTTTGCATAGAGAAATGGCGTGTGTATGCATATGTAGATATTAAAACAATGAGGCCAATGCAATAACAATCATGAAAGGAACCAACTAGAGAAATGATGAATGAATGGTTCAAAATCGAATAGTGAACAATGAGCTGTTTCTTCTATTTTCTGAGACCATCAAATCTTAATTCACAATAGTCTTAGGCTCCAGCTTTTTTTTTCCTTTTCATCAAGTCATGTTATAAAAAGTGGAGGTAGAGAGACATCAAACAGACAGTGTGAGGGCAGCAATCCATTAAGCCAGCATTGGGATTTAAACAACACTGAGTTCGAGTTCATTCTTTTAACCAAGACTCCACTGAGATCTCATCGAAAAAGAACTTGGGTTATCTCCAGACCTTCAGAGTTACTGTGTAATTTCAGATGAGATTTGACTTCAAAATGATGAATTCCTAGCTCTCACTCAATGAAAATAAAGCAGAAGCACAACTGACCTTTGTGTGATTTAACAGACAAAGCAGACTTTCTGACTCTTAATTCTAGTGGGTTCTATTGATCCTTTTATCTTTTTGTTGCCCTTAAACTCCAGTGATTCTCATCAGTCATTCAAGCTCTCCTCTTTGTTCTATCTTCTACATTCCTCCTGTTCAGAATACTCTCAGAAATGCATCTTCAGTCTTTGTATATGTAAGTTCTACATTCACAGATTCAACTGATTAGGGATGGACAAAAGCTTTTTAAACAGATGTGTATTGAACAGCTACAATTTTTCGTGTCATTATTCTCTAAATCACACTGTATAATGGCTGTTTGCTGAGTAGTCACACTGGATTGACTATTAAAAATACTGTAAAAGTAACCCTTGTCCTAAATAAAGGTATGAGATAGAATAGAATATCCTTCTATAGAATGCACTTGACCACACAGATTTTGATATCTGCCGAGGGTTCTGCAAGGTACTCCTACTGAGAGAAGGGTCAGATAATGTTGGCAACAAGTCATAATGAGATGACTACTAGATATAACTGGGATTTTATGGGTGAGAAGAACTCGTGTAAGACTGGCAGGGAGAAGGGAACGGACACTGACTGCCGTTTTAGAATACAGTGCAAATAGTGGCTCTGGCAGACAATAGGATAGCAACAGCTGGGTCTCCTGTGGCAGCAAGGCCGCAGGGTGTCTGAAGGGGAAGCAGAAGTTTTCAGATACCTGGATCAGAGATGTACTGCCCATGAGCAAGAACCCCCCAAAAAAACAACACCATTGACATCTTGCTCCTCCAGCCTTCCCAGTGGTTCGGGAAGCTCTTAAACCTATGCAGGTCTATTTCCAGCTCTAAGTAATCTGCGTCTCACACCTGGCTTCTATTTCCTGCTCTGAGAGGAGAAACCACATTTTATAAAAAGTACAGAGCAGAAGCAAGAAGGACATAAAACAAACAATAAATACTTTAAGATCTTCTGAATACTGATTTGAAGAATGAAATGTTTGAGGTTTTTGTACTTTAGTGTAGTGTGAATAATTTTGGGACTTTGTTTTTTTCAAATGTGAAATCTGCAACTCACACACAACCCAGTGTTCATTCACAGCAGTGGACTTACCTGCCGTCTTCTGTGCCATTAATTTCAAAAGGCTCCCCATCTTTACTCCAGGACAGCTTCAAACTGTGTTTCAAATGGGAGTCACATTGGCTTTCGCAGTGTAGTTCAAGTGCGTGTGATTTCGGGATGCGAGGGTTCTTCGGAAAAACTTTGAGCTTTGTGGCATCTGCGTGATTGTCAGTCAAAAAAAGGTGGCGGTTAGAACTACAGAGCACAGTTCACTCTCTTAGTTTCGACAACCTCGCCAATCAAAACTGTCACTGTGCTGCCACAGTCATATGCAGTGTGTCCCACTGTAATTTTCTAACATTAAACCTGAGAAAATTTAGGTGCAAGCACCAATTAATGTTAGCATGCTTTCTTACCACTCTTTGCTAAGTAAATAACAAAACTGTGAGCTAACATTGTTTCTGGAAGTTGAAAATAATATGAGTTCTCATTCTGTAGCATCCAGATATATAATCATGTTATAAGGAGAATTAGAAAGTTAGTTGATTTTATATGCACATACTTATTATTAAATCAGAAATGGTGAAGCCCTGGCATAAATGTATCCACACAAATATGGAGGATTAGACAAAAGGATGCTGCAATTGTTTTCTTACTCAGAAGTACTCTCAGAGCTTAGGAGGGAGGACACTCTAAACATTTAATATTGACTTGTGGGGATTCTTACTGAATGAGTCAGGGATCATAATAACTTAGGACAAAAACAATTGTTAATATCAAAGCTATGGATCTCTGAGATTTAAAAAATATGAAAAATAAAAATGTCAGTGAAGCCCGAGTCTATCGGCAGCTTCCTAGGACTTACTGAAGAGGAAAGCCTGGTTGACAAGAATGTTTCTAGTTCGCTGGTTTAGAGAACAAAAAAAGCCCGCCCAAAGTTGTCAAACTGCTTTTTTTTTTTTTGAGATCAAACTTCTATGATTTTGCTTTAGTGCTTAAAAAAAAAATAACAAACAAACAAAAACAAAAAACGAAAACCTAATGCTTGGTAATACCTCAAGTTCACTACTGGAATAAAACAGAGATCTGAAAATACACCCAAGTAGGAATTTCTTAAGATTTACCACTAACAATACACAGCTACCTGCTAAGATGGCCTAAATCCATGAACATCACACCCTGCCATACCACCAATAGTCTTTCAGATGAAATGCAATGGAGTGCTTTTGAGATATAATCAAGTGAACTTTAACAGGTGGTCAAATTTAAATAACACTGTTTTGTTTGAGGAAACAAAGAGAAACTGAACCCATGTGAGAACTCATGAATGTAAAAGCAAAATAACAGTACTTCTAATATCCAAATTGGCTGTGATGACAGCTTTTCCCATTGCGTTTTCTACCCAACAAGAGTAGGATCCTGCATCTTCCTCAGTGGTTCTGTAGATCTCCAGAGTGCCATTTTCATGGGTATGGTACCGACTACCTTCAAGGGGATGTGTTTCATCAGCCACTTCCCTGTGGAGATGCAGAAATGAGTGATTTTTGATTGGGACACAATTTTGTATTCTTCAGATACAGTTCCTTGATGTCATCCAGGCTTACGCCGTCTTCAGGTGCTTGGTAGACCACATGGAATGTACTCATGGAAACTAATTTCTCTCTTCAAACTGTCCGTGGTGTATATCAGAGCTGACCAACAGACTAGAGCTGAAGAGAATCCAATCCCCTACTTCTCCAGTTGCTTCTATTTGTCTCACATCTTCGAGCACTGCTTTGCATGTGTCCTCAAAGCTTAATAAATATTTCCTGGCTTATTTATGGTAAAGCCTTTAGTTAATGATTGCTCTGGGCTAGCAAATGGGGAAGCCAGTAATTGAAACAGATAATAAACCTTCCCAACCTCTGGCTCTCCTAGGAGAACATTGGTCATTCAGAAATATTATAAGCCAGGAAGTCTTGCCTCTCCTGTGGACATGTATTACACTTACCCTATCAACCTCAGGCTCATTTTTGCCCACGTTCATCCATTCTCCAAGCACTTCTTGTCACAGCCTGATTAACCCTGTGCATCTCACAGTAAGTGATTGCTTGTGCTCTCAATTGTAGAGGACAAATGGGCCACTAACACAGGGTTTTCAAAGGCAGGGCTAGGCTGAGATGTGCACGGGACTTGCCTCAGATGCAAAGTTTAAAAGCATTTCAGAGATCAAGATAAATAATATTTTCATCGAATATTTTTAGAAGTCAAAACCAAAACCTTAAAATGGACAAAACCTCACAATTGAATCAGATAAGTTATGACTCTGCGTTTGCCTTGCCTGACCTCACTACTTTCTCCCTACTTCAGGCCCTGTATGGGAATAGCACAATAATTTCACAGTAAAGTAACCAAACTTTATCAGTAAAGCAACTAAGATGGCAGATGCTTAGGGTGATGTGCTTAGACTTAAACAACAATACCATTATTAAAATCAAAATGAATGTTAGCAAAGTCTTAATTGGGTTTGCAGTTGACTGTAGGTTAGGATAAATAATCAGACAGCCCAGAAGTCATAACAATCCTTAGCTAGACCCATCATAGAAAAACAAATCAATCTTTAAAATTGTCTTAGGAATCATTTTAATTCTTTGTGTGCTTTATGAACACAAATGGCTCTGTATATTTCTTCATGAAAAAAAAATCTCAGGATTCTAGTCAATGCTTCAGGAGGGATGAGTAATTAAATTTCTTTCTTTATTTCTCAGAGGCATTGGCTCTCTGAAGCAACAGGAACACAGTGCTGACTGCAAAATGGTAGCTCAACAATCCCCCACACCCATTTTGTTAATAGAACAGCAAGTCATCTTACCAGATCACTGTGGCCTTGGGTGAAGCAAAGTACTCGCAATGTAAAAAAGCACTATACCCAATCACCGTAGCATAATTTTCTTCATTCTTAGTTTGAATCAGTGGGACAACATCTAGTCAGAAGTAAAGATAAGTTTTTATACCTTTCTGCAAAAATTAGGTACAAAGAAGATTTTCTATATCCTTGACATATTTATAAGAATAGAAGATGGCTGAACATTTCAGTACAAATTCCTGAATTTGAATATTATACAAAACCAGCATATTCTGAAAGCATAATTTAGGTACAATATCCAATGCCTACACAGAACGTGAACCACACATTTATTTTCTTCCCCATGATTTATATGTCAAAAATTCATTGGGACTTTAGACTGGAGAGATAGCTCAGTAAGTAAAGAATTTAGTGCACAAACAGCCATTTATCCCCCCCCCCACTAACCTATGTTTAAAAGATAAACAGAAAAAGAAAAGGGCACTAGAGTGCAATCCTGCCAATGGGGATTAAAAAACAGGTGGATCCCTGATGCTCACTGAAAGCAATCCAAGGCTACTTCATAAGTTCCAGACTTGTGAGGGACACTGTCCCAAAAATAAAGATAGAGTGTACCTTAGGAATGTTACCTGAGGTTGTCCTCTGGCCACCAAATGAACACAAATATGTACATTCACACCCATAAAAAGCTGGTACTTATGACTATAACTGAGCATTTTCCTTCAGCAAGCAGTAAGCGAAGTCAAGACACGGGTATGCTCACCTACAACATCAATATTGGCACTCGCAAGGATGGTTCCATGGATATTTGAGGCTTCACACTGATAGACAGCAGTATGATTTGGTTGTAGATTTGTAAAACTGATTTCCCTGGGGAACATAACATCACCAGGAAATGGATGATCTGAAAGAGAAGAGAGACTGTCAGTATGATAAAGAACAGAATATAAAATATTTATGAATGATTTATTAAATGTGTCACACAGTATCTATATTTTAAGACCAGTTTAGGGTGAAAAATAGCTCACTTGAAATCCAGTCTTTACATTTTGCTCAAATCAACATGGGTGCCTTTTCAGACCCTTTGCATCTGTAACTCCTTTTCAAATTGTGCTTTCAAATAAATATGATGAGAATCCATGTTGTCTACAGCTCATTGCCTTGCTGCATCCCTGATCATCAGATTGGAGGTGATCTGTTTGACATCTGAGTCCTACTGTGAGTAGACTCACGCTTCAGCATCTGCATCTAGATGTTGCCCAGTGCACAGCAACAAATAGAGTCTAACTGGCCCTGTTTTTTCTCTTGACAACATCTTTCCTGGTTCCCTTTTCCCCTTTCCACTATTTTTGGATTTATGCCTTTATTTTGTGTGCTTTATATTATCACTTATTTATTTCAAATATGTAACTCCCAAGCGCTTGCTTTCTTTCTTTCTTTCTTTCTTTCTTTCTTTCTTTCTTTCTTTCTT
>JABTXL010005167.1:13529549-13580801 GCA_025134845.1 Neodon shergylaensis | reverse complement strand
CTTTCTTTCTTTCTTTCTTTCTTTCTTTCTTTCTTTCTTTCTTTCTTTCTTTTCTTCCTTCTTTCATGATATACTGCCTCCTCCTCTTCATCTTCTTTTTGAGTGTTGTTGTCCTGCCTACAACTTTTTAGCAATATAATTTACCCCACTTTCTATAATGATCTCCTTTTTACTCCCTGGTTTCTGAAGTCACTCCAGGGTATTTATTCACATCTGATAATTTTGGAAGCAGAGATGAAAAAGAGCATGTGAAGTTTAGTTTCTGTGTCTAGGCTACTTCACTAAATATTATATTTCCTAGTTGCATCTATTTACTCTGAAATTTCATGTTTCAGTTTTCTTTACAGCTGAATAGTATTGCTAGATATATATGCACCATATTTGCATCACCATTTATCAGTTGAAGTACATTTCAGACTTTTCCACTTCTATTTATTTGTGAATAGAGGTTTATTGTGTGACATTTTTATTGCATTCTGATAATAAAGCTTGATTTGAACCAGACAGTGGTGCTGGAGCTAGCCACTAGTGGTCCAAAATTACCCATACAAGTTTTGGAGGACTGAGGATAGATTGAGAGACAAGAAGTAGTAAGGCAGATCTTAAAGAGGATCTCAGCTCTTTGTGGTGGAGGAACAGAAGAGACAGGAGGTCACTGGTGGCTTCTCTGGTGCTTCTGTGATCATTCAGGTTCTAACACCAATATCTGATTCCTGACTTTTTTTATTGACAAAGAATAATTACAAAATTAATTAAATTCCTGGCATCCCAACTTTGACCAACATAGATCCACATAAAATCTAAGAAAACTCTAAAAACACTGGGGGGGGGGATAAACGCACACAAACTGTGAAACATAGCTTCTTGGTATCTGTCTTACTGTCTTTTCTTAGGTAAGCTTGGTGCTAGCATCAAACAGAGGGGTGGCTCCTTTAAGAGGCAGCTTTCTGGCTTGGTGCTAGCTGCAAACATGGCACAGCTTTTTTTAAGGGTTCATGTTATGTAACACTAACATGGGGTTTATGAGCGGAGGGCGGCATATTATTCAGTGACAGCAAGAACCTAACAACTTCCCAGAGCTGGGGCAGTATACTTATCTCCCTCTAGTACCTCCACCATGAATCTAAGCTCTCAGGGAACCAAGTGGGGAGGAGCAAGCCACCAACCAGCATGAGTGATGCCATTCACTAAGCTGAGTGATCCTGGCAGCTGACATAACAATTTAAGATTCATCTCATGTGATCAACAAAACAAAACAAAACAAAACAATACAGATGCTCAGTAAAGACAGATCCAGACCAAATAAATTTTTAAGCAGATTATAATATGTTTAAAAATATACATACACTTAGGAGAGAAAGGAGAAAAAGTATATGTAGTAATAGATTAAAAATAGTTTTAAAATAATAAAGACCTTCAAAAAGGAGTAAAGTAAAATAAAAAAAATAAGCCATATAATGATGGAAAATACACAAAGAATCTGGATCCTGTATGTTATTGTGTTATTTTTAGATTTTCTAATTGTTAATGAAAGAATGACAGCTGTAGAGAGACATTGGGTAATAGAAAAAAGACTGCTGAATTAAGTCAGCCTGTATACATTAAAGATGTGCTGACCTCAGAATGTAAACCAGAATACGGCTTATGTTGAGGAAGAGGTTTTACCTTTGTCTCCAACTAAGAAATCTGAAAACCACTGAATAAATGTGACATCTAAAGAAAAAGGATAAATGTGCTGACCTCAGAATGGAACCAGGATATGGGTTGTGTTGAGGAAGAGGTTTAGTCACCAACTAAGGAATCTGAAAATCACTGAACAAATGAGACATCTGAAGAAAAAGGATAAATCATCCAGAAAAGTTTCCCAAGAAAAACAATCAACTGGCCTAATGGTGTAACACATCTCTACCAGGATAAAATTTCATAAATCTTCCAAAATGTTTGTTTCTGCTGTTGTCTACAGACATATAAGGCAAATGGTCTTTTTTAAATTCAAGTTCAATTAAAAATTAAAGGGGCCTTTGGAATTTGAGTGTGGCTCTCTATGCCTCTAAACACAAACATGTTTGCTAAAGAAAAATCCAAAATTTTTGTCTCATGTCAGAAGATCCATGTGATATAGAATAGAAGAAAAACCAAAATTACAGGACTATTCTATTGGTACTAATCTCATAATCCTTTGGTTTTATTTTGACTCTTTAAATTTTTAAGGTATAAATATTATAACAAAGTTCATAAGATTAACATATATGTATGTGTTTAAATTTTTCATTGTGAAATTAATGATTATATGTAGTACTAATTCTAGAAAAAGTCTTAATCCTGCTTTTTATATATGATTTTGGACTTGAGTCTGAATCAGAAAACTAGGAATTAAGTTTGTGTATTCTGGATGTACTTAACAAATTTTGGTCCTTTAAGATCTCGGAGATGTGCCGCATATACATTTCAAATGTCTTTCTGCAGTAAACCATGTCCACTCTGAACAACAACTTTTAAAGTCTCCAGAAGGATGGGGGAACCCTACAACAATGACTCCAAGTGAATTGCAGTAATGCCACTAAGTTGACAAACATTACCCAAAGGTCAGCTTTGGACTAAACTGCTCAGGACAGCTTCAAAGCAGTTAGCTGAGATGGTCTTCCTCCATACACTACTCCAGCCAAGACTTCAGATAAGTCCAACCTTTCCCATTACACAGAGACTGACAACAAATGATACAACCAGCTCTCCCAATACTTGGCCATTATCTCAATTTTCTCAGGGTCCTGCAGAGATTTTACCATCCCCCAGATAACAGGAAGCAATCTAGAGAACAAGATGCCCATATTCTCAAGAGGTAGGATGGATTAGTTTTGGTCATTCAGTGAGTTATGGATATTTTTCATCGATTAGGATGGTTGGTTACAAGTTGTTACTGGAAAAAACCTGAACAAAGGAGATAAGTTTTAGGGATCTCATCCTGAAAAGAAAAAAAAGGGGGAGAAATAGAAACGATAGGCTAAAAAAGTAGTTTATTGAATCTACTTTTAAAATAATAAAGAACAACTAGCAGTCTTAAATATTTTACATTGGTATGGATTTTTGCATATAGAGGCAAATTTAAGGTTAATTTTGTTATACTTTATATATGTTTCTATTTTTATTTAAGACATTTTTGTATATTGATACAAATTCAAGTTTTTTTTGTTAGAACATTCTGTACATACTCTTTTTTAAGGCATTGTACCTATGAATCTCATTTAACAATGCAATGTAAATTTCTAGCCCTTGAAAATTATTATTACAAACTATTTAGGATAATAAAGAAATGTAGGTTGGTAATTTGTCACCTATTATAGTCAAACTTATAGTCACGCTAAGTATATTTTCAATGTCAAATAGAGATATAGACAGGTGGTCTTCAAACTATTCAGAGATCTAAAGAATATGGCATTTAAGATGCTTTAATAACAAGACTTTTTATGACAATGAGACATGTCTGCTTCTGGTAGCACCAATAATGGGCATCAAAGAAACTCCATATGAAGTTTACTTTCGTTGTGGCAAAAGTTAGCCACTGAGCAAGAAATTGCTCTTGTCTCAACTGCTGACAGTATATTGTTTGAGCAGAACAAAAAAAAAAAAAAAGACTTCTGAAATTTGCCAAGACAAGTCAGAACAGTCATTCAAAATTTCTGTTTATGGAAAAGTCTGTCAGATATTTTAGGTCCGTAGGCCAAGATGGCTGCTCCAACATTACAGAGGAACTTTGGGTGGCTGTCCAGGCAGTCAGCTGTTTCTGTCATTTCTTAGTTTTGCAGGTTTTGTTCTCTGCACTAATATTTTATCTTTCTCATGTCTCTGATGAAGTTGAAGACTAGATAGTCACAGTTACAGTGTTCTTTGTTACCAAATTCAGCAAAGAAACTCACAAAAGAAGTGCAAAGTATTTAAAGTTGAGAGAAATAAAAAGATAGTTTTGGGTTGTTAATATAAGTTAGGATAAAAAGTAAATTAGGTACAAAACTTTGGACTCACCAAGAGAGGCTAGATAATGGAGGATTTTCTCAGAATTTCCCAAGTGCAAGTGGACTGAACATTGTGAATATAATTCTTATCTGAAAGTTGTTCTTCGTTTTTATAGTTTTACTGTTAGAGTTAAAGCCTTGCCTTTTTATTTATCAAAAAAGGAGAAATGTTGTGTGATATTTTGATTACATTCTGACAATAAAGTTTGCTTTGAATCAGAGGGTGGTGCTAGCCACTAGCGGACCAAAATTACTCATAGAGGTTTTGGAGGACTGAGGACAGATAGAGAAACAGAAAGTAGTAAGGCGGGGCTTAGAGAGGATCTCAGGCTAGTTGAATGGAGGAACAGAAAAGATAGGAGGTCACTGGTCACTACTCTGCCCTTTCTCTGATCATTCAGGTTCTTACCGCCCTTTCTCTGATCATTCAGGTTCTTACCCCAATATCTGACTTCTGATATTTTATTAATAAGGAATAATTAAATAACTGTATCAGAGGTCATTCCTGGAAATATGCTGATGCAGAAAGCACTGAATAGATTCAATATCTTGTATTTCTATGTTTTTTCTTGTGTGTATGTGTGTGTTCACACATGAGTGTGTGTGTGTTTGTATGTAACACTAATGACCAAAGAACAATAGTGACTAAAACAGATGTGAGTTTCAAAGGAAATGTCCAACAAAAATTAGAAGGAAATAATGCAATTATATTTTAATAAATTTTATAAACACATTAAAACATACAACTATTGATCCAAAATGCAATTATCTGTTGAAAATTAGCATACCTAATGTTCTTGTGCACTTATTAAGAGCCAAAATATCCCACGGGGGATAGTCCATGCATTATGAAATTGCCTCTGCTCATTACCTGATATGTCAGCATTTATAAGGCTCAGAAATATCACTTTTAGAGAAAATGAGTATCCTACAGCTTCTGACAACAGCTTGAATTCTAAATAAACTCTTGCTTTGACACAACAGACAGGAAGAAGAACATTTGTGCTGGAATTATTGGGTGAGGGACAACAATTTAAAAAATTAGCTTAAATGACATCAATAGATATTTTCTATCTCGTATTTCCATCATACAAAGCAACAATTATTTTAAACTTCATGGTGTGGGAAATAAGATCTACTACATATTGGGAGACTTTTTAATATATTCTTTTTTCTCACTAGAACCATAATACATGCATTCCTTTGGTCACCTGCGTTCTTTGTATCTGTGCAGATGTATAAATGTATTACTAACACCTAAAGAGCAGGCACAAAGAAGCCTGTGAGTAAATACTTGTGGAAATATCTGAAATAAATAGAAAGGATGACATTTTTTTCCATGAAAATTTCCAGTCAGTAGATAGAAATTTAGGTCCTGATTTTTACTCAGAACTATAACTATGTGCTTCAACTAGAAAAAAAAAAACACCCAGATGTGAGTAAGGCTGACAACTTTGAGATAGAGCAGTTATGCTGTTATTCTGGTGGGTCCCATGTAACTACATTGCTTATTGAAAAGCAGAAACTCTTATCTGGTTATAAAAACAGAAAGGCATGACCATGAGAAAATGGCCATTGTCACAATAATGTCAACTGTGAAGATTGAGAAAAAGAGCCCTATGTGAAGAATGCAGGCAGCCTGTAATAACTGGAGAGAATATGGAGATAGAAACACTGAGATGGGGTAAAGAGGAAGAGGGAATTAGGAGAGAGACTTTGATTTCCTTGCAGAGAGTCTTGTAGAGAACTCCTAACTTTCAGACTTATGCAACAGGAAAATTGTATTGGTTCAGGTGAACAAACTTCTGGAAATTTGTTGCAGCAACATCAGAAAGCTAACATAAACCACTGAATCAATTTATCAGCTACTTCTTCAGGATCAACAAGATATATAGCCTTTCTAGGTTCTGCATGACAGAAATCGTAAAGGACACTATGAGAGATTACGTTTCTGATCTCTTCCTTTATTCCTCTGTTATTACATGGGCTGGCAGAGTTAATCTTGTCATCCCTGTGTTCCCCCTTATATCATGGGCCCCAAGGGCAGCTTTGAATCAACACAGCATTGGAGAAGAAGAATTAAGACCAAATCTTCATGTTTAGATGAAAGAACAACTAACCCTTGCTCAGCTCTCCTGAGAATGTATATGGAAACTTCACAGTATACCACACATTGTCAACAGATAATTGTTTCTAAAGTCTAAAGAAAACATAATGTTTAATGGTATCTACTAAAATATACTAGTCCCAATACAATCTCAGAAGTCTTTCTAGATTAATCTCTTCCATAAGATCAACGAGAATAAGACAATAAGGTTGGAGAACACTCCATTCAAATTCAATCTTTTCTCAGTTCAGCTTTGGCCATGAGTTTACTTGTGTTGTGTCCCCAAGTAAATCCTCTAGTTTTACTGAACCTTGGTCATTGCCTTTAAAAAGAGAAGAACAAAGAAGTCTGTTTTCCCAAGGTTCTCTCAGAAATACTGGATGTCATCTCTGTGTGAAAGGTTATAACCACTGAATTCACTTGAATTAATTCTGAAATAAAACTCATAAGGAATATGAGTTTCTGAAAGTATAAGTCCAAAGATATTTCCGATCCTTCTATCAGCCCAACCATCATCACGCAGTGATCCTATTGCATTAATGGAAGAAAGCTGTGCTCAAGAGCTGTGGCACACTTTGCTCCACCACTGCTTTCAGTACTTCCTATGAATATAATTACCTGTGAATATAATTATTCTCATTTCATCCTCTAACAAATGCATTGGCTCTACTTCAGAAATACCCACTACCTAACCACTATGAAAAATGTCTAGCCTGAGGCCTCTGTGTCTTTCACCTTTTTTGCAGTCATAGAGGTAAAGGCTTCATCCAGAGACCAGAAAATTCCTTTTACACATAATTTACAAGAGCCGGGATATAGCTCAGTGGTAAATTACTTGTGTGGCATGTGGAGGGAACCTCAGATCAGACTCTGGTCCTTCACAAACAAATCAAACATAACACTCCCCACTCAAACTCTTCCACTCAAATCTCTATGATTGCCCATCTGTCATCGATAGAATCCCAAGACCCTAGTCTAGCCTTGTCATTTCCCATGCTCAGATGCCTTCATTTGCTCAATGATTTCACCATGCTCCTTCCTCATGCCCTGAACTTAGGCCACTCTGAACTGTTTCCTTTCCTTTTCCAGACACACATGCCTTGAGAGTCCTTTCATTTACTCACCTCTCCACTCCAAAGCACTCAGACTGCTGATGACAGCTGGCTTCCTTACCTTCCTCATCTCTCAAAGTATATACTCTTATACCCATAAAGCTACCTTGCACTTGAACTTTATACTCTCGTCAGCTCCTAATTATTTCCTATGTACAAATTTATCAACAATATGACCCCTTTCAACCCTATGTCTTCTTTTGTCTTTTTATAACCCACTGAATCAGATTAGTGCTGTCAGTATGTACATGGGTGGGGCTATCCACTAAAGCATAAGCAACCTACCAGTGGCCAAACATCAAATGTCTCCTCTCCTTCAGCATCCATCAAATGCCAATAACTCCTCAGCTAAAGGTGATGCCTCATAAACCCTGAACACTCACCCATGCTGGAATTTTGACTGACAGATCTCCTATAGTTAGTAATATGGGCTGTGAGTTCATATGTGCAATGGCTACTTCATGTCCAAAAACCAGCATTCCATAGCCCTCCTCCAATTCTGCAGCTCTTACATTGCTTCAACTTGCTCTTCTGTGATATTCCATAGACCACAGAGGGAAATATATCTCATTTAGGGCTGAGGGCTCACAGCTATAGTGGTATATTGTTTGTATTATGATAAATAAATCTTGCCTGAAGACCAAAGTCAAAGCTAAAGCCACCAGAGGTCAGGTAATAGTGACACACACCTTTAATCCTAAGAGTTGGGAGACAGAATTAGATCGATCTCTGTGAGTTCAAGGCTACCCTGGGCTATACAAGATCAATACAGAAAATAAACCCAGGTGGTGGTGGCTCACACCTTTAATCCCAGTCCTAGGGAATCACATGCCTCTAATCCCAGAATATAAAATGAGAGGAGAAGGAAACTTAGTCTGCTTAGTTGGTGTTCGCTCAGCCTTGGTAGAGGTAAGATTAGTTAGTGGCTTGGCTTTTCTGGTTTTCGGGTTAAATCCCAATTTCTGTCTCTGGGTTTTTATTATTCGTGCTACACATAGCCAATTATTCTCGGCAGTATGTCCAGTTATAAGTCTGTATATTAACACTCTACTACACACGAAACTTCTCTGACCAGGACAGAAAGCAGCCCTAATCTGGAGGTTCCACAAGTTGGCTGCCTTGGTCTCACCCTTAAGGCTTTTCAGTATGAGGTCAGGGATGCAAGCAGCAGGGACTGACTTTCTCACCCTCCTTTATCTACTTCCTAGGGTTGCTGTTTTGTGCCAGATCTTTGAATGGTGCTTTCTTTGAGCCACGTAATGAACCCACAGGTCACAGCTATTTTCATCTCTGTTTTGCTTATGAAGAAACAGGTTTCGAGAGGGTAAGTCACATTCTTGTCACACAGCTAGTAAACGTTAGGATGGCCATGCAAACACAGGCAGTGTGGCTCCAGAGTTCATAAACCATCAGAGACCTCTGCAGATATATCACGACCATAGATAGCTGGCAAATTTATCTCCTGCAAACACCACTATTGCTTCTATTCTGCAGCTTGAGAAACCTAAGCTTAGGGAATTCGTTGATCAGCTCAAGGCCACAGGACTGGAATGGGTCATAGCCCAGAAAGGACATAGGTTTGTGAACCACAAAGAAGTTGGCCTAAAATGGGGGACCAGGACAAAGGAACAAGGGAAGCCATATACCTGCACTTAATATTCTTTTTCTCCATGGAGCTACTCAAACAGAACATAACACATAATACAGGTTCTGGCCTCCTACCCGAACAAATACCTTCACAATAGACTCAGTACTGGGTACAAATTAAAATCTTAGGAGCTTTGAGACTGATGCAGTGAGGAGACTGGACTTTGAACCTTGGTCCTCTCCCATCTTTTCATGGCCCACAGAATGTGGACCAGACTCAAAGGGCTATTCTAGAGTTATCAGGAGTTCGGGAGCTGTTGCGTCACGTAGACTTTCAGGTTTCACATGTTTCCTGCCCACAGCATGGAGGCAATGTGTGACTAAAGGCTGTATGCGGCAGGGGCAGCGCCCAGGATGGGGATGTTGCATGGGTGCAAGAAGCTTTAACTTCCAACTTATGCTTTCATCCACTAGGTTACTCTATCATTCTTTCTCATGGTCAGGAGCAAGTGTCGTTTGGTGTTAGGCCTTTTTCTAATTCAGTCATTGTGTCATTACTATATATATATATACATATATATATATGTATGTATATAACATATATATAATTATGTTAGTGTGTGCATAAACACTCTCCATGCCTCTTGCACTGTGTTGGTTCCCATCCGTCACATTGCTCATAAAGAAGAACTTGTTGATTTTTTTCGCAATGTATTATTCTAATACACACCTTTCTGGTATACTTCATACAGCACAGAACTGTATGTTGATATACCGTCCCAGCCAATTGCTGTCTTCCCCACACTGTCACTCTCAGATCTTAATTTTTTTTAGTTTGTTTTTAACTCACTTTCAATTGGGAAGCCATTGACTCTCCATTTGATCGTGGGTTGAGGTTCTCCTTCCGCTTCACACAACAAGATACCACTGCTTCCTGTGCTGTACACTGCACTCTGAGGTTTCTTTTTCCAGCGTGGAGGCTCTGAACACAAAACAAAGATTTTCAGAAAGTGTCTCCATAGCAAAAGAGCCAACCTTTGTAACAGGCCTGCATTTCCACCATACACCAGCAGAGGGCAGACACCACAAAGTAGTCCACAGCCGCTCTTTTGGTTTAGTTCTGCAAAGCAAGGTGGGCGTATTAAGGTCTCTGTGTGTGTGTGTGTGTGTGTACTTACATTACATTCTGAACATGTAAATAGATCAACATACTAAAAATACACAGCCACTTTAGCTCCTCAAGTATATATTTCACTTACAGAAACAGGCAGAAGGACTAAGCAGATGGTAACTCATTTAGGACTGGCTTAGGACTCGAGCTGCAACAAGGTAGCTGAAAATGGTGATATGAAAGAAATACACTTGGAGAACTTTTCAAATAACAGTAACATTTTCAAAAAAACCCTTGTTCCTTGATTATTGACAAGTATTTACATATTTTATCTATATCAATTTCCATAACTTATCAACTTGGAAAACATAATTTGCTAGAGATGTTCCCCTTGCAAAGGAGCAGAGATGGAACCTGATAGGAACATTTGCCTGTATTTCTTTTGAAAAAAGCAGGAAAAACAGAAATAAATGATCTCTATCTTTTGATACATAAACCTTCAGAAGTGTAAATCAGATTGGAGTATCAGAACAAAGCAAGACAAGTGTCGTCAGTTCAAACATTACTGTCATATTTTGTCACTTTCAGAATAGCCCCATGCCAGCAGTGAATACAAGACTTGAAGTGTTCATGGATTATTATTATTATTATTGGTGTTTTGCCTGCATGAGTGGCTATGTACCACTTTCTTGGATGCCTGGTGTCCATAGAGGCCAGAAGAAGGTATCAGACCCCTTGGTTGAAATTACAGACAGTTGTCATCTACCATGTTGATGCTGGGACCTAATTCTGGGACCACTGAAAATGAAGCTAGTGCACTTAAATACTGAGCCATTGCTCCAGACCTACGTGCAAGGTTGATAATTATTCTCAGAAGTGGCTTGATAAAACTTTGATGTAGTAATTTCCATCGACTTCAGCTTGGTCATTTTCCCCTAAGTACTGTGGATTTCTGCCTTGATTCAAATAGGAAACTGTTTAAAAACATGCACATGTATAAAAAGTAAATATCTTTCAAATTGTTTTAGTAAAGGAAGGAAAGGGGATTTCACAGGGGGGGACCCAAATTCCTAAAAAAGAAAACACATATACAAAGAATTTTGGCAAATCTATGTGTAAGCAAGAGACATGCCTTTACAATCTCCTCAAAGGATGTGGGCTCAACTGTTAATTTCCATGTTAAACACCTGTTTTTAACAAATATATATCTACAAATATTGAGGTATTTAGCATAAAGTACAATGGACTAAATTAGAACTGTAGGTCACTTTCTGAAGGGAAGAGTGCCTTGATGACATTATTATTATTTTTAAGATTTTTATTTATGTGTAGGATGTATGAATATTGGTGGATGTCAGTTCAACATGCATGTTGGAAACCAAACTTAGCTCCTCTGGAAGGGCATCATGAGTTCCTGGCCACTGAGAAATCTTTATAGGCTCTTTCCTTTTAATTTTTTCTTGCTCCTTTTATATAACAATAACAAATTTCAAAATGTGCAAGTTACAGGCAAAGCCTGAAGAACGTGCAAGCCATTGTGTTCATAGTAGAAATGATGACTTTTCCTTTCCAAGTGTGTAAAAATAAAAATAATAAAAATATTCTTCCATTCCCACTGTATAATAAAAATCAATTTTCTAATCACTAGCCTCATCCTAAGAATTTCGTTAACCTTTGTGTGTGTATATAAAAGATATATTACTGTTAGGATCAAATAAAGAGGTGAGGCATCACCTCATCTAACCTTTGACCTTACGGAAATAATATTGAACTTTGGAGAATTCATCTAATTTTTTTTTCAGGGTCCTCAATGAAAGAATCTTAATTTCCTGTTCCTGCCATGTCATAGATCTCAGAACAAAGCCTCTGGGGAAAGCAGAGAGAGGCAAAGCTCTGGAGGCAGGTTCTTATCCACTGCTATCCTACATATATAACTAGGAATCAAGATCAGTTCAGTGGTCCAGATGAGTCTTTGCATTACCAACATGCCTCCAACCCCGTATCTATCAATCTGCTCAGGAGGTTTTCAAACATTTGGTAGTTGGTTGGAATCATTACTATACATTAACCTGGCCCATTCTTCATGGGATTTAAAAACACTTCCACATTTCTGTAGAAGTTTCTCTCCCTTTTTTCCCTTAAGCTACTGGTTCAAACAGATGTAAACACTGGCATGAAACTTAAGATTTAAAACATCTATGACTGCTTGACATCCAGACTAGGCTGAGACTCTCACTGTTGACTTCACTAGTGGAATATTCAGTAGTTCAGTACTGATGTCAGCAGTGACTGTCCTCAGACTGGTGACCTCTGGAGAACCAGGGCTGAAGCTTGCTGTTTTGTTTCTTCCTGATTTGGTACAATGTCTCGCTAAGAAAAGATGTGTAGGGTGAGCTTTTAAGTAGAACTTGATAAATATCTAAAGACTTCCGTGGAAAAGACATAAGAAAAAACCCTAAAGTCCCTTAGGTGGAAAATAATCCTTGCTGTCTGGTCATTCACTCTTCCATGACATAGATTTAATTAACATACTATTACTTGGTTCACAAAAGACATTATTGTCAGCCTGTAGCTTGATTAGAAACTCAGGGTAGCTGAGATACAAGGCCAGAGGACCAGCAGAAGTTTACCGAAACTCAAATCACACACCCGTGGGATGGGTAAGATCTACTCAAGGCGATGACAGGAGAGATGAAACACAAAGGAAATGATAGATAAGCCTGACAGTTTGGGGGAAGAAGCCACAGGGTCCCATTCTTTTGTTCACATGCCTGAGATATGTGGTAGCTGATAAAAAGTGCACCCAGTTTGTCATGATTGTAAAAAAAATACAAAATGATAAACTCAGTTTATGCTGTCCAAAACAGAGATGCCAATGCTAGAATTCTGACAAGATTTTGAGAAAGTAACAATGTTTATCATGAGACCAACAAACAAGTAAAACTGGAAACTTGATATCTGTGAAACAAGTAACATAGTAGACATTTTCTTAGTAAAACTCTTAATGGCAATTGTCTACTTGATAATTATATTCTTGATTTTTGTGGGACAATGTCTTGTGTATACCAACTAGGCCTCTGTTTGCTAAGGATGACCTTTAGCTGTTGATTCTCTTGCCTCTACATCCCAAGTGCTGGGAACAGAGGGGTACACCACCAGCGCCAATTTATGTGTGCTTGGGATTGAACCAAGGGCTTTGTGTCCATTAGGTAAGCATTCCACCAACTTCTTATGAAAGAAAATTGTTAATTCAAAATAAGCTATTGTTCATGGTATCAATGACTGGACTGAGTTTCAGTTCATGGCATCATATAGACATTGCAGGGCACTTTGGATAGAATTAAAGATTGAACAGATGTGCAAAAATGATTCATGTTATATTTCTAAAATTCAACAGTCTCAAATGATTCCATAGTGGGCAACATAATGTCATGTGACATTCCTATGTATCTTTTTCTTTATTATTATTATTATTTGAGTGTGTGTCCACACCACAGTGTACCTGTGACAGACAGCTGTATAGAGTCAATTCTCTCCTTTCATCTTTGTGTACCATCCTGAGACATAATTCAGGTTTGCTGCAATCCTCTTTACTCACTGGGCCATTTCACTGGCCCTTATTATACCTATTGCTACTGCATATGCCATAATCCATATTGTAGGTTCCCAGAAAATATGGTGACATCTAATTAGGACATCACAGCTGTTTTTCTCATGCAAAAGAAGGCATTTGACTTGCAATCTGGTTACATATTTAGACTGCTGTAGTTTAAAGTACAAGCTCACAGAATTTGAGTTTCAGACTAGGGAAGAAAATCACAAACAGAAAAGAAAAACTATGCTTCTGATAGCCACACAAGACATTGTCAAAATGGGCTGGAGCCTCAAAGTAGACGGTAGTACTGCTTCCCCCCATGACAGTCCTGATTTAATTTGGGTTTCTAAATAAAAGAATGAAAAGAAAGAGGCAGAGAAAAGAGACAAAAGAAAATGTAATAAAGGTGAACTCGTCTCCCTTGATGATTCGTGTACATTATAGTTACTGTTTTCTTGCTTTAGGGCAGAAAGTACTTCTAGAACATTCTTCTTGAAGACAGTTCACTGTTCCCATGCAGGTGTAAGGAGAAGCTGAAACAGGCATCTGAGTGTACATTTAGTATTTTCACACAAAAGCATAATGATTCAATATTCTTCATAAAAACAATATTTACATCTCAGCATCACTAATAACTGTTTTTAAAATAGTGAAGATAATTTGTTCAAGAACCCTATATATATAGTCAACCTTTTAAGTTGTATAATTAATTTTGCTTGTATGATATTTTTTGCAACATTTGCAATTCTTTTGAAAGCTTTGGTCTTAATAGTCAAGAAAACTGAGGCCAGATTGTTAAAATATTCAGCTACCGTAGCAACGCAGCAGCCATCTGGAAGGATTTCTAACAGTCAGCAACTCAGAGTAGAGCAGCTAATAATTATGTATGTCTGGTTTGAGAGAGAGAGAGAGAGAGAGAGAGAGAGAGAGAGAGAGAGAGAGAGAACCATAGAAGGACTAGGGGCTAGGGAATAGCCCCATTACAAGATATCACCACATTATATACAGTGTCACCTTATATACAGTGTCAAAAAAATCTTTAAATTTATGGGCACATTTTTCATACTTTTGCTGAGTGTCTTTCTGAATAATTTGTTGTCAGAGACATCTATTATTGTGGACAGATGTTGATGTTAATGTTTAACTCTAAGTTCTCTCCTATACAGGTTTTGCTCCACTGTACCAAAAATAAATAAATAATTTCCTTTTTTATTATTTTTATTTTTTATTTTTCTCTTCTCACCTTAACTAAGAAAACAGTATAGGTGTTAGCAAATTGTGTTAGTCCAAACAGATGCATGACTCGGTCAATGATTGTAACATTTGCTTGTGAGTGGAATCTGTGCTTCGTCTCTTTTCTTTTCCAGTAATTAGGGGGAAAAGACCATTAGTGACATGCTCCTTGAACTTTAAAACGAAGGGTGAACTTTATCAGAACATTAATGGAAACCTGGAAGTTCCAGTTCACAAACGGATAGCCCGGCAGAGATGATTTTCTTTCATACGTAAGCCAACACAGCACTAAATAAGTACAAAATTACAATGTCCTGTCTACTCCATTCCTCTGATCAATTCAGTTAAGGAAACCACAGAGGGAAACCCTAGGTGTGACCCCCACCCACAGGAAGCAGTCAGTGTTAATCAAATCACAGCAGGATCATGCAGCCTCTGCTCCTGCACCACAGGGAGGCCTGGATTTCTAATTTCTATGGCTGCTACTTCATGAGAATGATGTCATCATCCCCTACTTATTCTTAATTACAACAAATAACAGAAAATCTCAATTATTCAATAAACAGTTCAGTTATTTATGTGCAGAAGATGAAAGCAATGCATTTTGGTACTATTTGATAAACAATTAACATTTGCACTGAATGGTCTCTTTATATTTCTCTGGAAATGATATACTGAATACCAGGGTACACAGTGCGAAATGCTGGAATAAGGATACACAAAGACAATTCATCTACAGCCACCATTTCTTTGACAAAGAACCTGAGGAATAGAGAAATGGAGCTCAGTGATCATGGGCAAGGGGGCTGAGTGACAAGATTAGGAAGCAGTCCAAACCACCTTCCAGGGTCCTTTCTATAATATTTGACTTCATGATCATGACCTCATTTATGAGCATCATATGCACATTATAATAAAAATCATTCCATGCAATAAAATCTTACAAGAGGGTAGATTTAATGACCATTTAAACAGACCCAGGAAGTAATGTATGTTCAGCCCCTAACATTAGCTCTCTACTTGACATTTGTGCCTTCCATACGGTTTGTGGAGATAAATTTTAAGCCTGATTAATTAGGTATAGTGATACTCAGTGCCCACACTACAACTAAAACCCTAAACTAATGATCAACTTTAACCCATAAACTGTTGAGGGAAAGGTCTGTGAATTGTGTACACATATTCATCTCTTCGAAGCAGAAATTTAAATCTTAATGGAGAACATACCTTGTACTATGATATGAAAATCATGACTGGCTTTCCCCAAGAAGTTGTTAGCTATACAGCGATAATTTCCTTTGTCGTGGTAGGAGATGTTTTCTATCTTCAAAGTCTTCCCATAATTTTCTTTTGTTTCTCTTCCCTTTGGTAATTCGCTACCCAGTTTGCTCCACTCAACCTGTGGAGTTGGTCTGCAAGAAGTAAAATAAATGCATAGATAAGTATATACCAACTACAAACAATTCCTCAGGGCACACCTATAACTGTGTTGCCTTACATAGTCACTGTGTCTTATCAGCTTCACCAGAGGACGCACAACATGGGAAGCAGGGCGTTGAACAGGCATGTTTCATCAGAAGCTCCCTTAGTGAACGACTCCCTAGCAATCTTGTGCCTGCTCTTAAGTGAGCTAACTCCACCTGAGTGCTGAATCAATGAAGCCTGATATGAGACGAATAACTGAAGACACTTCTCAGATGTGACATTCTCCCTATGGTCGGGCACCAAGAGATTCCCCCTTCCCTGTGTGACTCTCAACAACATGGCACAGTAGTCTCCAACAGCGAGCAAAGGAAAACCACAATTTCCCCTTGAATCCTAATGAAGCCGATTTTGGCTAAAGTGGTTGGGAGTGGAGCCAAATGCGTGGGCTGCATGGAGGAACAGTTCTTTCATTCTTGGCAGCTTGGAGGGAACAGCACAGACCTTGCTTTCCTGCTCTGAGGGGAAGAGAGGGAAGGAGACAAGAACTCGGAATCTCCCTAATTCAGAAGCATTGGGGAGATGGGCACAGTAGATCAAAACAAACACAAGCCAAACAAAAGACAGGAATAACCTTGTCACATGCCAACACCTTTCTATCTCTTACAATGAAGGGAAACAGGAGCCGGGCGGTGGTGGCGCACGCCTTTAATCCCAGCACTCGGGAGGCAGAGGCAGGCGGATCTCTGTGAGTTCGAGACCAGCCTGGTCTACAGAGCTAGTTCCAGGACAGGCTCCAAAAACCACAGAGAAACCCTGTCTCGAAAAACCAAAAAAAAAAAAGAAGGGAAACAGGAGCACGGACCAAGCCAAGCAGTTTGTGGAATGATCTCTTCGAAAAATGAAGGGTGGAAAAGTGACATTCTATGAGACTTTGACTTTAAAATGTCACTGATAACCAAATATAAGTGGGTACAACTTTGTTTTCTCCTTCTACAAGACTGGAAAACACCTAATTCTGTTATTTGCCTTATTCCTGGTTGCTAGTTACTACTCTGAAAACTCTCTAAGGGTGAGCTGTCTTATTTCTATCATTTTACCAGCATCAAAGAGAAGCTCCAAGAAGCTAAGCAACTAACATTTATCAGATTCAAAGCTTACATTTTTCTTAGTTATTTCTATTTGATTTCTGCTTTTCAAAGAAATTCATCCTTCTTAACATATGTTTGTAGGCACCAAATAAATAATAATTTCCAAGATTTATTTATTATTATCTTATGCTTCTGTTTTGTCTGCATGTATGTATGCCCGCTACATACACATCTGGTGATCATGGGAGCCAGAAGATGGCATTGGATCTACTAGACCTGGAGCTACAGATGGTTGTGAATGACCATGTGAATCCTGGGAATTAAATCAGGTTATTGGTAAGAATAGCCAGTGATCTTAACTACTTAACTATATCTCTAACCCCAATAATTATTGTTTCAAATTGTTTCAGTTATTTAAAATTACCCGTTGACAAAGAAAATGGATACAATAACTCAATTATTAGGAACACTACGTTGGAGGTAAAGATGGTGTTCTTTCTACAAACATCTGGTATTTTCTCTCAAGGCCAAAGAAATTAACCTCACAGACTTGAAACAACAACTCACTTTTTGACCACGTACATAGCACATGGCAGATTTCCTCAGGAAATGGTCATTGCAGACAGATAGATACACGTGGGAGTCTATTGGTTAGCTGTTGAATTCTAGAGATCATGCCACCAAGCAGTACTCAGAGTCCAAGTTTCCTACCTGCTTGCTTTTTATACCATCTGTCAAATTGGCAATCTGCCAAGTGACAGACTGCCCTAGACCACAGTTCCTCCCAAACAAATTTTCATGAGTCTATGTTTTAGCAATGCAGGATCTAATTTTTTCTCAAATTCTTCCTTTACTTTTGTTCTTGAAAACAATCACCTGTCTAACACTTTTCACTTCATACAATCAAATTAAATGATTTTAAATCAGAGCAACATGGTATTACAAATAGGTATGGTTTATACAGCTAGAAGAATTCCTGTTTTCTTCCTGAAAATTCTGGATTTTTTTTTGTTGGCTTGCTTTATTTTTAAAGAACATTTGCTGACAGAATCAGAACGAGGATAGGTTGAGGGAAAAGTGTTGTTTAATACTTTTTTGGCACACCACCATACATTATTTCATAACTTTAAATATTTATGCCAGTTCTTCTGATTCTTGATTAAACATGTAGGAGACACAGATATCATATGTGTTTTAAATTCATGAGGAGTCTGCTTTTATTTCACACAGTGTGGATGTGAATTACTAAAACAGCAAGTTCTCCCCACTGACACTAAGCTGTGAACACCGTCTTCTCCTAATAAGAGTCAAAATATCATTTAACTCTTCCCCAACTCCAGGGATCCATAACTCTAAGCTTTCCAAAATGTGTATGTCTCTGAAAGCTTCCCTGATATTGATTTAATATCAATATTTGGTATGGTGTGTGTGTGTGTGTGTGATGCATGTGCCACAATGGTTAGAGATTTGTTCATTCGTTACTCTCAAATGTGTGTGATGTTAAACTTCCTTGAGATATATATGATATCCTTCAAAAACTTTTTAATAGTATTATCTTTATTCAGAAGATCAAACAGAATGAATAGCCCAAGTCAAACCAGTGAAGAGGGGAATATTGCCTTCCTATGACTGAGTATCAGGGATTTTCAGGTTGCAAAGGCAAACAACTCTTAAAATATCCATGTTCTTTTCCTGTGTGCATTTCCAACACTCCAGTCTCTACAAGGCACCCAGGAATAATGTTTCTGTGAGTGGAGGATGAGCTGAACAGATGCCAAATACCTCAGGAAGTAAATGATAGCTTGGCGGGAGATGAGGGGTATGAGTCTCTACAACTTTGCCTGACTCTGAGTTAGCCTGAACCGTGACAAAGCCTGAAAGCATTTAATTTCTACCACACAAAATACATGCTGGCACCAGGTGGTTAGCCACAAGTTACAGCAGATGGGAAGACTTTGACCTTCTCACAGAGCAGGGCCAGAGAGAGACTTAGCATGTAGGAGCACTCCTGTCCTGGCAGATGACCTGGCTTGAATTCCCAGCATCCATGTAGTGGTTCACCACCTCTGAAACACTACTACTGTCTTTTCTTTCCTCTCTGGACACTGGACACATGTAGTGCACAGACAGATTTGCAGTCAAAATACTCATGCAAATAAAATTAAAATAAATCTTAAAAAAACCACACAGACACCAAACTTTTTCCATAGAGGTCATATGAAAATATATTGAAATAATTTATCAGTCAATACTGGGGACTTAAGGCTTGTAAGTAACCTGGCAGGAAAGAAAAATGTGCAAAGTCTGTAGAAGTTGTACAATAATTAAAATAGTTCCTTTTGCTTCACAATCTAACTTAAAACAAGTCATTCAGACTTCACACTGAATTATGAACAAAGGTGGATTTTATTTTTTACTTTTACTTTCAATAACTAATTAATGTAACACAATTTAATATATCTCAAATCCTGGCTGATTAAAGAGACTTTCGTTACTTGCAAAATGATTTGAATTTCAAATTAATAAACTGGAAGATGAAGTGCCTTTCTTTACAGCATTCATAATGGGAGACTTTTAAATCAGCGGGAATACTTGTAGAAACAGGCAAACTCATATGACCATGGCACCAATCACATAAATGTACAATAGTCGCTCAGCTTAGGCAACAATTTTAGGAGATGACAACATGTCAACCCTTAGGACTTTGGTAGAAGACCCGATACAGGGCTCTGATCTTGGAAATATGAGGAAGTCAACCAGTTTTTGATGTGCTATTCCCCTAACTTTAGTGATCTGGACCTGCTTTTGCACAAAACACAAAAGGGGAAATAAAAATAGAGGACTTTGGAAATTAAAAAAAGAGAGTAGTATAATGGTCTGGCAGAAATGAAAGAGATTCTAATAAGACTTTCAAACCAATGAATCAATGGACCTCAAAGAAATGGGAATTTCTCCAGGAATCTCATGCTGGGAGAAGGAAAAGAGGCTAGCCAGAGGAGGAACTTCTCTCTCTTGGAAGACTCACAGTTCTAACAACTTGCTGTACCACATTACAGGATGAGATTGAAGTTCAGACAACGACTGATGAGTCAGTGGTATGTGGGACCACACCTTGCTGGGATTTCTTCAATGTGCACATCCTTAGAACTCCATTTAAACTTGAGTATCACTTCAGGATTGGAAGACAGAACCAGGAGGGGTCTTCAGATCCCTTTTCCTTTCTTCAAAATATGAGCACACTGAAGAATTCTTTTCTGTTTTTTTTTCTATAAACTTAACTCTTATAATGGGCTTATTGAGGATAAGTAGCTGGACCTGGCTTAGCGCACAGGTCCAGCTACCCCTCCCCAAGTACTGTAACAGTGGAGCTAGCCCCTGAAAACCAGAGTCTGGCAAGAGAATAGAGACAACAGAAAATACAGGGCTTCAGGGTTTAAGGGCAGATGGGGTGACTACTAATAAGCATACTCTAAGGACAGTAATAGAGCATCTACTTCACGAACTGTTTTTTTTTTTTGATCCCTGCATCCCATCAAAAAAAAAAAGGTACTTATAAGTCAATTTCAGTTGTAGCCTGAAGTTTGTATAAGGAAGCAAAAATTTGTTTCCCCAGAGAAACAAAAAGAGGGTTTATATTTTTAAAAGTAGTAACTTAAGAACAGGCTTGCAGCAAAGGTCTTTGTTTTGCAGTCTTTAAAACACTATATGGAAGAGGGCTGGCAGAGGCCAGGGTACTCACAGGCCTTCTGCAAAACACTCAAGAAACAGGGTATCCCCTTTGAGGACAATCATTGTGGATGAACTGCCGCTCTGAGCAGGAGGCAACAGAAGTTTGGGTTTCCTTTGTTTGATTGAATTTGCTGGAAAAGAAGAAAATGAAGAGTCAATTCTCTCTATAATAAATGTAGTAAAATTCTGTGGTTCTAGTTTGTTCTTAAAGCATGACTTCACATTGTTTTACGTGTACATATTGGTGTGCTTCTTCTTAAATACACTCTTTCATCCAAAAAGTATCCAAGTAAGAATGTGTCTCTCAATTTCTTTACCA
Source organism: Neodon shergylaensis (assembly GCA_025134845.1). Taxonomy (NCBI): domain Eukaryota; kingdom Metazoa; phylum Chordata; class Mammalia; order Rodentia; family Cricetidae; genus Neodon; species Neodon shergylaensis. The sequence goes on along the minus strand of JABTXL010005167.1, from coordinate 13,559,485 downwards.
ATTTTTAAAGTCTTCACAATGTATACTACATGTTTCTCTTCAGAAATTGAATACTTATTCAAGACAATTTCTTGAAGACACCCTCAGCTAACTATAGTCTGACATAGTATTCTATAGTCTGACCATACCTTGCCATTTTGATGATTATGTATGTCTATTGTTTCTTATTCGAAGTACTAGGATTGCAAAAACAAAAACAAAACAAAAAAAAAACAACCAACCAACCAACCAAACAAACAAACAAACAAAAAAACAACTTCCTGAAGTATTTCATTGAGAATTCAGACTGAGGAAACTTGACTTGAGTAGACACCAAGCATCAACAAATTTTTATTTAGCTCTTCAGGAAATTCCTTCTAGTCTCAGATCCTCAAGGATACATACTGTTTTAAGAAATCAATCATTTTAAGTCTATCCACTAAGTAGAGTTTGGAAAGTTTCTTTTTTTCTTAGTAATTTTGAAATATAATAGGAAGTTCCCCAGCTAGTTCCTTGGGCAGCTGAGGAGAGGGAGCCTGAAATGCTCTTTCCTATAGCCATACTGATGAATATCTTGCATGTCACCATAGAAGCTTCATCTGGCGATTGATGGAGATAGAGACAGAGACCCACATTGGAGCACTGGACTGAGTTTCCAAGGCCCAAATGAGGAGCTGAAGGAGGGAGAACATGAGCAAGGAAGTCAGGACTGCGAGAGGTGTGTCCACCCACTGAGATGGTGGGGCTGATCTAATGGGAGCTCACCAAGGTCAGCTCGTCTGAAACTGAAAAAGCATGGGATCAAACCGGACTCTCTGAATGTGTCAGACGATGAGGGCTCACTGAGAAGCCAAGGACAATGGCACTGGGCTTTGATCCTACTACATGTACTGGCTTTGAGGGAGCCTAGTCTGTTTAGATGTGCACCTTCCTGGACCTGGATGGAGGGGGGAGGACCTTGGACTTCTCACAGGGCAGGGAACCCTGACTGCTCTTTGGACTGGAGAGGGAGGGGGAGGGGAGTGGGGGAGGGGAAAGGAAATGGGAGGTGGGAAGGAGGTGGAAATTTTTAATAATTAAAAAAAAATTTTAAAAAAAGACCCTATCACTGATATGATGTACTGTCTGTCTTACTGCTCTCCTGTGGTCCTGAGACTCTCCTAATAAAGCTTATTCTGAATGGTCAAAAAAAAAAAAAAGTAAATTAGGATACTTCATTTACACTACATTTTGATATCACTTCCAAATGTGAACATAAATTGTTTTTCATATTTATTGCCAATGTGCCTTTATCTTTTGTGGAAAGACAATAAATACTGACCTTCTATCAGAAGATATAATGAGCCATGTGCAGTCTGCTTTGCATTTCCTTGCATGTATTTATATATTGGAAATTATTTTTGAATTTGTACTATATGCAATATTCTTTTATGTGCTTGAAGATACATATTCAGACTACTAATCCCAAAGCAAATGATGTTGGGGATGAGTCAGCACTCCTGAAATGGCACCCCAAGAGGAGCCTTATCCACTTCTGATGACATCACCAGTATATTAGAAATCTAAGTGAAGCCTCTAGTCTACATTATGTAGAGGTACCTATTTCATTCGTGTATGTGGTTGTAATGAAGAAAACAATTCGACTATATAATTCAGGTTATAACTCAAGCATCTTAGATACAATTCAAGTTCTGACAGATGTTTTATAAAAAAAATTAAGAAAATTTAAAAGGTTCCATAGACAAAAGAATTGGAAATATGTTGAAAACTGCATTCTTTCACAGAGTTAGAGTATGTAGAGGTTTGTTTATCAACTTCTCTAATAAGTCTTGCAAGTAAAATTAATTCCTTTAACTTTTCTACATCCAGTATTTCTCTTCTTTTCTTGATATTAACCATTTATTTTTATTTCCTTTTGTAAAGTTATCAACCTTCCTTGACTTTTGTGAGCTCTTAAAAGATCCAAAGTTATACACCATTTTATATACATGTTTATGCACACATAAATATATATATTATATCTATACCTAAAACTATAGATACACATTTATATGTTAATAATATATAATTATAAGTTATTGTAAAAGCAACACACACATATATAAGTACACACACACATAAACACATACACACACACGCACACACACATATATCCCTTTGCTAAATTCTAAAGCACAGTGGACTATAGAACTTTCTATACTCAAGAGTTACTTTATAGAAATATTAGCATTGCTTCTAGAAAACTCTTTGAGTAAATAAAGAAAAAATTCAAACTGAAATGACAATGAGTAACTAAAGGCAAAAAATAAAAGCACAAATGCTTCACATGAACGACTTACCCTTGGAACTAATTTCTGTGGATGAACTTGACTCATTAGCATGCTTTACTGAAATAAAAAAAATGGAAGAAACTAACACAAACAGAATGTTTGATGCTGACATCAATAAAGTATGAAAAGTCAAAGTCATGCATTTATTTAGGGAAAATTATGAAATGAAGTACAGCTATGCCCATTTGCATACTGTCTATGGGAATACACACATATATACAGTACATATGTACATACACACGTATATGCACATATATATGTTTGTGTATTTATGGAGCTTAAACTTGAAGTTGTGAAGAGACAAGTGTTAATTTTACCACAGAGACTTCAGGCTACTGAAAAGCATCACAGAGAAGACCCCATATATCATATATACATAAGATAATGGACCAAATTAGACAATGAAGTGGTCCTGCCAACCTTCTGCTCCTCCAGAGCCAATTACTCGCCAGGAAGCTGCTGGGATTATTCTCTGCCTTTGACTCTTACCACTTCATCTCTCACTAATTACTTCTCCCCTTTTGGGAACTCGGACATGCATTTGCAGATCCAAGTAGGAAACAGAAAATGAATTCAGATAACTTTGTCAATTTGAGAAGGACAAAGAAAAAGCTTGATGAGATAAGAAATATAAATGGTGATTTTCTTTTGACTCATTTTTTTGTCTCCTTCATTTTCAGCCTGCTGATTTATCCAAGGTCACAGTGAGCCCATGCCTGAGATGTGCTTTATGCTCACTGAAAATGAGTAGATCCTGCAGACATCAAATGAAACACATTTGTACTGTGAATTGAGATTTGATTTTCTGGCTGCCAGAGACAGAGCTACTGTGGATTTTCAGCTGCAGATGTTCTGATCATCTGTATGAAGTCTCTGGAGTTAAACGAAACAATGATGGAAAATACAGACCCGGCTTTAAACGGTTTCGGAGAGAAGAATGAAATCATATACATATTTGCATTTAGCACAAGTAAAGGAAGAATAAATTATTCGGACTTACAACTGTTCACAGTTAGTTTCATTGGCATTTTTTGTACAATCGTCCTTAATTTTGGAAATGCAGCAAAACAACAGTAATCATTTCGACTGTCTTTTTCTTCCACATTTGCAAAATACAGATCTCCCTTTTGGCTCATGTATACTCTTTCATCTTGTTCAATGTGTTCCAATTCTGCAAGGAAAAAAATAAATAAAACCTTGTCACTGAAATGGGCTGCCCCTCCTCACAATGTGCATTAGACATTTACATTTCTATTTTCTTTCATATGATTTATTTGTGGTTGTGATGTCCTTTGTCTGTTCTTCTTATTTTTCTGCAGTCTGGTCTTAATAAAAGAGCAGTGAGCAGGGAAACAGATAAAAATAGGTAACAATAAAATCTTTGGAAGGTCGAGAATCTCACAGATACACCAGCAGTCTGAGTGTTGCCTCGCTCATTACCAACTGATCTTTAACTTTGCTATGCATATCTAAAGACTGTTCAGTTCTAAGAACAATCAATTATTACTTTTGTTTTATCTGGATGGCACTTCTCTGAAAAGTGATGTTTCAGCCACCAATCACTGCACTGGGGTGCAGCTGTGTACTTCTACGGTGAGTGAAGGCTACAAATCTCGGCTGCAGCCAAGTGTAGCTTCACTTACTCTCTTCTGGCTGCTCTATAAATATGATTTTCCTATGTAACATCAACACTCAGAAGGCCATTAGAAAGCATAGGACATAACAGTCTTTGTAAGAAGAGGGAGGCTTCAGGAACCACCAAAGCATTTTGAAAGATTGTACACAGGATGATACTGAATGTTTTGTAGGTCATTGATTTTATCAGGTAGAACTAAGTTAAAACTGTCATACTAACAAGCAACTACCCCAAGTCACTTCAACTCTGACCTTGTCTGTGTTCCAGAGATGAGGACTTTGGAAGGAAGGTTTGTCACAGGACTGTCCTATCCTATGAATATCCCCCCACCCCTTTCAAATACTGTAAATCAAGAAACACAATGATTTTCTAGTGTCTTCACATATACATTCCAGTTTATACTCAGGAGAAAGGGTAAAATTTCAAACGTATCTAATTTTGAAATCTATTTGAATCTATATGAACGATTTCTTTCATTGGTTTTGTTACATATGATTACTTACGCAGTGCATGGAACTAAAGTGACCCAGATTGATGGAACAGAACACTACTTACCAATATTCATCCAATAGATGTGCAAAGGTGGGAGGCCTTTGGGAGGGTTACAGGGTAGGACAATAGAATCCCCTTCTTCCACATCCATGGGTTCAATTTTTTCTTTGGGAAATTTTGGAACACCTGAAAAATGGATAACCATGAGACATGAGACATTCATTTTTAATGTAACAATATTTTCTGTTATTAATCCCCAATAACATTCCTCTTGTCATAGAAAAATGAGCAACTAAGAAATTCAGCATCTCATTTCCTTGTTCTCATATTATGGATAAGGCAAGATAAGGCTGCCCCCTGCCCTGACACCAGACTTTTTCTCTTTCTATTCCTCCAATTCTAATTCCCCAGTCTCACCCCCAGCTCTATCAGAAGCAAATATACTGCAGAGCACCTTTGGCAGACTTGCCCACTCTTACCTCCCAAGGTATCCACAGATCTTCCCCTTTACATTTTTTTTCCTTCACCCTCCAACTCCTACCTTGTTTCCAGACCTGAAACCCACCAGGTATGCCCTGCTAATCCAAGGGCTAAACCATCTAAGGCAATAAGTAAGCAGAAGGCAGACACACAATACTTTTACTGCTCCTGAGATTCAACACAACACACATCCAAGCTTCATTACAAACTCTGCAGCTGACAATTTGATTAGGTCTTCCTTTCCTCTCTGAACCCATTCCTAAGAAATCACAGAGACCTTCTCTTCCAACCTTCCTTCCCCAAATTCGTCTCAATGTCCCAGCCTCCAACATCAGCAGACATTCCCTGCAAAAACACCACCTGAGCAGGCCAGAAAAACAGGTAGCACACAGCCATCACACTCTGAAAATCAAAGGAGGAAACAGAAACCAAGAAACAAAATAACTCAACAAAGACAAATCCAGATATCACCAGCTAGACCTATAATCATACCGAATATAGATGTGCAGACACCAATATTAAACACAGTAACAGTCAGGGCGATAGGTCTCTACTAGATTTCAGCTTTCCTACCACAGCAGGCCCTAAATATGCCAATATAGCTGAAACACAAGAAAAAGAAACCTAAAACTAAGTTTATAAAGGTAATAGAGGTCTGCTGCGGGAGCTCCTTCCACTCCTTCAGCCAATAGCCTTTAAGATACCAGCCTAATGGGGAGTGGTCTCTTATACTTTAAAAAGCAGCAGGAACCAGGCACTCACTCTCTTGCTTCTGGCTTCCTTTCTGGGGTCTAGACTCTCTGTTTCCTGTTTGTGAGGAGAGGACTGTTTGGGATGGTGATCTGTAAGTTTTTTCCCTTAAATAAATAACTCCTTTTATTATCGATAATTCTTAACTGGTGTAGGATTGTTTTGTGGCTTCAGAGGTCCTTAAAGAGGAAATTAATAATTACCTTAAAGAAATCCAGAAAAGCACAAACAAACCATGTGAAAAAATGAATAAATAAATCCTCAAAGAGTGCCAGGGAAACTCAGAGAAAAAAAAAACTGGAGGAAATGAATAATTCACTTAAAGAAACCCAATAAAACAGAAACAAAGAGTTGAAAGAAATGAATAAAACTGTTCAAGACCTGAAAATGAAAATAGAATTAATAAAGAAAACACAAATAAAGGGAATTCTGGAAATTAAAAATTTAGAAATTTGAATGGAAGCTACAGGGGAAAGCTTCACCAACAGCATACAAGAGACAGAAGAGATACTCTTCTGGCCCTGAAGATACAACAGAAGAAATGGATACCTCAGTCAAGGAAAATGTTAACTCTGAAAAACTCTTGACACAAAGTATTCAGAAAATCTGAGACATCATGAAAAGACCAAATCTAAGAATATTAGGAATAGAGAATATGAAGAATACCAGTTCAGAAGTCCAGAAAACATTTTCAACAAAATCATAAAAGAAATTTCCCTAACCTAAAGAATGACACGCCTGATTCTTAGGAATAAGAAGCAAACAGAACACCAAATAGCATGGACAAGACAAGAAAGTACCTTTGGCACACAATAATCAAAACACCAAACATACAGAACAACGAAAGAAGAATAAAAGCTGCAAGGGGAAAACACCAAATAACATATAAAGGCAGACCTATTAGAATTTCACCTGACTTCTCAATGGAAACTCTAAAAGCCAGAAAAACCTGGAAAAACATGTTGCAGTCTAAGAAACTACAGATGTCAGCCCAGATATACTAAATGCAGCAAAACTTTCAACCAACATCAATGAAGAAAATAAGATATTCTATGCTGTAGCTAAATTTAAACACAGTCTTTTCACAAATCTAGCCCAAAGAAGGTGATAGAAGCAAAACTTTAATCTAAAAGGCTAACTACATCCATGACAACACAGGAAATACATAATATCTCACAACAGCAAGATGAAAAGAAGGGAAACACACACATATATCACCACCACCACCATCACCCTCTCTTGGTATCAATGATCTCAATTCTGAGAGTCCCTGGCAGTAGACCCAGGATCTATCCCTGTTGCATAAGCTTGCCTGTTGGAGCCCATTCCCTCTGAGTGGGGTGCCATACTCAGACTTAATGCGGGGGAATGGGCTTGGTCCTGCCCAACTTAATGAGCCAGACTTTGTTCACTCCCCATTGGAAGCCCCTACCTGTTGGGAGGAGTGGATGGGGAGTTGTTATGGGGGGAGGTAAGAGGGGGCAGGAGGAGAAGTGGGAAGGAGAACTGTGGTTGGAATGGAAAATAAGTTTAAAGAATTAATTCATTAATTTAAAAAAGGACTGAAAAGAAAAGACAAAAAAGCATTGAATGGTTGTGAAAACGTGATCCATCCTGCTGCATCCTAGAATATAACTCAACTTGAAGGATAAACATAACTGCAAAATAAGGGTTGGAAAAATATTCTAAGTGAATGGACCTAAGAATCAAGCTGGTGTAGTCATTTCAAAGCCTAACATTATAAACATCAAAACAAAATGAATCAAAAGAGATAGGAGAAGACATTACATTCTCATCAAAGGAAAAATCCACCAGAATGATCTTTCAATTCTTAACATCTATGTCCTAAACACCCAAGTTTGTAAAAGAAATACCATTGCAGTTTAAATCACTTATTGACCCTCACACACTCACAGTGGGAGACTTCAATACCCCAATGTCATCAAGGGACAAGTCCTCCAGAAAAAATTAAGCAGAGAAATGCTAAACCTAATGTGTTATAAAAAATTGTACCAATTATTTACAGAATATTTTACCCATATATTAAAGAATATACCTTCTCCTCTGCATCTCATGGAACTTTGTACAAAGTTGACCACATATTTAGATTCAAAGCAAGTCTCAACAGGTACAAGAAAACTGAAGTAAATCCCTGTATCCTATCAGACCACAATGGATTAAAGCTGGATATCATCAACAACAGAAGCAACAGAAACCTTACAAACTCACTGAAACTGAACAAATCTCTATGGAATGATAAGTGGGTCAAGGCAGAATTAAAGAAATTAAAGACTTCTAGAATTCAATGAAAATGATTACACTGCATACCCAAATTTGTGGGTTGCAATGAAAGTAGGATTAAGAAGAAAAGTCACAGCACTAAATGCCTATGTTAATTAAAAAATCAAATCAAAACAAAAGACAACTAGTGTTGGCATAAAAACATACAAGTAGATTGATGGAATTGGATTGATGCCCCAAACATAAATTCACACACCAATAGACATCCAGATTTTTATAAAGAAGTCAGACACAATGGAAAAGAGAAAACATCTTCAACAAATGGAGCTGGTCAAACTGAATATCTGCATGTAGAAGAATGCTAATAGCTTCATACCTAGCACCCTCTATAAAACTCAAGTCCAAGTAGATCAAAGACACCAACATGAAATCAGATACACTGAACCTAATAGAAGAGAAGGAAAATGGGGAAGAATTTTGAACTCATTGGAGCAGAAGGAAAACTTTCTCAGTAGAACATGGATAGCACAGGCACTAACATAAACAATAAAGGGGATCTCTTTGAACTGAAAAGCTTCTGCAGGGCAAATGACATTGTCAATCTGACAAAACAGCAGCCTACAGAATAAGAAAAGATGTTGACCAACTCCACATCCAGTAGAGGAGTAACATCAAAAATATATAAAGAACTCAAGAAACTGGATATCAGAAAACAAATAATCCAATTTTAAAATGGGAGCACAGATATAAACAGAGAATTTACAACAGAGGAATCTCATATGGCTGAGAAACACTTAAAAGATTGTTCAACATTCTCAGTCATCAAGGAAATGCAAACAAAAACTCACTCATAGGTGGTTTTTAAACATAAAGCAAAGAAAACCAGGCTACAAACCACAATTCCAGAGAACTTAAGACAACAATGAGAACACTAAGAGAGATTTACATAGATCTAATCTACATGGGAAGTAGAAAAAGACAAGATCTCCTAAGTAAATTGGGAGCATGGGGACTTTGGGGAAGGGTTGAAGAAGGAAAAGGGAGAGGCAGAGGGGAGCAGAGAAGAATGTAGAGCTCAATAAAAAAAAGAAAAAAACTACTTTGAAATTTCATCTCATACCTGACAGAATGCCCAAGATCAATAACACACATGATAGCTTATGGTGACAAGAATGTGGAACCAGAGGAACACTCTTCTATTGCTGGTGGAAGTGCAACTTTTTATAGGCACTATGGAAATCATTATAGCAGATCTTCAGAAAACTGGGATACGATCTATCTCAATATCCAGTTATACAACTCCTGGAAAGATACCCAAAGGACACTCCATTTTACCATAAGAACACTTGCTCAACCATGTTCACTATGGCTTCAATGATAATAGCCTGAAATGGGAAGTAACCTAGATGTCCCTTCACAGATGAATGAATAAGAAACTGTGGTACATTTACACAATGGAGTACTACTCAGCTGTTAAAAATGCCATTATGAAATTTGCAGGTAGATGGATAGAACTAGAAAGAATCATCTTAATGAGGGAAACCAGAAAAAAATACGGTGTGTAATCACTTATAAAAGATTATTAGCCATTAAGCAAATCATAACCGAGGTTCAAGCCATCAACAAAGAGAGGTTAAGCAAAGAAGAGGTTCTCTGGGGGCAGTGCAGGGAACTCTCAGGGAGGAGGAAAGAAAATGGATTTTAGAGGTGGACTGGGGGTGGATGGGGACTGGAGAGGGGAATCGGGTTGAGGAGGAAGTGGGGTAGAAGGAGAGAGTTCAGGGAGAGATTACAGGGATTGGGGGTGGGGCATTAGGGAGGTGGCCTGGAAATCTAGAGCAGTGCAAACTTCCTGTAAAGGTTAGCCTAATGAGAACTTCTAATAATGGAGGCTACAGAGTCTCGATTTACCATTTCTAGACGAGGCTTCCAGTGGGCGGACCAGGTTCATTCAATTGAGTTGTTGGCCACGGGGATTCCATGGAAACCCCCAAACAACCGAGGCTGCTGCTCAAACAAAGGGCTTTTCTCTTCCAACCTACAGTGTTGCCCCATTGCCAAGGACAACACCCACACAGTTCATTAAATGCAGAAAAGTCAAGCTGGTTCCTAAATGAAGCCCTCACCCCTATATTTTAGTCTCTTTGGTACGGGAAGGTACTCCGAAGGCTACCAGAAATGTGGACAGCAAGCCAGTCACAAAATCTTTGACGTGCAGTCTGTCCTGCCTAAAGAATATGCTAGGCCAATGGTAGTGGAGAACTTTTGGAAATAGCCAAGCAATGTCTGATTTGACCTAAGGCCCCCTCCATGAGAAGGAACCCACATCCAATGCTGCTTGGGCAACAAAGAAACAGAGGTAGCCTAGAGTTCTATAGTTAAAATCAAACACTACCAATCTTTTAAAAATCAATAAAATAATTCCTACAGGGCCTTATCCTGTCATCATCAGAAAGCTTCTCTTAGGTACAAGATGGGAACAGATTCAGAGACCTGCAGCCAGACATTACACAGAGAAAGAGTCTAAATTAGAGGTCTCCTTCAAATCCCTCCTCTCAGAGCTTGAAAGTGGAGGTGTAAAGAGTGTAAGAGACAGAGGGCATGGAACACACCAGGAGGAGAAGGCCCTCTGAATCAACTAAATAAGGCTAATGTGAGTCCATAGAGACTGAAGAAGAAGTACAGGGCATACATGAGCCTACACCAAGTCCTCTGTATATATATTCTAGCTATAGGCTTAGGATTTTTATGGGACTCTGGACTAAGAACGGGGAGATTTCTGACTCTTGTGCCTGCTCTAGGGAGCCCTTTCCTTTTGGTGGATTCCTGTCTCAAATTTCAATATAATACCTTCTGCTTCATCTTGTTATATTTTATTGTGCAATGTTTAGTTGTTATTTCTTAGAAGCCTATTCTTTTCTAATGAAAGGCAGAAAGAGTAGATCCAGAATGGATGGAAGGTAGAGGAGGACCTGGGGAAACTTCATTCAGGATATATTGCATGATAAAAGGATCTATTTTCAACAAAAGGGGGGGGACCTGGCATGAGCTTTTGTAACCTTTTAAGATACTTCCTGGACACACAAAATGGTGCTTGGGTAAGCCTGAAAATCTGAGTTCATTTCCTGGAACCCACATGGTAGGAGAAAACTGATTTCTAAAGTTGTCCTCTGGTCCCCATGCATGTGCCCTGATACAACCATTACATGGCACACACATGTACACACACATACATATACACACACACAGAGACATAGAGAGACACAGAGAGACAGAGATAGAGAGTAAAATAAAAACAAAACATTAAAAGATATTTCTGCATGGTGAAATCCTTAACCAAAATAATTTTTCTTGTGCTCTGAATAAGGCATGAAAACACTCATGCATGTTTTCTTCCCTGTGGTACATTGCAAACCACAAGATTTGTTCATTTTAGATTTTAGTTCTCACAGGCATGATATCATCTTCTTACAAACTCTGTGATTTCTTCCGTTGGGTTTATGTTGGCTACCTCTGGCTTTATTGCAAAGGCAGTGAACATGACTGGCAAATACCCTGTTCAGATCTTTAGCTATATTAAACAAACAAGCAAATCACAGCTCACACAAGGAAATGGGAGAGAGCAAATCTGACCACTCTAAGTTGCAAAGAGAGCTACCCACCTTGGGATCACTCTAATAAATGCAAATTCAAATAATGCAACTGATATTGGAAAGGAGCGTTTCCAATAATTCTATTGTGTCATCCTCATGCTAGAATCAGTTTCCCAAGTATGAGAAGAATGAAGTCAGAACATCAGAGGATTGGCAGTCAACACCAATGCTCCAAGTTCATATAGAATATTTACACCTATTGAATATTCTAAATGTATTCTGTCTAAACATTATAGAGCTTTCATTCACCTTAGCGGGGAACTTGGCATTGTGGATTCACACAGGTCCTGATGCGGGACAATGGCTAGAGGATGACATCTACCAGCAGTCCTGGCCTGATGAGATTTTTTTTTTTAAATATGTGTCCTAAATGTTTTAAACTTAAGCAAAGATTCACAACATATTGCCATATTTTCTGGAAATCTAAGGCTTTTTAAATCTCAGTTTTGCACATGTGTTGCCAGTCTCTACAAAACTTATTTTGGAAACTCCTGTCCATTTCCTCTGTGTTTATCATATAGTTCATAGGAGACAGCTCTCAGTGTCAATCTCATTCTGGGATTCCTGGAGGTAGGATCGCCATTTTATGAACTGGGGTAGACATAAATGCCAGTGGCTGATTGTTTTGCTTCTCTGACCTTCAGGTTGAACATCAATTTCTTTCTCAGAGCTTTTATTAATTGTGCTTTAAGATTAAACTATGATGATTAAAAAGAAGAGAAAAGAGCTTCCATCTCTACACACACACACAGAGAGGCATGCATGCACACACACCAGTCACAGCCACAGGATGTGACCATTCATATTTGGTTTGCTGTGCTCTCCAAAGTCACTAATGTTAAGGCTCATGTAAGAATGCCCCCAAGTGTCCATGTGTTCCAAACTAAGCCTCCATGGTTTCTACTGGGAGATGCTGGAACTTTAGAGATGTGAGGCCTAATTTTAGTTATCAGGTTATAGGGAGGGTGATCTTGAAGGGAATTATGGAACTGCTGTTCTTTCTCTTTCTCTTTGTTTCCTTACATAAAAATGTAGGTAGGTTTTAATCTTCAACATTCTCCCATCCCACTGTGCACTTCTGTAATCTGGCCCAAAGCAATAAGGCCATCCCATCATGGACTGGATAATGCATAAACGTGAACTAAACTAACTTTTTTCTCTTTGTAAACTGATTTTCTCAGAGACTGTGCTGTGCAGGCAGAAATCTGATGAATACAACTAGGAAAATGGCTGGAACAGGAAGGGAACCTAATAATGACGTGCTGACTAAGTCACTGAGGCCTATGCCATAGATATCCATCCCATTTAGTGAAAGAATAAGCATAACTGATGTAATCTGTTTGCTGGGCTCTTTCTCTCATCCTCTCCCTACCAAACTCAACTATTATATTATAAAAATAAGAAACTAAACATTGTGAATAAAAATTTTCTTTATATTAAATAACAACTTGGTAACTGAGACAGATTAAAACTAGAACCACCAAGTTTCCATCACTGTGAAAATAAAAACAATTCCTTGAAGCTTAAGAGAAAACCCATTGTTAAATGAGGAAGTTTGAAACAGTCTTATTTATGAACTCTGAAGCACTGAAGTGGAGGTCAGATGATGAAGTATTTTCAAGACAGCATGGAAACGATTTGTTAGAAATCTAATCCTTTTTACTTGCTTCTGCAACAGCAAAGAAAGAGAGCAATTACCCACATTAAAGCCCTGATCTTTGATCCACAGACTCTTAACTGCAACACTGTCATATTCTGACAAGACTTATCCCCATATCACCATAATTTCTCTGATAAGGCTTAGGTAATAAGAGAAAATATTTTTAAAGCCTGTTAATTGTTGTATCTTATATGCAGCTGCCCCAGTTCTCTCTTGCAATAGGTCTAGCTATTGCTTTGTTTGTCTCCATAGCAACCACTTGAATTCAGGCTAAGGACCACCCTAACATCTTGTCTTTTACTATATACATTTAATCTCTTTCATCCTATATTTCTAACCTAATTTAAGCTAAAATATGTATAATAGAGATATAGATTTATGAAAACACAGACAAAGCAGTCCCGGGCCAAGAAAAAATTAGTGTATGTATGGGAAAATGCAAATTTTAATTTCAAATATATCCTTTATAAGGTTCTTTGCATCCATTGGCACATAAACCAAGATTACAGAGTGCTGACTATATAATAATTTCTCGACTTTCAACCACAATGTTCATGGCAGTACGTTGTGATCCAAAATTTACAAACATTTTTAACTAAATGTCAATTCAAATTAACTCCTAAATGAAGTTTCAAAGTCTACATGTCATTGCTCTGTCCATTACTTTTGCTGAATCATCCCAACCCAGGACAGTCAGTTCAGCAGCATTACCATGTCACATGCGGGTTCCTTTATGAATACATTCATAAAGCATAAATGAATTCAGGTTATACAAAGAACAAAGATACATGATAGAAACCCTTTATATACTGTGTACTCCACCAAGATCATTATTGTCTTCCACCTGGTCCTGACCCCAGCTCCTCCCACCTCCGTTGGTGGTAATTAGTATCTTTAATATTGTGTTCAGTAGTCTCTTGTTACAATAATTTCCTAAGCAAAATTTTATTCCTAATCAATATTTCATGTGGATTTATAAACTTTAAACTGAAGTAAAAATATACTTATTCTTTCCATAAGATTTGTTTTTATAATTTCAAGTATACTTAATCCTCCATATTGCTGAGAGATGTTTTCTGCAAGCTTATATGACTATATATATATATATATATATATATATATATATATATATATCACTGAATCCCCCCCAAAAAAAATTAAACTTATGCTGAAAATTCTGTGAGGCTAACTGATAGAACTTCAGTGACTTTGGAGAAAGGGAATATTGCAAGTCCAGAGCTAAATAATCTTTAGCCTCTTTAGTATCCTGATCACCTCTGTTATCCCTAACCCTCTTGTGATTATTATAAATATTCTTATGTGACATGCAAAAAGATCTCAGCACTCTTCAGACCAATGCTGATGAGTGACATCAGACAGCATCTGATGCCTATAGCAGAGATTTCCACACTGCACTGTAACCTTCCTGCCCGATGTGCCCACCAACATATCCTTAAAATTCCTTCAGTTATGACTTTCTTTGTTCCATTACTATAAATATGTTAGTAACTTTTGCCAGACTATAATGTGGAATTTGGGGCATCCTCAATCTGTGTAGTCAGGCTGTCATTAGTCAGAATTGATTCTAGAATAAGCTTTCCCTGTGATGTGAGACCCAAATTGTTACAACAGTACATTTTACTACAAATGAAGTTAGATTCTCTCTGTCGGTGCATGGTACGTATGTACAAATAAATACATTTATAGATCAAACACAATTGCTGGTACCCTCCAAATTCCTGTTATGTGGGGGAAATCACAGATATCTGGGCAAGGAAAGTGGGGTAACCTAGGTGAATTCATCTTTTAGGATGTTGGAACACAATATGCTAAGATAAAGGGTTGATATACACCTTCATTGTACTTATATCTTAAGACGAAACTCTAACAGGAGAGAGGACACTAAAGAGAGTCACTTGTGGCCCTTCCCTTTGGCTGTTACACTGCTGTCTCTTTTCTATTGGCAAATTTACTGTGTTTAACAATAATACAGAACTCTGAGCTGAAGCTAAAATTGATGAAAAGAAATGAATAAAAGAAAAGGAGGGAAGGAGGAAACCCCACTCAATTAATTTATCAAAGGAATGAAGCTGGAGACAGAGATTTCAGTCAAGACCAGAACAATGTATTCTTACCTTCAAAAAACCAGGTCATTTCATTTTCTGTTTAAAAATTCAGGAACTTTGAAACCCTAGTTTCAATTATCCAAGATTGAACGAAAGCTATTGTCCTCTGGGTAGACTGTTACAAGATCTTCACTAAAATAATAAATATATGTCATCTCCAAACTTCTAAAGTTTGTTTATCATTTTTTAAAAAAATATTAAGATGCTTTTCCTGATAGTAGATTAGCCATGAACACACCCAGAACACTTATAACGAGTTAATATGTATGAGATACAATGTGTAGGGCCCTGTAGGTCCATTAGAAAGTGTTATGCACCAGGTAATGCTGGTGTATGGAAGGGAGAAAAAAGGGAAGGAGAAAGAAGGAAGGAGAGGTAAAGATGGAGGGAGGGAGAAAGGAGGGGTGTAAGAAGGGAGAGAGGGAAAGATGGAGGGAGGGAAGAAAAGATGAAGGGATGGAGTAAAGGAAGAAGGGAGAGACGAAAAGGATTGAGAAAGAAGGACAGGAGAATGAGGAGTGATAGAAAAGTGAGGGAAAGATTGAGGGAGAAATTCAACTTCTCTTTTCATCTAGTAAGTGGAGTTTGTCTATGGGTTTATCAAACTGTTATATGGTCAATTCAGCTTTTTTAATCCCACACAAAACCACACCAGCCTAATTGTTTATGATTATTCTGGGGCCTGATACATGATAAGCAAAGTCTTTACTACATTTAACCCTTAGGAATTTTCAAATTGTTCCTTGTATTCTGGATATTTTTCATTCATCCGGTCACATTTCATAAGCATACAGGCAAATAAACAAGAATTCTGAGTAAAATTACTCTGTGTCAATTAAAGATAGATGGGCACTTTAACTCTGTTGAGTCTTCTGATCCACAAAAATTGTTTATTTAGTCTCTCTTTATCTATATCATGTAACAATTTTTATGTTTGTACGGTGTTTGTGTGTGTACCAAAGATAATTTTTGTGTCTTTCCTGATATAACTCCACCCTCCATTTTGAGACAGGCTCTCTCACTGAACTAGACTGGCTAGCCCATGAGCTCCAGGCCTATTGTCTGTTGTTCCATCCTCGCTATAGCACTGACATTACAGGCACAAGTCACTGTGATGGATGGCAGCAGGATGGATGTCCATCCATCCTTAATTGACAGAGTAATTTTACTCAGAATTCTTGTTTATTTGCCATATGTTTATGGAATGTGACCGGATGAATGAAAAAATATAAGAATCCAAGAAGCAACATTCTGGGCTCAGTGGTTCTCACGCTTACATGGAAAGCACTTTACTGATCTCTTCAGATCTCAGTTTCCTCTTTATTGAAGATGTATGTGTCTCCCAGTAAATGTTTTACACCATTGGAATTAGTTTCACACACACACACACACACACACACACACACCTTCTATTACCTTAAGTTAGCTCATTAATTTTCATTCTAAAGCTATGTTACATAATAAGTCTCTATAATTAATGTCCATTATTGTTCCTTCTCATATAAGTTTGAAAGACATTGAATACTCCTCTAAAGAACGTTTTCACGATAGCAATATACCTTTTCACGTTGACTTTCTCAAACCATGATTTTCTCTGTTTTCCCTAATGTTACTTATTTGACCTGTAAGTTAGGAATATATTACTTTTCAAAATAGAAGACTTTCATTGAACTTTGTCATTGATTTCTGGTTCAATTATATTATGATGATATTCTTTTTACAGTTAAACAGATCACGAATTGTACCAATTTTCCCAAACTCATGAAATAATTGATTCCACAGTTTAGGTATGATGCTTCATACACATTTATTAGTTCTGGCTTATATTCACATAACTTAAATCTTGTATGTTGTTAGTAATGCTCTTTTCTGCTTCAATTACCACCCAATGATGTTATTATGACATATTTATCTGTTCCTTTTTGTAGGCCTATTATTATTGCCTCCCTGTTTTAATACCATATATGCTTAGGTACTTAATTTCTAGAAAGACTTTTGAAAGTAAGGTGAATTTTGACTATCATTAATCTATGCTAATTTGAATATCTTAACTATGATAATTCCTCCATTTTTGTTGTTTTAAATATTTGGAATCTTTATGGTCTAGATATTTTATTCTGCATAGCTACTCACTTAATTTACTCTTATCTTCAGTTTGTGAAGTGTTTTTAAATTACCTTTTTGTATTTTTCTTGTCTTATTTTACTTCTTTTCCATATCTTTTCTTTCTCAATTTTTCTTCATACCACATGGTCTGATAATCATTCATTTGATTTGTATTTTCAGTCTCATTATAAATTTGAATGTGTATACTATAAGGGTCTAAATTTGCTCAGTACCTAGTACTTTAGAATTTTATAAGTTGTTAACAACAATTTATATACAGCACTCTTGCTAAGCTTTCAAGATAATAATTCATCATTATTTGCTACTTTAACATTGGTGTATAGTTTGTTTTAGCAAGGCTCCACATTCTAAAAGGTGTACAACATTCCTGAGTTCTTTATGTTTATAAGATTTTACAACAAAAAAATGTCAAAGAGGCTAACTGATATTTTTACATGTAAGAATTTACTCCATAAACCATTTAAAATTTTGGTTAGAGCTGTGTAAAGTTAGAAACCATAGATCGGTGGGGTGAGGGAAGCAGACATTTCATGCACCTAGGCTAATTATGTCAATGAATCATACACCAGAAACTGGTGATAATTTGGGGCAATCACAGTCTTAATTGGAAAGGGTTTACAGTTTGCCATGATTTCTACTTATTGTATACACTGCCAGTGGCTGGTTCTACTCTATTACTGGGAAAGGATTTTGTTTATCTGGGATTATGCAGCTAGCTTTTCTTCATCTGCCAGTAGATGAAAAGATTGCCTAGACACTCTAGAAGCATTTAAAGATCTATAAACATCTATTTGTGCTTTGATCTTAGACTCTTTGATTGAGGATGTGAGGTTGCATGTTTTAATAGATATATCATTCTAGATTCACAAGAAACCTGCATGAAGAATATGGGTCCTGAATCCTGGCATAACTGCACCAAACTGTTATCAGATTGTCTTTGTGTTGATATAGAAGCTTTGAGATTGCCTGATGCTGAATACTGAGCAAACATATATTAGCTAATAATAGATTTAATCATCATCATATATGGAAAATAACTCCTTTTATCCCAGGTTAGATAGAAAGTTACTGAAATGCAGCACAATTCTGACAATATCTGACTGTGAAGATAATTTTTCTAGTAAAAATATGCTGGTTGGATATATACTGATTTATTTCTATATGACGTCCATTAATATTTTACTAGACTAGTCAATGAAATCTCTACATGAGCACTTACCTGGAACTATAAACTCTATTTCTTCTGATACTGCAGTTCCTAGTCTATTAGATGCAAAACAGCGGTATTTCCCTTGAAAATGAGAGATGTGTCCCTCATTTGGGATCTTGAATGTGCCTGAATTGTTAGATACAATTATCCGAGGGTCAGAAAGATCAAAATGCTTGTCATCCTTAGTCCATGAAAATCTAAAGATAAAGAAAATTTACCCTAAGTATTGGTGACATTTCTTATTTCTAAAAAGTTTTAATAAACAAATGTACAAATGATAAAACCAAGAGGATTTATGAGCTTTAAATATATATAATAAATCTTAACAGTATATAAAGACGTATCCAGTAAATCTTATAAGTAAGGAAAATACAGTGAAAAGCAAGAAAGGAGACTGACGGCAGTTTTATTCTCTTTTAAATTGAAGGCATTTAAAAATATTTCTCATTATATACATTCATATATATATATACATATATATCCACATATAATTCTGGATCACTGCTATATTTTAGCACATGAAGTAAAGACAAGTATGGAATGTGCTTCTCTGAATATATGTTTATGTGAAGAAACAAACAAACTGACATACAAATTCCATTTATCCCCTTTATCTGGCATTTTTAAGTGTGTGACACATTTGAATCGGTCTTAAATATATAATTTTTCCAGTTAAAAACTGTCAGTTTTAAAATATTAAAAGTAATTTTATGATGATATATCATATTTTGTCATGGGTTATTGTTTAATTTTTAACACATTTCAATGCTTTTCCTGTTATAAGTACTACAGTGGAAAGAAACTCTATAGATGGATCCTTTGATATATTTATTTCTTGTTATTTCTATAGGGAAATTCTTTATAAATAATGACAGTAGATTTGTAGGGGAAAAGTCATTATAGTTTTAGAAAAATATTCCAGAATAGATTTTGAGAAAAATACACAGTTACGTTCTAATCACACATGAATAGTTGCATGAATAATAAGTAAGCATGCCTGTGAGACAAACATAAACATATTTGAATTTATAACTGATGCATTTACCTAATTATTCATAATGATAAGAAAATAAGGAGTCAGATATCAGGGTAAGAGCCTGAGAGATCAGTGAAGCCACAGAGCAGTCATTAGTGACTTCCCTCCTACCTCTCCATTCCTCCATCCAAAAGGAATAAGATATCTCTAAGCCCCATCTTACTACTTCTTCAGTCCTCCAAAACATCAGTGGTTAATAGGCTAGTGCCTAGCTTTGCCCTCTGATTCAAAAACAAACTTTATTGTCAAATGCAATCAAAATATCACACAACAGTTGATTTAACTACCATTTACTTAGAAATCTGGTGTTTCAACCATATGTAAATTTGTATTCTAACTTTGATAGTCACATTAAAGCAACATAAAATAAAATACTTTCACAAATATACGACATATTATATAAATAAAATAATATATTAAAATAAAATGTTTGCACATATAATGTGATCCATGACACCATAGATAAATGAAAGCATTTTATTTTAATTTTATTATATTGTTTTATTTATATAACATTTTATTATATTATTTTCCAATAGACTTACTTTGGTTCTGGGTTTCCTTTAGCTTCACATTCAATTTGAAAATACTCATCAAAGGGAAAGGCAACTTGCACATATGACTGCTTTATGATTGTTGGTACCTGTTGAACTGAATATCAAAACAATATACTTGACGAATGAGGTTTTAGAAAACAGGACAAGATTGAGTAACAGAACAACATGTGCTTTCTACATCATCAATGTGGTGGATAATCTTCAGTGTCAACTTGGCTGTATTTAGAACTGCTCAAGAAACGTGATGGAGAGCATCTATCTGGGTGTTTCCAAAAAGGTTTAAAGGAGAAGGGGAGAGCCATCCTGATTATGAAATGTGAACACCAATGGGCTGGAGATACAGATATTAGAAAATGGGGTAACCACCTGAACACCATTCACCACTCTTTTCTTCTTGACTATGAGTGTAAACTGACCAGCTACCTCTGCCTCTCACCACCTTCCCTGACACAATGGAGTCCATCCCATCAAACCATGAACCAGAACAAATCTGTCCTCTCATAGGTGTTTTTTCTAAAATAAATCTTTATTTATTTATTATCTACACAATGTTCTGTCTGCATGTCTGCCTGCAGGCCAGAAGAGGGCACCAGATCTCATAGATGGTTCTGATCCACCATGTGGTTGCTGGGAATTGAACTCAGGACCTCTGGAAGAACGGCCAGTGCTCTTAACCTCTGAGCCATCTCTCCAGCCCTAGGTGTTGTTTTTTTTATTTACTTCCACAAATACTCTACCACAGTAATAAGCAAAAGGCTATCTCAAGAATTTTACTTCTTTTTAACATATATTTATGTCTAAGAAAAATATTCCCCTGCCATCATTTTATATTGCATCATATATAACTTTCAATTAATACCAGAAATATGAGACAATTTTTAAAACACAATAAAAACATCATGTTATAACTTTAATATCTATTTTTAAAATTATTGGCATCCCATTTATGTAGACATGTACACTGATTTTTGTAAATTGCTATCATTTGGAAAGTTTTTCTGTAATGTTCACTGCTTCTATATATTACTGCTTCTGTATAGATATTATAATTAACTAATTTAGCATCTTTTACCCTATTGTTATCCTGTGTCTTTTTTTGATATTTCTTCTAGTATAGGGCATGTTTATCTTCCATCTCTCTTTCCAGTTAATATGTATTTTAATAGATATATAGGGCATTATAGGGTTTTCCATTATTGAAGTATCAATATATGATAAATTTTCAGATATAGATATAATGGAACTGACTCTTGGAATAAATGCCAAAATCATTTTACAAGCAATGTGTGATTAGTGTGGTACTGATAGTCTGAAATCATTGATTAATAGCTAATTAAGATCTGCCAAAAGTCCATACTTATTGCAAAAGGATTTTCTTCTTTCTTTGATTTTTATTTATTATTTTTGTTGATAAATACTTTTCTACAATCTTCCTTGGGATTTGACATTACCCATCCATGAATTTATCTTTATTTCTCTTCCTCACTTGAATTGTCAGTCCCCATTCTAAAATCAATTTAAAATAAGAGTACACAAAATTCATGGATGCTGAAGACAAGCACTTGGATTAAGTTTTGAAATAAACCAGAGACAATTATGTACATAATGCTATGCGTTATGTAAGCACTCAGTCATTTTCAAATTGAGACATTCTTTAGTTTAATTCTGACAGCTGGTAATTTATATTAGTAATTCATAAGGAATCACAAAGCAATAGGTAGCAAAAACTGACTTTGGCATGTGTGTTTTTGAGAAAGGTAATTTTCAGACAAGCAACTGATTACTGGGTAATCAAAAGGAAAGGTACAGATAGGACCTTCAACCCCAGGACACTGGGTCAGGCCTTTACTTCTTCACCCTCTTTAAAATTACAAGGTACCCAAATGGTCCCTGTTTAACGAGAGTATGAGTAACAATTTTAACTACATAGAAAGTTAAAACTGCATGTGTTTACTTAATTTTTAAAACAAATCCCATAATAAGTTACAATAAATAATGTCATATGGAAATCACTAGACACCAGAGAAGGACTTCATTATTTTACAGGACAGCACATCTGTCATTTCTAAAGAGATAGCAGGACTCTCATGTTTACTTCTGCACTCTTTATGTTGCAATAGGCCAATGTGATTAAAAATGTACAAATTCAACCTTCCTATGAACATGCAAATAAAAGGAACGGGAAATTATAAATTCCAGTCAGATAATTTTGGTTATTATTTTATTCTTAAACAACTATTATAATGTGAATCTAAAACTTAACCAATATGCTTCTTCTTATTCTATAATATTGTACAATTTCAGTGACTTTTTGACCAATGTATGATTTTTGGACCAGCACACAGTAGTCTTAAAAAAAAAAGTACGGGTTTTCTGAGTGATGGAGATCTGACAAATATTTGAATTTTTTCTAACAGGCAATCAAATAATGTCACTCTACTCAGCATTGCCACTGATCTAATCAGTAAAGTCACTGATGTTAGGAAGCTTTTGGCCTCAGGCTTCTACAAGTCTAATTTTTACTTGAACATTCAGATTTGGTCATTGACAGTTATCATACTTATATTACCAGTTTATCTTAAAGTGTCAGGATGATTTCCTTCCTCTGAGGGAAAAATATCTGCCTCCAAACATCTGACCAACCATAATTAGTCTGTCAGTCACACTTTCAAGTAAAAATAGTGTGTATTGAAGCAATGATATAATTGAAAAAACAAGGAAATCCTTTCACTTTAATGCAGCAGAATTATTTTATATCCATTTCACAGTGTGTTCCAGTATTCTTTAGAGGTAGAGAGTTAACAAAGTTAATATTGTTTTATGGATTTAACAATTTTAATCTTAAGAAAAATTGTGGTGGTTTAGGGGTATATGAATATGAGTGTATGACCATGAGATACACCTTGCATGTTGGACAGCTCAGAACTCATGCCATTATTGGTGATAGGGAAGGAGAAGTTTTTCTACTATAGATTTCAAAGAATCAGTACAGATGACAATGAAAGTGAAAGGGGGTAGGAACTGGCACTGGGATATTATTTTCCAAACACTTGGATCTCACAGGTAATCTAAATGTATCTCTGAGATCCTGAAGCGTCCACAAACCATCATTTAAGCATCAACAGCCAGTTTAGACTTAATAACCAAAAGCTCTTCCCAATTTTAAGATTGCATTTATTTTCTTTTTGCCTAACAAAAATGGTAAATTGCACTGTTGCCAGCTCAAATTCAGGCTTCATCCAGTGGATACTGATCACCACGTTAGTATTTGCTAAACGCTTCCACATTGACAGTTGTCTCATTTCTGATTAATGCCCTTTAGGCAGAGTGGGTATTGAGTTCCTTGTAAGTTCATCCTGTGTAAATTTTATTGCAATTACCAATGGTAGAGAGAGGCACAGCAGCAGTCCCAAAGATACCAGCTAAGAACTTGAGAACAACTTGTTTATTACAACATTATTCTTTCTTAAATTTGCTAACGTTGTAAAGGCTTTGCAATAACTAATTATTCAGGGAATGGAGCTAATAACCTTTGGGTGTTTGTATGAATATATATTCCACATTACAAATCCTTTCCTCTATAATTAGACCAATTACAGAGACACCAGACTCGTTGACATTCAAATTGGATACCTGCCTTGGTTGCATTTGCTAGTGAGTACTCTAGAGTGCCAAAATAAATGGGCAATATTCAGTTGCTCTGAAAACATGTTATTAATATTTTATAACAATTGTCTGAGGACATTACAGCATGAACGATAAGTAACAGAGACTATCAGACTAATAACAAGTGACGTGAGCTAATACAAAATTTTGCATTCTTCATCACGGAAGAACAAGTGAAAAACAGGGAGCATGTATATGTTTGTTAGAGAATAAGGTCAGACATTTGAATCTGGAATACCACATGGACCCTTGCTGTTTTTAACTGTGAAAATTTAATGAGGCTGGAGAGATGACTCAGCAGTAAGAGCACTTGCTACCTGTCCAAGGGACCTAGGTTTGGTACAAAGAACACATAAGGTGTTGTAGCATCATCTAATTCTAGCCCCAGGGTATTCATTGTCATCTTCAGACCTGTTTTGACACCTGGCATGCACCTGCAGGCCGAAACAAAAACAACAGCAACAAAATAAAACAGAAAACCCACATAATTTCTTTTTTTTTTTTTTTTTTTTTTTTTTTTTTTTTTTTTTTTTTTTTTTTAGTTTTTTCGAGACAGGGTTTCTCTGTGGTTTTGGAGCCTGTCCTGGAACTAGCTCTGTAGACCAGGCTGGTCTCGAACTCACAAAGATCCGCCTGCCTCTGCCTCCCAAGTGCTGGGATTAAAGGCGTGCGCCACCACCGCCCGGCCCCACATAATTTCTTTTAATGAGAGAATCTACTAATTATGATGGTGTTTAAATTCTCAGTTGGTCACTGATGAATTTTGATGAACTTGTACAAGCTGCAAGATTTTAGCTTATTAGAAGAAATGTACACATGTATATAAACATACATGCAGAACAGGGAATTAAACTTCCTTAACAGTTGAGAATACAGAAACAGAGGCTTAACCACCTGTTAAGAATAGGAGAGAGTAGATTTTCTCCTGAGGAATCAAGACAGCATTGGACTACCAGTACATTGTGTGATGTATAACAGCTTCTTTAAAGCAATTCAGAGTGACCATCAGAGGTGACTTTACAACACATCCCAAAAGGTTTCCTTGCTCTCTAGTCACACTGAGTCTAAGTACTTCAATAGAATATTTTACCTCACTACTAGTACTCTTAAAAAATTCATTAAATTATCTGAGAAAAAGATGATTTCTTTAGAATTTGCATGATCCATAATGCTTATTTTTCCATGTTGAGATTCTAACAAACAAAGGACTCATATCCTTCTACAGTACATACAACAGACACAGAAGGGACTCTGGTAGAAATGCATGATAAACTTATCTGAATCATATTTCAAGGCCTTTTCACAGCTAAAAACAGTCCTCGATTGTCCACATCTCATCCTTTATAAACCATTACATAAAGTATGCTTACAGTTGCATTACTTTCAAACTATTAATAATATAATTTGTGGAAGATGATGGATGATGACTACTAACCTTTTGCATGCAATTACCAAGATATTATAAATATATATTCATAAGCTCACTGACAGATGACTTAAAATAATTCACACTCTAGAATACACTAAATTGGAAGGCAGTATTAGGTAATACAATTTTAAACTCTAATATGACCTTTTGTTATTTTCATGAATCATTATTTCTATTTCTAAGTATAAATAGTTTTGGAAAAGATTATGAGGCTTCTGGGCTGGAGAAACGGCTTAGCAGTTAAGAGCCTGCAGTACTCTTGCAAAGGACCCAAGTTCATTTCCTACCTCCAGTATCAGACCAGTTCCCCAGCTCTAGGAGGATCTGATGCCCTCCTCTGGCTTCCAAAGACACACTCACTCACTTGCACATACCCACACCTGAACACACAAATAAATAATTGAAAACAAATAATTTTTTTAAATGAGGCTTATTCGATTCTCTTTTGTTATAGCTTTGATAATGTTAGTAATTTCTAAATCAAAATTCTCCTTAAAATAAGATATAAACTAAGTATATAAAAGAAAAGACTTTTTGTAATATTCCAGGTCATCCTAGACATAGGAAAAACCATCACTTTTCTATCAGTTGTGTTTCTTATAACAGACCAAGGTTACGCAAAAAGCAAAACAACTAAGGTGAAAAGTTATGAGAGCAACTAAACATCATAACCCAAACCTGAAACTTATAGCCATGACTATTAATAACAGTTAAGAAATAAAATAGAATTTTTAAATTCACATGTTCAATTTAAAAAAATCCGTATCAGGGATTGGACACTGCTTTTACCTGAGAGTGGTATTTCAGCTCTTGACAACTTTAACAGGAGGAAAATTAGACTCAGGATCAGTCCTCTTCCATGTAACAGCATCTTCATCACTCTTCAGAAAGGAGGCAACACACTAAGACTGAAAAACTTAATGTTCTAGTACTTCCCAATCCTGAGCAAGGAAAATGTGCAAAACCTGGAAAAGTCAGGATATCAGTTAATCTACTTTAAAATGTGAACACAGCAAAAACAAACACGTTATCTAATAAACAAATTAACAAGACAATGAACTTATTATCTAACAATACCGCAAAACATGAGCTATTCTTTATATTTAAAACAAGAGCTATTTATGCAATGTATGATATGTTGTAAACCATGAACCATTCCAGTGAGTACTGTTTGTAAATCAGAGTAAGATTTATAATGAAAGCTGTTTCCCATGCTGTAATGATTGGTAGCTATGAGAATAATTTAATTAATCTTACTCAAAAAGTAGTAAATTCACACTCAATTCTTCATATTAATATTAAAGATCATAAAGACAAATCTTGGTCTCTCCTGGTAAAGTACATTTTCTTTTTTGCTTTTCTTTCTTTTGCTTTTCTTTCTTTTGTTTTTCTTTTTCTTACTTTGACTTTTTGAGACAGGGTTTCTCTGTATAACTTCCCTTGCTATCCTGGAACTCACTTTATAGACCAGGCTGTCCTTGAACTCACTGAGATCCACTTGCCTCGGCCTCCTCCTAAGTGCTGGGATTAAAGGCCTACCATGGCCCAGATACATTTTCATATTCAAAATTTTGCAATGTAAGATGGTATTTCTAATAAAACAGATGGAAAATGTAAGGAAATAATGGAGGGGCATGGAATCAGCCAGTAAGACACTAATCATGCAAACATAAGGGCCTGAGTTCGAATCTCAAGAAGCAAAGCAAAAAGACAGATGTGGCTGGAACCAGCTATAAAACCAGTGCCAGGAAGCCAGAGACCATAGGTTCCTGGGGCTCAATGACAAACTAGTCAAAGAGATTAGTTAGCTATAGGTTCTATGAGAATCTGTGCCCCAAAATAACATTAGCAAGACTGGGTATGCCCAAGTGGTGTGAAGACATGGAAACTCATTATACTATGAGATGCTGTAGGAAACTCTCAAAGCATTAAAAAGGAAGAGAGTGATAAAGGAAGACATCCAGTGTTGACCCTTGACCTCCATATGAGCACATACACAGTCACTCATGGACATGCACAAATATCCACATCCACTTATGCACATACACGTGTGCACCCGTGTACACACACACACACACACACACACACGGAGAAAGACAATATATTTTAAGTAAAATTTACAAATATGCCATTGTTTCAAGCAGAAGAAAAGTCATCAGTTGATTCCCATATGAAAATGAAATAATGATTAAAATTTTGACTTTCCTTCCTACTATTGCTTCATTTTTCTCCCTGAAATATTAAGGTAGCACCTTTATATTATTCATAATATATTTCTCTGACAGTAACACAATACTTTGCTCCAGAATGTGATTTTTTTCATGAGAACAATTTTCTTATTCCTAAAAAAAAAAATTACTTTACTTGTTCATTACAGAATCAGATAAATCACTACATTTCAATTACTTCCAAATATTTTAAGTTTCACTTCTAATTGCAACTCAAGAGATTCTAGGAGCTTAGCAGCCAGTTAGCTCAGTGATAGGTCCTGGAACTCAATCGCCAGCTCTGCAAAACCAAAAGAAAGAAAGAGACAGTAAAGAATGTGGTCTCACTTTCTTTGTCTACTGCTAAGAGAAAAATACTCTGACAACCTAAGGGATGAAAGGTTTATTTTAGCTCAAATATCATGGCATAGTCTAGCAAAATAGAGGAATCAAGGCAGCAAGCAAACGAAGAGCCCGGTCATATTGCTTTTAAACCCAGAAAATGACATAAATGCATGCTTGTAACTGTTCTTTTCCCTTTTGCTACATACATGGTTTAAGACCCTAGCCAAGGATTGGTACCACTCACAATAGATGGGGTTTCTTACCTCAATTTAATACAGTCAAGATAATGCCCAAGAAGTGTACTACAGGCCTATCTCCTAGAGCATTCTAGATTCTGTCAAACTGACAATTAACACTAGACGTCACATGTGTCTTCCTATACATATATGAGTGGGTCACATTTAAAGAACAAAACAAAAAAAAACAATTTTTTTTATGATTTGGGGAATATTCATTAACAACAATTCCTTTTGTATTTTGACTTTGAGAAATTCTACAATGATCATGAAGGATAAGATTCCCATCTCCTACAGACCCCTCAGAATATACTAATTGGGAAAACATTTTATTTTATGCATTATTTTACTTTATCTGATTTTAGTTGTCCGTCAGCAAAATGGGAATTTAAAAGCCAAAGTTATTTTTGCTTGCTTAAAAATATTTACAATTATGACAAGATATATAAATAACTGAATTTATTTTCAGACCTATCACTGTGATGACTGACAGCTCATTTTCTTTCTGAAATAACTTATTCTAATCAACAAAGAAAAATGAATAAAACCATTGCCTTTAATCAGAAAAACATCTGAGTTCTACACATTAGCATAAAGCTGCAAGACATTCCATCTACTTTAAAAATTGAATGTGCAAATAAAATATTAACATCTTCCCTTTGAATTTTCCTTTTCCCTCCCTCCTAAACAATAGATAATAATCATTTGAATTTACTACCTATAGTGACTCTTATATTATTTAACATTTTATTACATTAATGTTTAATACTGATAGCTTCAATGGCATCTCACATGTGTGTTTAATGAATTGATATCTATTTGTAAGGAGTAAAGCTTTCAAAACCATGATGATGATAAGAGGCCACATTTCCAGGTTAGTATCTAATATATCATCATAACCAGAATTAAGGACAGTCAAGTAAATCCAAACTGGCTCATTTATTGATTCTTATGATCTAGACTAATGAATTAAATGGTCTCTAATTGCTGTAGTAGAGTAGCTCATAAAAGTGTGTTGCTCAGGAGCATCTACCTGACTTGGAAGTTTAATGGTCTTTGCCTTCAAAATCAACCAAGACATCCTATTCCATAAAAGGGCATGGGAGAGTTACAGTAGCAATCCCTGTACTTTGAAGGCAGAGGCTGGAGACTCATAGGTCAACACGATATACATAGTAAGGACCAGGCAAGTCAAGGCTATATAAACTCTATCACAAAACAAATAGAAATGACACATAATAAAACTACATGCTTAGATATAAGTCGAATTCCAGAATATAGATTGTTCTCATCTTCTATAGGAATTGTCCTCCAGTTATCTCCAATCTGCAGGCTCATCAGGTATGACATTAAAATCTTAAAAGGTAAAATGGGAAACCACTTTTTTTTTTACAATTACAAAGGCAATTTATTAGACTGACTTACACACTACACACTGGGTTGTCCAACAATGACTAGAGAATCTGAGAACCTTTGAAGCAAGATTTAAATTCTAAAGTCAGAAGCCCCAAATGGCTCCCAGACTGAGGAAGAAAGCCTTATTTCATTGTCAGAAACATAAAGGGCACATCATTAAGGAATTCCATTTTGAAACAGAAAACAGCAATAAAATTATAATCCTATTTATCTTTTTAAAAAGAATTTGAATTTAATGACTCATGCCAAAGCTCAAAGATAAAAACCAATTGTTGGAGCACAGGGTAGATCTGACACATAAGACAAATGTAAGCCCGCCCTGCCTGCCATTTTCTTCCTTTTGCCCCCTGAGCTGCGGCC
>JABTXL010005167.1:13510732-13523288 GCA_025134845.1 Neodon shergylaensis | reverse complement strand
CTAATTAACCCAATTAAAAAATGGGGCACTGAACTGAACAGAGAATTCTCAACAGAAGAAGTTCAAATGGCCAAAAGACACTTAAGGTCATGCTCAACCTCCTTAGTGATTAGGGAGATGCAAATCAAAACAACTTCGAGATATCATCTTACACCTGTCAGAATGGCTAAAATCAAAAACACCAATGATATCCTTTGCTGGAGAGGCTGTGGAGGAAGGGGTACCCTCAAACATTGCTGGTGGGAATGCAATCTTGTGCAACCACTTTGGAAATCATTGTTTCGGTTTCTCAGGAAATTCGGGATCAACCTACCCCTGGACCCAGCAATACCACTCCTGGGAATATACCCAAGAGATGCCCTATCACATGACAAAAGCATCTGTTCAACTATGTTCATAGCAGCATTATTTGTAATAGCCAGAACCTGGAAACAACCTAGATGCCCTTCAATGGAAGAATGGATGAAGAAAGTGTGGAATATATACACATTAGAGTACAACGCTGCGGTAAAAAACAATGACTTCTCGAATTTTGCATGCAAATGGATGGAAATAGAAAACACTATCCTGAGTGAGGTATCCCAGACCCAAAAAGATGAACATGGGATGTACTCACTCATAATTGGTTTCTAGCCATAAATAATGGTCACGGAGTATATAATTGGTGAACCTAAAGAAGCTAAATTAGAAGGTGAACCCAAGGAAAAACATATAATTATTCTCTTGACTAAGGGAAGTAGACAAAATTGCCGGGGAGAAATTTTGGGATCTTGGGGGGGATGGGAATATCGGGGGAAGGGGAGAGAAAAGTGAGAAGGGGAGGATGAGGGAAACTTTGGGAAACAGGAGGATTGGGATAAAGGAAGCTTGGATAGGGGAGCACGGAAGCACAATTTTTAGTTAAGGGAGTCACCTTAGGGTTGGCAAGAGACTTGAACCTAGTGTGGCTCCCAGGAGCCCAAGGCGAGGTCCCCAGTTAGTTCCTTGGGCAGCTGAGGATAGGGAACCTGAAATGACTCTAACCTATAGCCATACTGATGATTATCTTGCATATCACCATAGAACCTTCATCAGGTGATGGATGGAGATAGTCACAGAGACCCACACAGGAGCACCGGACTGAGCTCCCAAGTTCCCAATGAGGAGCGGAAGGAGGGAGAACATGAGCAAGGAAGTCAGGACCACGAGGGGTGCACCCACCCACGGAGACAGTGGGGCTGATCTATTGGGAGCTAACCAAGGCCAGCTGGACTGTGACGGAAGAAGCATGGGAAAAAACGGGACTCTCTGAACATGGCGAACAATGGGGGCTGATGAGAAGTCAAGGACAATGGCCCTGGGTTTTGATCCTACTTCAAGTTTGGGCTTTGTGGGAGCCTAGACAGTATGGATGTTCACCTTCCTGGACATGGACGGAGGGGGGAGGACCTTGGACTTTCCACAGGGAAGGGAACCCTGACTGCTCTTTGGACTGGAGATGGAGGGGGAGAAGGGTGGGGGGAGGGGGAGGAGGGTGGGGGGAGGGGGGAAGTGGGGGGCTGGGGGGA
Source organism: Neodon shergylaensis (assembly GCA_025134845.1). Taxonomy (NCBI): domain Eukaryota; kingdom Metazoa; phylum Chordata; class Mammalia; order Rodentia; family Cricetidae; genus Neodon; species Neodon shergylaensis. The sequence goes on along the minus strand of JABTXL010005167.1, from coordinate 13,521,741 downwards.
TGAGGAAACTTTTTTCTTTTTCTCAATAAAAAAAAAAGAAAAAAAAGACAAATGTAAGATATACAGAGGTATTTTGAGATACTGCTACAAAGAAATAATTTCTAATAACTTAGTTTTATGACACTGACTATAATGCAAGACAAATCAACTCACTTTCATGAATCTCAAAATTGCATAAAACTTTGGTATTAGTTTAGCACATTACTGGAAATAGAAAATTTTATTTCTTAATTTTTACATGACAGAATATAAGAAAATAGACACATATATGTCACATCAAACATTTGATCCTTCCAATTGACTAAGCTTGTCTGGAAGAAGTAGTTGTATAGGAATTAAACACAGGTTAGTATAAAGGGATTATTTTAGAGAATGACAAGCAGACTTACCAAAATGTTACTTTCAATGTATCAATGACAAGGAGCCATCATTGATGTATCTGGTCATTTTTGTTTGTGTGTAGTGCTACAGACCAAACCTAGTGTCTCTTACTTACATGCCAGACTAGTGCACTACAACTGACCTATACCCACAGTTCCCTTTGACACATTCAGAAATTCCAAGGCAACACATCTAGCGACAATTTGCTCTCTAAACTTGAATTGATCTTATGCCTTTAGAAAAGAAAAGAGGAAAGGCTAAGCCTTTGCTGATTCCATTTTGTCTCCTAAGAAAATGCCAGACTACTGAGAGTTGGTGAGCAGCCTGGATAACAAAGCAGATCATAGAAAAGTGGTTATTGGTGATCTTGTCTACTTCCAATTTCCAGAAAGATAAATATATGTTTTTCTTTGGGTTCACCTAATTATTAAGCTTCTCTAGGATCATGAACTATAGGCTCAATGTCCTTTGTTTATGGCTAGAATCCGCTAATGAGTGAGTACATACCATATTCATCTTTTTAGGTCTGGGTTATCTCACTCAGTAAAGTGTATTATATTTTCATCCATTTGCATGCAATATTCAAGATGTCATTGTTTTTTACCGCTGAGTAGAACTCTAATATGTATATGTGCCACACCTTCTTTATCCATTCTTAGATTGCCAGGCAAAAGTTTGGAGCACGAAGGTGGGGGTGGGGTGAGGGGAAGGGGAGATGGGGAGAGAGAAGGGAGAAGGGGAGGATTGGGGAGAGCTTGGGGGAGTGGGATGATTGAGATGGAGGAAGGGCAGATATGGGAGTAGGGAAGAAGATAATTAAGGGAGCCATTTTAGGGTTGGCAAGAGACTTGGCTCCAGAGGGGTTCTCAGGTGTCCAAGGGGATGTCCCCAGCTAGGTCCTTGGCCAGCAGAGGAGAGGGAGCCTGAACTGGCCTTGTCCCATAGCCACATTGATGAATATCTTGCGTATCACCATACAACCTTCATCTGTCGATGAATGGAGATAGAGACAGAGACCCACATTGGAGCACTGGACTGAGCCTCAAAGGTCCAGATGAAGAACAGAAAAAGGGAGATGAGCAAGGAAGTCAGGACCGCAAGGGGTGTGTCCACCCACTGAGACCGTGGGACTGATATAATGGGAGCTCGCCAAGGCCAGCTGGACTGCGACTGAAGGAGCATGTCATCAAACTGGACTCTCTAAATGTGGCTGACAATGGGGACTGACTGAGAAGCCAATGATAATGGCACTGGGTTTTGATTCTACTGCATGTACTGGCTTTTTCGGAACCTAGTCTGTTTGGAGGGGGGAGGTCCTTGGACTTCCCACAGGGCAGGGTACCCTGATTTCTCTTAGGACTGGAAAGGGAAGGGTGGGGGTGGGCGGAGTGTAAGAGAAATGGGAGGAGGGGAGGAGGTGGAAATTTTTAATAAATAAATAAGTAAATAAATAAATAAAGTGATCACTGAGCATATGCTATCTTTCAGTATGCTGCTCAGGAAAACACATTTGGTCTCTCTCATACATTTCATGCCAGTGAGTTTAATAGTTTCTAGACGATATCAGGGAGGTTCTGAAGGGTCAGGTGGGACAATGTATAATTAGTACAGAATTAACCCTAACAGTGCTGGTAGTGGTGGCCACTGTGCTCCTGGTGGGGATAGGATTAGTCTCTATTAATTTCTAATAATACTACTCTTGATTTAAGATTATGGCTAGTTTATAGGCTTTTCTTAGATTTACAGAGTCGTTTATATCCCACCTTCAAACATGAAAATATATTTTCCAAAATGTTAGTGGCATAATGACATCAAGGAATTAAAATATTCTAGAAAAAAAGTAAAGAAACTGATAGATTGCAAACACCTACATTATATATTGTTGTGCTCATACACCTTCAGCATATCTTGGTATGCCCCTTTCTTACTGTAGGGACATTTTAGGCCTCTGGCTCACTGGATGACATCTAAGTCTAGGCCTGAGGAAGCCTTGCAGAGCTTCCCTCTGACAGCCCTCTGCATGTATCATGGGAACAAGCCTGGGCTACCCAGCTTAAAGACTGCAGATACTCCATATCCCTGTTGTAATCCTAGCCAACACCCAGACAACCTGAAAAATGAAAGCCATCCATGAAATGCCAAGTCAAAATCACAGGACAACTGAACAGATAGTTGAGAAACAGCTATGACATTATCAGTTATGACTAGCAGAGGACAGTAGTTTCTCCCCCCCCTAAAAAAATCAATAAGTTGTGGAATAATAGCATACTATTCTTTCAGATAGATCAATTGATTTTAGGCTGAGTTGCCATATAGCAATAGCTATTATATGTTATCCAGATGGAAAGTTCAAAAGACTTGGTGCAATATTGATAAGTGCTGAAGCCGTGAAGTGTATATTACTTTGTTTCTTTTAAGGTATGTATTAATGCTTCTGTAACAAAGTCATTTTTACTGCTTCTGAGTTCAGATAATAATAGTCATTTCCCAAGATTCATTCATTCCTCGCATATCCAAAATCAGCATAAAATATTTCAGCTGTAATAGTAATAGTACGATGTAATAGTAAATAGTGGTTCAATAGTCTTATATAGAAGGCAGACAAATGTGCACTTCTGAAGGCCCAGGGGCATTTATTTAAAGCAAAACAAAGCAAACAAAACCCCCAAACCAGAAAGACAGTCTTGTTGTGGCTGGAATGCAATCCACCTCTTTTTTAATCTGTTTGGACATCAAGGTACACATTCAGTATCATTTATGAAACTAGTAAATACTCGGAGTCAATGCACTTTTTATTTGTTTAAGATGTTGGAAAGCCACAGAGTAAATGAAAATCTAAGTCCAATTCACATTAATTAGTTAAATCCTGACAGTTTTATGAATACACTCCGGATACATTTTCATCTTCATTCTGTATTTTGCTCATTAATTCACCAATTTTTTTTATTGGAGAATGTTTAAAATTATATAACAAAATATAAACAGGCAAAGATGAATAAAAGAGTAAAGAATTCTCACTTAGCATAAATGCACAAGCATTTTATCCTTATAAACTGAACATTAAAAAAGTATTCCTTAATTAGTTCAAAGACTCTGACGTCAGTTGATGTACTCTGAATAACCACCATTCCCTAATAATTATTGTTTTTCTTCACTTAACAATAATGGTGTCATGTTTACTAAGAACCCTTGACCTGAGGGTTCTCTAATGTTCCTCATGAATTGTAAATACACTCCTTTTCCACTTAGAAAATAAAGCCTATTGAAATTTGTATGCTGGAATTTAAAGGACAAGAAGTTCTTCTTCATCCTGAAGAGGAGAGGAGTCTGAACACGGAAAAGAATAAGCAGCAACCTTAGAAAGGCAGCTAAGCACATTTTTCTCAGTGATCCTTTATTTGCAACCCTGGCATCTTCTATTCGCAATTATTCACAGACCTATTCAGGTCACATTTCTAAACAGAAAGAGGAATAAGTCATATGCAAAGCGGGAGGGAGAAAAGCAACTATTATGATCACTCTTTGAAAAGGAGATGTGTAGCTACTGCTAAAAGGACTAGAGCAAAAAGAATAAACGTCAATGACACTCTATTTGTCCTTTCACAGATGTGGAATATACACAACCAAAAAAAACATGTGACATTCCTTTCCACCAAGAACAGCACCAAGCTGTCACAGCCACCATGAATTCCAGAGACTGAAAATAACTTTGTATATTCTAAATCATTAAATATTTTTCTATTCAGGATGCTTGAAATGCAACAGCATATTTTTAAGAAAGCCAGCAGGAACAGGCATAATATGACACTGGTGTCCAAATAAAGAACACAATGGGTTTGTATACTAGAATGAGCCACTGTTATAACTTGCAATTGTATTCCTCCCTGCACATGAAGAAGGCTTGAAAAATCACTGAACTGAAATCCAGCAAGGTGCCTTAGACAAAACCATTTGACACTTTCATGATGGAGGGGAAGTCACCTTCACTCCCCTCTGACCTCAAATGCGCCTTTATGAAATTCCTTTTTATGCAATTGTCAGTCTGCAGTAAAAGATTCCCCTGATTTGAAATCAGGTCATAGTTGGGGTAGGAGGTTCAGCAATTTCCATAAGCCTGCCGTGTGACTGGAATTGTTCAACACCTTGGAAGTGAGGAAGGATAAACACACGGAAAATTAAAAGCCTTTTGTTCAATCACCTACTTGGCTCAGATCATGAATCAATTTACACATGCCATAAACAGAGTAATCCTGAAATAACTGCTAATGGTTTTTCACTCTGAAAACAAAGGAAATACTGTACATTATGGCCATCTCCATTTAGACTGTGTTTCATGTCACTAAAGTGACAAGACAAGGGAATTGCTTGAAGTGTTAATTCATCCTTCCTCCGGAGGTGGCATATTTTCACACAGTGGATCAAAGAAATGTAGGTTCTACAACAAACCAATTGATCTTATTGAAAAAATATCAGTTTTGGTTAATAATTATGTGAGATCTATTGATATCTTTTCTTTAAGTAGCAAAATATTGTGGTTGGGCATTGATAAGCATACCTCTAAATACAATATATAAAAATAAATAATAGTTTCCCTCTTTGTTAGTCTATACATTCAACAAATAATATACTGTAAATCTGCCTAATTGCATTATATTTGATGGGGTATCAGAAACAAAATACTCAAAACCCAAGTCATACAGTGATGGGGAAAATTATTTTTCTTTCGAATGTGAATGTTTTATCCTGAGTGTTTTTCAGAAAATATTTCATGCAGCATTAATAATCATCTACAGAGTATTTTTAATAGGTATACAAAACTGTAGAGAACTTAAGTGGACATGTAGCAAATGTTTTCATATGTATAAATCTAGGTAAATTCTCATATGTCTTAGCTAAAACATTTTGTTAGCTTCACCTCTATCAGATTCCGGGTGGATTTCATCCCATAGCAGAGTACACTTTACAAAAGAATAACTCTCCTGGTGTTCTCCAGTCCTGTCCTGACCCACTGCATCACAATCAAGTCAGCATCTCTCCTCCAGGTGATATTTGCTTTATGCATGGACCATTTTACTGCCCATTATGACTACAGAGTCCTACTATTATTTAGCTGACAGGCAGCAAGGATTTTTGAGAAGTTTATAGTGTGTAGCACCTGCAAAGTGATCGCATGAGTGTGAGACCCCCCTGGTGCTCTAATTTTCTCAGTTAAAGAGCTCTGTAGTAAATAATGATGCTGTGTTACACTACTGAGGAAATCAGCATTTTGGAAGATATTGGGGGATTCCTATAAAACTCAAATCTACCTATACAATCTAGACTTAGATTCACAAAGGAGTTTGAAAACATCAACCCACACAAAGCCCTGTATGCACATGTTTACAGCAGCTTTATGCATAAAACCTGTCAAGGCTTGGAAGCAACTGGCATGACAGTCAGTCAGTAGGTGTTCTAGGTTCTTTTATGTTACTGTCACGAATACCACAACAAAAAGAACTTGTGAAGGAAAGTGACTATTTAGCTTACAAGTCCTAATCACAGTTGTTCACTAAGGCAAAGCAGGGCAGGAACAAAGGCAGAAACTAGACAAAAGCCGCTTTTCCACATCACCCCAGACTACCGGCCCAAACGTGGCATCATCCACAGTAGAATGTCCCACACATCAATAATCAACTGAGAAAATGTCCACAGAACTGCCTACAGACCAATCCGATCGAAGCAGTTTCTTTTCCCAGTTTAAGTTTCCTCTTCCTAGATGACTCCAGCTTCTGTGAAATTGATAAAAAAAAATAGCCAGTGCAACAGGTAAACACAAACACACTGTGGTAACCCAGTGTTTAGAATACCAGTGCTAAAAAGAAATAAGTGGTCAAGCTATGAAAAAAATCAAAATATGAAAAAACCTAGAGTACATTTTGTTAAGTGAAAGACACCAGTGGGGGATGTCAATGCACTACACACTTAAAATTGTGTGGTTGTGGTACCCCGGATGACAGTCAAGACATCACTGACTCCCAGAGACTAGGAGCTAAGATGGAAAAAGATAAGGGGCAGAGGAAATACTCTGTGTGAAGTACACACAAGCTATTGTATATAAGGCAGGGTCACCAAGCGCACATCCCCATGTGTCTGTATATGGGGAACTGTGCTGTTGTGTGGGTTCTTCATTTGTAGCACGTGCCTCACTAGCAGGGCTATTAATAAAGGGGATGCTGAGCATGTGTGGGGCCCAAGAAATCCTTACTCCTCTTGCTCAGTTTTGTTGTGAATTTAAGACTTTCTAAAGTGAAATTTATTTTAAAACCTCTCCAATGTATAGGAAAAAGTAATTGCAACAATTACACCAGATTTCTAACACATCACATGTAAGTCAACTTCAGGAGATTCTTAAATTCAAGAAAGGATATTTATAATCTCCCCTACAGACATCTATATTCAGAATCATGCCAAAATTTAAAAAAAAAGAAACCCACAGGAGACTACATCACCTTTTAACACATAGCTCTTGATTCCCATCTGGCAATTAAAAAACTGTTCATCTCTAATAACTTTTTAATCTTCTCATTATCTAGTCCTCTCTACTTCTTCCCTATTTTATTTTTCCTTCTCCCCTTATTTTCAACTTTGCTCAGTATCTTGCAAAGGAATTAAAAATAATAGTGTAACATGAAATGAAAGCTGTTCTGATTATTGATAAATACTATAATATTTTATTGTGTCTGAAAAATGATAGAAAGCCAACCACAAACAAGAAAATTGAAAAAAGATGATAAATTATGTACAATGATTAGTGTAACTAAATATAGTAATAGCAAAGTGATTAGAAAAATACACTCACATGATGAACAGTTTTAATGTTTTTCAATTTTTCTGTATTAATCAAATATTTGTAGTGTTTACATTGTATTCATAAAGCTAAAAATTACATGAGAATGTAACTCAGAGAATTCTGGACTATATGTAAGTTCCTGAATCAATTCCCAACACTACAAAATGACAAAAATGATTTAACTAAATAAGATATTAATGATATATTTACATATAATTATTTCACACATTTATAAAAGATAACAAAAAAACAAATATTTTCTGAGGCTGGTGCCATATTCTATCCATCATTATTGTGACTGCTATAGTGTGACATTCTATAGATCTTTCAGGAAAAAATGAATAAATTTAATATATATCACACAAAAATACAGTCCACATATAGAACATCAATTAAATTTTAAACATTTTTCTGCATTCATATAAAATACCTGTAAAAGTAAATATGGTTTTAAATGTTTAAAACATTGAGCTGCATACTGCTGGGTTTGGAGAAATAGTTTTATAAAGACTGGCAGAAATAGAACTTTCAATGAATCTCATTAATTTTATCAGTATCTAGTTAAGGTCAACTATATTCATAGAATTTAGTGATTTTGACAAGTGCCAGGAAATTCAAAGTATTAAGTTTTCTTAGCTTTGCTTCTGAATACTGGAACAGAGTTGTAATACTTAGATGGATGCTACTGCATTTTAATCTACTTTATAAGTGGGATGGTATGAAATGTGAAAGAAGTTAAAACTTTGATTTATCTCTCATCAATATGGGACTATCAGTGATCATATTTCGTTTAGATAGTTAATTTATTTTCAAAAGTATTGGGAGGTTTGTTAGTTATCATGAGTGTAGAAGTGGGTTTCAAAGTGGAATAAATTGTTTAATATATGTAGTACCATGAAAAAGACTATACAGACTGGAGACAATTTAGTTCTACTTCTGGTGGTACTTAGTCCTTCAATGAATTTTTGCCTTCTGACTCTTATTGGAAAGTATTTGATTCCAGCCATTCTCTAGTCTACCTCTAAGGAAGTGGTTTGCAAGGCTCTGTCTCAATGCCTCCAATATTGAACAACTAGTGGTCACTGCACTACAGGATGTAGTGGGATAGGCACGTGTCTCCCAAAATAAAGATGTGCATACAGGCATATAGGCACATATGCATATATGGTATTTAATACAACTTTCATTGCATGGAAAACTTTAAGACTTCACACACAAAACTGAGTGGACAGTTGATAAGATAGATTACCAGTGTTTTTTCCCTCTAAGACATAGAAAAGGATAATTCCTGAAAAAAAGAACTTAATTTGAAAAATAAATAAGTCATAGTAAGTCAGTATGCACACATGAAAAAATCATCATGGACTGTGAACTATCTGTGTGAAAGAAGCAGAATCCAAAAAAAAAAAAACCTTACAGATCTGTATAAGCTATATTCCATTGCCCTGGTTACTTCATAGCAGTGAAGAGTCATCATGAGAAATGCAACTTATAGATGAAAGAATTTATTAAGGTTTAGAATTTCAGAGAGTGAGTGAATGACTATGATGGCATAGAGCATGTCAGTAGGCAGGCAGACATGGAGCTAGAGCAGTAGCAGAGAACTTAGTCTGATCTACAGTATTAGATATAAGTGTGTGTATGTGTATTCATGTGCATGTGTGTCAGGGTGGAGAGAGAGAGAAAGAGATCTTTAATTGGGAATGGAGAAATGATATGGACTTTTGAAACATCAAAAGGAAGCACCTCCCCCAACACAGCCCATATTTACTAATCCCTCTCAAACCTTCCCAAATAATTTCACCAACTGCATACCAAACATTCAAATATATGATTCTATGGGAATCATTTTTATTCAAACCATCACAGTCATTAATCTTAACCTAAGTCCATTCACAGATTTGTAACACAAGAATTCCAAACTAGGTACTTGAGCATGACCCAAGAGGGTCACAACAATTATCAATTTCCAGAGAACATTAATTAACACAATGCAATATTAGTTGATTTGGATCAGCATTATAATAATATTACATGGCTGGACATTTCAAACTTCTGTCTTCCCAAATGTATGTTGTTTTATAACCAGTATGTTGTTGCTGTCATTTTTGTTTTGAATTCACACTTTTACCCTTTTCAAAGCAAAATTATTCAGAGCAACTACTGTTTTAAAACTCTAAAGGCTACAAGCCAAAAAGAAAGCTTTTAAACTTATCTTCCACTATAAATTTTAGCTTATCAATTCAGCAATCAAAATTGAATTTAAAAAGTAGCAAAGATAATCAGGAAGTCACTTGTTAAATGGCTACCAAGTATATGGAGAAAAAAATTATATGTTGAAACCAGGAAGATGAAATCAGAGTCACATTAAGTATGTATGAAATATTTTCTCATACCAGTAAGAATAGCTGTTACACAAACAAACAAAAAAAAAACTGTGTTAAGAATTTAGAGAAAAGAAGGAGACCTGATCTCGGTGCTAGGAGAGCCAGCGAGGGGTGAGTTGCTAATCCCGTGGCTTCAGCCCGGGACTGGGAACTCGGAAGTTCCTCAAGCCCCTATCCTTCCTGGACTCTCTGCAGGGCCTCTACTCCCTGCATACTGCCCCTTTCTTCCTATCCCACCCAGCTTGCATCCAGAACCCTCCCTTCTTCGGCCCCTCTGCCCTCTGTGGACACATAACATCTCCCAGCTCAGCCTGTCTGGGCGCTGCGACCGAAACCTCAGGGCACCCAGTTGGGCGGGAGTTCCTTTGTTTCAATAGCCTGCCTGCACCAAAGAAGGTAGGCGCTCTGTTTTCGAGCTACCCAACCAGCACAGAGACCTGATCTCGGCGCTAGGAGAGCCAGTGAGGGGTGAGTTGCTGATCCCGTGGCTTCAGCCCGGGACTGGGAACTCGGAAGTTCCTCAACCCCCTATCCTTCCTGGGCTCTCTGCAGGGCCTCTACTCCCTGCATACTGCCTCTTTCTTCCTATCCCACCCAGCTTGCATCCAGAACCCTCCCTTCTTCGGCCCCTCTACCCTCTGTGGACACATAACATCTCCCAGCTCAGCCTGTCTGGGCGCTGGGACAGAAACCTCAGGGCACCCAGGTGGGCGGGAGTTCCTTTGTTTCAATAGCCTGCCTGCCCCAAAGAAGGTAGGCGATTTGTTTTCGAGCTACCCAACCAGCACGGAGACCTTACCTCCGTGCTAGGAGAGCCAGCATGGGATAGCCGCTTTGTTTACGAGCTACCCAACCTGCACGGAGACCTGATCTCAGCGACAGGACAGCCAACACTGGGCACGGAGACCTGATCTTGGCGCCAGGAGAGCCAGCATTGGGGAGAGCCATCATTGGGCACGGAGATCTGATCTCAGCACCAGGAGAGCTATCACTGGGGAGAGCCATCACTGGGAAGGTACATCAGTAGGCAAGAAGACCTGATCCGGTTAAAGAAGATCCATAGGGGAGAATTCGGAGGAAGAGATGGGCAGGCGCCAATGCAAGAATTCACCCAACAATCTGAAAAGCAACATGAATACACCAGAAACCAGCGACCTCACAACAGGAGGACATGAACACCTTAACCAAGAAGAAGTAGAAAAAATTGACTTTATGAAAGTGATTGACGCCCTTAAACAGCATGTAAAGAAACCCTTATAGAAATGGATGAGAAATATAACAGAAAGTTTGAAGAATTGAATAAATCAGTGAATGACACCCTAGAAAATCAAGGAAAAACAATCAAACAGATAATGGAAACAGTTCAAGACTTGAAAACTGAATTGGAGGCAAAGAAGAAAACACAAACAGAG
>JABTXL010005167.1:13453019-13505732 GCA_025134845.1 Neodon shergylaensis | reverse complement strand
ATAACCCCAGCAGCACAGACATTAAGGGCAGCATTGAATAAATGGGACCTACTAAAACTGAGAAGCTTCTGTAAAGCAAAGGACACTGTCACTAAGACAAAAAGGCAACCCATTGACTGGGAGAAGATCATCACCAACCCCGCTACAGACAAAGGTCTGATCTCCAAAATTTATAGAGAACTCAAGAAACTAGACTTCAAAATGCTAATTAACCCAATTAAAAAATGGGGCACTGAACTGAACAGAGAATTCTCAACAGAAGAAGTTCAAATGGCCAAAAGACACTTAAGGTCATGCTCAACCTCCTTAGCGATTAGGGAGATGCAAATCAAAACAACTTCGAGATATCATCTTACACCTGTCAGAATGGCTAAAATCAAAAACACCAATGATAGCCTTTGCTGGAGAGGGTGTGGAGGAAGGGGTACCCTCATCCATTGCTGTTGGGAATGCAATCTCGTGCAACCACTTTGGAAATCAGTGTTTCGGTTTCTCAGGAAATTCGGGATCAACCTACCCCTGGATCCAGCAATACCACTCTTGGGAATATACCCAAGAGATGCCCTATCACATGACAAAAGCATTTGTTCAACTATGTTCATAGCAGTATTATTTGTAATAGCCAGAACCTGGAAACAACCTAGATGCCCTTCAATGGAAGAATGGATGAAGAAAGTGTGGAATATATACACATTAGAGTACTACGCTGCGGTAAAAAACAATGATTTCTCGAATTTTGCATGCAAATGGATGGAAATAGAAAACACTATCCTGAGTGAGGTATCCCAGACCCAAAAAGAGGAACATGGGATGTACTCACTCATAATTGGTTTCTAGCCATAAATAACGGTCACGGAGTATATAGTGGTGAACCTAAAGAAGCTAAATAAGGTGAACCCAAAGAAAAACATATAATTATCCTCTTGGATATGGAAAGTAGACAAAATTGAGGGGAGAAAATTTGGGATCTTGGGGGTGAGGTGGGATGGGAGTATTGGGGGATGGGGAGAGAAAAGTGAGAAGGGGGGATGAGGGAAACTCGGGGAAACAGGATGATTGGGATAAAGGAATGTTGGATAGGGGAGCACGGAAGCTCAATTCTTAGTTAAGGGAGCCACCTTAGGGTTGGCAAGAGACTTGAACCTAGAGTGGCTCCCAGGAGCCCAAGGCGAGGTCCCCAGTTAGTTCCTTGGGCAGCTGAGGATAGGGAACCTGAAATGACCCTATCCTACAGCAATGCTGACGAATATCTTGCATATCACCATAGAACCTTCATCTGGTGATGGATGGAGATAGTGACAGAGACCCACACTGGAGCACCGGACTGAGCTCCCAAGTTCCCAATGAGGAGCGGAAGGAGGGAGAACATGAGCAAGGAAGTCAGGACCACGAGGGGTGTACCCAACAACTGAGACAGTGTGACTGATCTATTGGGAGCTCACCAAGGCCAGCTGGACTGTGACGGAAGAAGCATGGGATAAAACCAGACTCTCTGAACATGGCGAACAATGGGGGCTGATGAGAAGCCAAGGACAATGGCCCTGGGTTTTGATCCTACTTCAAGTTCAGGCTTTGTGGGAGCCTAGCCAGTTTGGATGTTCACCTTCCTAGACATGGACAGAGGGGGGAGGACCTTGGACTTTCCACAGGGCAGGGAACCCTGACTGCTCTTTGGTCTGGAGAGGGAGGGGGGAGAGGAGTGGGGGTAGGGGGAGAAGGGTAGGAGGAGGGGGAGGGAAATGGGAGGCTGGGAGGAGGCGGAAACTTTTTTTTTCTTTTCTTTTTCTCAATAAAAAAATGAAAAAAAAAAGAAAATCATAGGAGGAGAATGGTTTGCAAAAAAAAATTAAAAAAAAAGAATTTAGAGAAAACAAACTTTTAGATGTTGTTTTAGGATCATAAATTAGTACAATTGCTAAAGAAAACAGTATGGACTTGTATCAAGAAATTAAAAATACAGCTATAATCAGTAACAAAGAAATTTGCCTCCCTAGTAATTTTCAAAGGCTATGAAATCAATAGGTGGAAATGATGCTTGCAGAAGCAGAATGCAGCTCAGTTGCTAGAGCTCTTGTCTAACATGGAAAAAGCTTGGGTTTTGGGATACCAGAACCTCACAAACCAGGTGTGGTGTCACATACAAGTATTCAAAATGTAGACACAGAAGGATCAGAAATTCAAGACCAGTACAGAGGTACCGACTGCAGGGTAAAGGTCAGCTTGAGTTGCATGAGACCAAAAAAAAAAAAATAAAGAAAGAAAAAGAAAATACATGTGTACTGTCAATCTCACTATAGTATTAAAGATGTGGAACCAACTTAAATCACCATCAGACAAATGGGTAAAGAAAATGTGGTATGCTTTCACAATGGGGTACTACTCAGCAGCAAACAATTTTTAAAAATGCCATCATAAAGCAGGCACAGAAAAAAATTTGTATGGTTTTATTTTAAAACTTATGGATCAAAATCTGTTCCCCAAGTCATATCTGGCCACCCATCCTCATAAAGTCAATTAAAAGAGACAAAGTAAATGTGGAAAACAGAACAAGGGGGTTTACTCAGTGTGGTTGCATTGGAAAGACGGACAAAGGTCCAGTAAATCCCCCAACTCTGGTGCCTGAAGGGAAATCAAAGTTTAAATAGAGGACCAAGGACATGTACATCTAAGCAGTCCCAGAATATCTTGCTCACTATTGACCCCTCATTGTCTGAGCTTTCATCTCATCCTTTAAGGTGACCTGATGAATTGATAAAACTGTGTCATCTCTTTCCAGAAGAGGTAAGTTCCCCCTGTAGCTGGTGTTTTTTCCTTCTTCCAGAATGAGTTTCCTGGGAAATTCCCGTTTCTCTGGGTTCAATTGTTTCATTCATCTCATAGCCAGATTGAGAGAGACAAGTGCTTCTTCAGAATATCTTCAACTTTGTCAGACCTGTTACAATTGTACTCTTGTTGAAGTAAAACCAAGCTAGTGCTAATCAAAGAGAGGAGAAGTGAGAGGAGTAGGACAATGAAACAGCTTGAATGGAATGAATTTTAGTGTATTGTTATATCAAAGGGTGATTACAATCAACAGTCTTGTATTATATCCATAAAAATAACCAGAGAGGAGGATTCTGAATGTTTGCTTTGCAATGAGATAATAAATGAGACAGGTTTGAGATGATGGCTGGCTTAAATCAGTTAATGATCATGCCACATAATCATTTACTAGCCTATCTATCACAAAATATTCCATAAGCATAAGTTAATTAAAATTTAAAAGTCATACTCTATAACTATATCCCTCTTGTCAATTCAAAACCTTCAGGAGAATCGTGATAAGTAAATCAACTTTGATCAAATCGATTTAAGGCACATTAAATAAATAATAGCCATGCATAACTATATGTCAGAGGTGTTTAAATCAGATTTATTTATGGAAATCCATACAGAAGGTGCAAATTTTTGTTTCAAATACTCTATTTTGTGTCCAATTGCTAAGATACGGTTTTTAGTAATTTTGGGTATGTTGTTCTATAAATAGTAAGAGGCAGTCTGTCCCATTTAAGTCATCTGGGACAGAGTATAATTTTAAGGGAGTTAGGAGAAATTTATAAAGATCTTATCTTTTCCGTTGGCTCTTCTTCTGCTCAGTTGATGACATTAAAGCTGCAAAACTTGATCGAGGATCCTGAGCTTTTTTCTGAGAAGAATTAATACAGAATCCTGGGCAAATGACCTACATCCCCAAACACTCTATATCTTGTGCTCTCTTCCCATGAATAAGAAATAAGAACAGGAAAGCAATATCATCTTATGTGCCACTTTAGACTCTTCCCCTCTTTTTATTTTAGTGATAACACATACAACATTCTGGGCTAGAACTATACAGTTTACATAATTCTGTATGTCCAATAATCACTGGCCTTTGATTCTAATAGTAACACTATTGCTTTTTATCATATGAAATTTTAATCTGGTTTTATTTCACATTAAAAACAATATTATAAAAAAATAATGTCATAGAAAGTTATGAAACAAGAATGTGAAAGATTACACATATTAGTCCTTCCCATTTCTAACAGAACATGTGTAAGAAGTAAAAAAAACACTAATATTTGTTTAAATAGTATACATACTATATGTAATGCATAGTGTATCTTATAGTAAATCACATATATCTGTGGTCTTTTATTAAGTGAGAAAATCCAGATGTGGTAGATACAGAACTAGCAGATAATGATTGAGGAGCTATTCTTAGGAAATTTAGTTATTTCCTGCTCTAATTATTTAGGAAAATAATAATTGAGAAAAACTGTCAAGTAGATTAGCTTCATAGGTATAGTTTCTAAGGCAGAGCTCACTGAAGTATTGTGATGTCTCTCTAGTTTATCTACATTCACCAACAATAATTCATTCAGTTCATGTTCAAGAACAAAAAGTGTTCAACCTTCCTGTTGGAGGATGTCCCTTTTATGTTTGTGATTAGGAAGAGAATATCAGGGCCACTGAATATCCTCAGAGATTAGACGGTGTTCCAGAAATCTCTTGATGAGGCCTGCAGTGAATTAAAATAACATTTACCCAGATAATTTCAGCCCTGAAATTGGGATCTTCCCCTTGAATGAAAGAATTCAAGTTATCATTCGTTACTACTAATATGCCATTAGCACTAATAAGTTATAGTACTAGAGAACTGATGTTTCCATGAGTATTATTGTGTGTCATGTAATTTAAAGTCAATGAAGCTAACACAGCCAAAAAAAGGCAATAAACTTCATACATGGCCAGGTTGGACGACAGTATAATTTATTAAGATGTAATTGACAAGAGAAAGACTCTCAGTCACTTAAAAAGCAACTTCTGTGTGAATGGAGAGTAATAGACTAAAAGGTGATTTCCATACAGTGATTGAGCAACAATTATATCACAATAGAGCACCTTCTGTTGAAGAAGACTGATTCGCACAACAAGAATTCTGTATTTGTCCTCACTTCCAACCAGACTGTGTTGAATTTCAGCAAAGATGCACATAGTTGTAAAGAAGACTTCATTTTCTCAACAACCAAGAATCACTTTCACTGAAGGTTCATTTATTCAACAGGGCCTAATGTTGTTCAAATGGGAACTTCTGACTCAGTCAAATCCGTATTGGAATTGGGGGACCGGGCTTTGGCAGTGAATTGCATTAAGCAGCAAAGAATGGTAGACTTTTGTTTTTGTTCTTTTTCATTTCATTGATTTTTTTTTCTTCATTGGGCCCAGAGCTATCTAGTTCTTTTTCCACAGATGTGTTATCTACCCGTTGCAACATTAAGTGTCCCCAACATGGGATCAGTAATCTACAGCAATGCCTGACAAAACTGTTAAGGAGAGGGCTTGGTGAAGGTCAGGTATTTTGCAATGCAGACCTCCATGAAGATGGTAGATTCTTTTTTTTTTTTTTCTGATTCTTTAGCACTCCATTTTTCGGCTGTTACCATCTAGATAAAGATCTGGTTAAATAATCATTTTAAAATAAGAACGCACAACGGCATCTCATTTCTCATAAGAACATGGATCAGAATATTTACTGTGTTAGGGAAGATTAGAAGACTGTCTACAACTCCTATTCCATATTTTGGAACTCCAATTGTACATCATTTATTTCCCAACTATTCCAAGCAATGCATTGTCATATGCCTTGTCCCACCATTTCTGTGACCTTTTGCCTGGATAACAACTCCTTATCCTTCAGGTCTCTTAGACTGTCTGTCAACTTCCATGACACTTTCTGTATACAAAGAAGACTTGCCTTGTGAGAGCAATTGCCAGTAACTGACTTTGTAAGCGCCTTAATAACCACCCATCTTTCATCTTGCATCATGCACTCATGAGAACAAGAACTTGTTACTTGTCTGCCCATCACAATGTACTTGCCACCTAATGAATGGGTGAACTAAACAGAGGGTGAGTATCCCTTACAGAAAAGTCATAAATATTGTAGAATTCAATGACTTTCAACTCTGGCATAATATCACAAGTGGAAAATTCCATACCTTACCTCAACTGAAGTTTTGTAAACTGTAAATACATTAAAATAGCAAGACAATTACCTACAAACTATGAGTAAAAGATAGGCACATAAATTTTGTATTGAGAATGAGTATATGTCACTGTGTACATGATATTTCAAAATCAAGAAGATTTAAGGTCTGGAATGCTGCTTCCCTGCACATACACAGTATCCATGTGAAAAAAAAATTAAACAGAGTAACAATGAATCTAGAACAGCATCATGCCCTGTGTCCTTGTAAAGTCTTTGTTATTTAATACAGCTTCCTACCTAGACTCATAAACTTAACTAATCCCAAACCCATGTCTTTTGTTCAATCCTTCTATTAAATCAAATGAATTCGTATCTGCCTGCCTGGTACACTAATCAGAAAAACAAAAAAACAAAAACAAAAAGCTTCAACAGTCAAGTTCTTTCAACTTAGAAGAACCAAAGCTATGTTCATTTATCCTCCTGTGTTGACTTCTAAGTCCATAACCTCACTCATTATCAACCCTAGTGACCTCAGAGCAACGTTCCAGTGCCCATTAAAAGACCAAAGCAGCAGGTATGCTTCCTACAGTATTGTGTTGGAATCCCCCAAACCACAAGCCACCATAAGCCTGTTATTTTACCCATTAACCATCTCAGGCATTTTGTTGTATTAATGGAAAACTAACACACAAGCATCCATATGCCGACATACTATCACTTTACTAAGAACAATGAACATTAACTGTGAAGACTCAGGTGAAAATAGGGCTCCACTTGGGAGTACATCAGCACAGTCAGAATTGACACCAAACATGGTCTCTTCACTCTAGCCCTGGACTTGACAGCTACACCAGACCCGTGCAATTGGTCAGCAATTTGCAGTCTAATCCAGTTCTGTAATCACTAGCCCACTGAGATGGCCCAGATAGCATTCCTGTATCAGAGTAAAGAATTCACAATATTAAAATCAATTTGGCTTCCTGTTGTTAACCAAGAGTCTGTTTCTTCAGTCCCGCAGAGATGAGGCAAAAAAAAACTGAGCTCACTTTGAAGTTAACAAAAGCTTAAGGTCAGATCATCTCCATGGGATACAAAGCAAACCCAGGCAGAAGTAGCAGCTAAATAGTATTTGAAGTGCTTGAGCGAGAATCACTTCTGTAGTACATAGTGTTCATTCATTATTCGACAGGGCTTTGTTCTGTCCACTGTGTTTGAAGCACTGTATGATTAGAAAACATAATATGTTCTTTCTCCCATTGATTAAAATAGCACTGTTCTTTGAGAATTGTTATTTTGTTTGTTCAGATCATACTGGAAGCCATTTTAAGCCAAGCAACCATTTTACCCATGATTCTCATTTTACCTGATGGCTTCTAATAATTCTAATCTATTTTAACTGCCTGGAAAGAGAGAATGCAAAGATAGCAACAATAGTGGCACTTCCATTTTCTCTCATGCTAAATGTCACACTTTATAACCCCTTATTTTCCCCTATATTTGTATGTGTATTGCCTATCATCTTACTGTTTGTGTCTCTCCACGTGCGTGCATGTGTGAGTGAGTGAGTGAGTGAGTGAGTGAGTGAGTGAGTGTGTGTGTATGTGAATGTGCTCACACAGTTGGAGGTAAAACACGGGGATGTGGGCATACTAGCCAGCACTCTTCTCTGAGCTGCATCTCCAGTCCACTCCTCTCCCTTTTATATATGACTTGACCAGGGATCCTTGTTAGATTTTTATCTGTGTTATCCTCACAGGATAATAGGAATCCATCATATCATCTCTGCCCGTCACATTTCTTGCTCACTATTCTTATACATATATATTATCTTACACATAGCATCCTATACATATCATCCTATTTTTCTATGTACCTTGCTGACATGATTACACGGTCATATATTTAAAAATTAAAAACATGATTACAAGTTATCTATTCTCCAATTTGAATTCATACGTCCCCTTTATTGTTTCATTTATATACATAGGTACATACATAGCTACTTTTATGTAATTTTCCTTTCATTCCCTTTCTCCCTTCTCTCTCTAACTTCCCCCTCCTTTTTCCCACCTACTTTATTCCAGATGTGGGCTTATAAGCCAAACTGAGCATTCATTGTGTCTAACCTCTTTCAGAAACTGGTATGGGTTCAGTAGACAAGCCTATTAACCACGTGGGTAATCACAGTTGATCTTTGAGAATTTCCAAAGCTTGTTTTCCTCTGTGGTCAGGAAATTATGAAATCCTGAGTCAGAAATTCCCAGTCACATGACTCTAACCCCATGGAGCAGCCAGTGAAAAAGCTGCTGCACACACAAAGAGAAGCAAAGAAACATGGGGTGGGGGAGGGAAGGGAAGGGAGAATAAGAGAAGGAAAGAAGCATCATATTCTAACTGCATCTCTAAAGCTAGGAACACCCACAGTTGGCACAACTGTAATATATGAAATGATAAGTCCCAGTTTTATTAAGTAAATTGACCAAGTTTTTTTTACTTACAATCATCATCCTAAATTTATAAAATATATTGTTCTGACTATATTTACTGAAGTACACATAAACCTATTCAGCTCTAAGATCAGAGGAAATATCAATTTATATATATATATATATGTGTGTGTGTGTGTATATATATGTATATACATATACATATACATATATATATATATTCATTAGGGGAACTCAGTTAAAAACATTTGTTGAATTACTTGCAAAGAATAAAACCTTATCTTGTTTGACTCCACCACCTCTTACTCAGCACAACTTGTAACTTTCTAATGTGCTTTGTGTGGTAGTTTCTCTGGTGGTGATTTTGCTTTTGTTTAAGTAATACACTTTAATTGCTGTTTGTCTTCCTAGTCAAACCCATTAGTCAAAGGGCAAGCAATGTTTAAGCAGCTGCTCCTTCTATGCCTTTTGGGGCACTAGAAACTCCCATAGTTAAATACTGTGTTGTCTCCAACTCCGTGCTTAGTTTTTGTGGCATTGTGATTTTTCATGTAAGAAACACAGTTCTGTACAGACCTTCACCCCTTCATCATTTCTTTTTTAAGAACTTCCAGATCATTTCCCTTCCCAGACCTTGCCAGATTTGAGGAATGTGTGTTGAAATGGGGCAGGGGATTAAACAGACACGAATGGTAGAAACATATTTATAGCCACAACAAGAAAAGGGAAAGGGAAGAAGAGGGATGGGGTGGGGAGAAAGAGGGGATAATAATCAATGGTTAATCTCTACAAAATATCATCATTTTAGTAAACATTTTTAAAGAATAATCTAAATGAACCTAAGAAATCAGGATATTGAAAGCATAGGTACCAAATAAATATTCATTTATCAATAAAATAGAATAAAAAGTGGCATGTAATTCTATGCTATGTAGGCATAAAGTTTTTTGCATGATGAATGACATGGAAGCTGTATTATGGTATACCAGTTCTGCATGTCAAAATCATACACCATCCTGTGATTAAAAGGCATCAAAGTCACCAGTTATGTTGTCTACTTCTGTTTCATTTTTGTCCACACGATACTGTTGCCAACACGTTGATTTTTTTGTTGTTGTTATTTAGACAGAGAACGCTATGACTGGGGTGATGGTTCAGAGAATAAAGTGCTTACCATGCAAGCATGAGCCTTCTGATCCTCAGCACCATGCAAATGCCAGGTGCAAAGATGCATATTGATAGCCCAGCTCTGGGGAGACAGACATAAGGAGAATCCCTGGGCTTGTGGGACAGCCAGTCTAGCTTAACTGGTGTTACAGATTCAGTGAGAGATTCTATCTCAAGAAAATAAGGTAGAGAACAAGAGAAAACACTTTATGACAACAGCTATGCACACACACACACACATTCATATACAATAATATGTGCCCTGGAAAACACCACACATAAGAAAAGAAACTAAAAATGACACTTGATACAAATTCTGGTCATCTAAGAATGAAAGTCCATTGTGAAAATTCCTCCCTCAGACTGGTCTGTAGGCAATTATGTAGGTGTGTTTGTTTAATCATTGAGGTAGGAGGGAACAGGCCACTATCAGTGGTGCTACTTCTGGGAAGATGGTGCTGGATTGTGTTGAGAAAAAAAAATAAACTGTGAATCAAGCCAGTAACCAGCACTCTTCCATGCCCTCTGCTTCTATTCCTATGTCAAATTCCCTACTTTGAGGTCTTGTCCTGGTTTCCCTTCTTGAAAGACTGAAAAATGTAAAGTAAAATAAACCCTTTCCTCTTCAGGTTGTTTTTGGTCTTCTTGTTTAGCACAGCAATAAGAACCAAACTAGTGTAAAATTCAACAAAAATGAAACATATTGGAGGGGAAATAAAATTGCCCATGTACTAACAATATAAAGTTTGCATCTGGATTATTATTTAAATACACAATATCCATTACTTGCATAGAATGTTCATTGTTTTAGATATTATAAGGAACTTAGAGATTGCCAAAATTATAGATGATGTGCATAGATTACATGTAAATGCTATGCCATTTTATAAGAGTTTTATGTATCCAAGAACTCCTGAAAAGAATCTTGTATGGATAGCGAAAGAATGACTATATTTTAAAGATGATTTAGTGTATGTCTACCTTCCACAACCAGTAAAAAAAAAGTGAATAACAAAAAAGAAAGACAATTGAGAAATCTTATTGTGAGTAACTTTAGAATCATAGTCACAATGTAATTAGAATAGTTTTTAAAGCACATACAATTAAACACAGCCATCCCTCATATATCTATTGTAATTGGTTCTAAGACCTTAGTGCATTTCTTATGTAAATTTACATACTACATTCATATAGCCTTTGTGTTTCCTCTGTCTAAATAATATATGCATATAACTTCTCTATTTCCTCTATCTCAAGGTCTCTCTATATTAGTTATACACCTCAACACAATGTAAATACTATACAGATACTCATTGTATTTGATTCTCTCAAAGAAATAATGTAAAATAGTTTATACCAGATTTTTCACACCTATGGAATAATACCTTAGAAACCAACTTAAAGCAGGATGGAGTTATTTTTATTCAGAATAACAGCAGTCTCCATCCTCCATCACAAAGAGGACACAATGGAAGCAAAGACAAGAGAAAAAGAGAATGCTTACACCATCTGGATTTCTCCCTTTTCATGTTTTATTACATTTACTCTTTCTCCCCTATGGGATAGTGAAAACCACATCCTCCTTGGAAACATTTTCACAGACCTGTACAAAATCTCCTATCTCCTAGACACAGTTAAATCAAACCAATGTAGAAATACTATCACAAGGAAATCACTTACAACAGGGAGCACCAAAAAGGACACATGTGTATCTTTAAGTCCTAGTGTCTCAGAATCCACATGTGGATTGTCTAACAGGGAAAGAGACATAAATGAAAGAGGGACTGGACAGAATCTAAACAAACTAGCATTTATACAGCTGGCTCTTTGATTTTTGAGTACAAACTCCAATGTACTTTTGTTTCTTTTTTGCTTGCTATTGTTTTCAGAAAAACAGAAAAGATTCATATAGCCTTGAATTAAGCTATTCATCTTCCCACTAAGTCTATTTTCTTTATTAATATGTAACAACATCTTGAAACTTTATATATGTGCATAAAACCATTCATTATTTTATAAAACAATATTTATGGTATTAACTAACCATAAATACCAATACATCTATGCATATATCAAACAACAAATCAATAGACTTTTATTGGATTTTACCGCAAACCAATGAGTCAAGTTGATTAAAAATTATTGACAATTTAACTATTGAAACTTAACTTGTGGAGAACATCAATTCTCTCTCCAAATATCATTTACCTCCCTGGGTAAGTGTAGTCAGTCAAATTTTCCAACAACGTGTAACATGCTAATTTCCACTATTGCCTTATAATCACGATTTCTGATAAAATAATCTTTGTTAAAAAAAAAGAATTATTTATTTTAAAAGAGATTTAAAGAATACCTGCAGCAGCCAACTCTCAATTTTCATAAATAAAAAGCATCCAAACAAATATATGGCAAAGCCAAGCAAAACTTTTTGATTAAATACAATCCGACAACCCAGACTGCTCTCCCTCCCCCCCAAGTGCCTACAAAATAAACCGGCATCCAGGCAACAGTCCCTGCTTTGCAGTAACAACATAGGGGATGCCAGTCCTGACTCAGAAGTGTCTTTAATGGAAACATGTATCTGCCACTTGGATATTTTTTAAAGGATTTAAATCTCAGAGTCAGCATTTCTAAAGTGTCAATTTGTCAGTAGCACTTTTAAGATATCCAGAGCACGTGCACAGGCAGAAAATGTAATAAAGCATGAGCCAGAAATAATAGACATTTTCTAACTCTTAGAAAAGTGCTAGATGAATCGTTTCTGTCTTATCTTTTTCCGTGCTCAGCACTGGGGCCAAAACGATCATTTGGATTCAAGGATGAACTTAGTGCTGTCTCGGAAAGGCCATTTCCAAACTGGCAAAGGTTACAGTTATAGGATGAGCTGCAAGAGACAGTTTCCCAGCTGTGACACTGCTGGATCAGCCAAGTCAGCAGGATGGAAAGAAGAAAAAAAACTAATGCAGAAAAACATGCTCCAAAAAATGTCAGACTCTTGCAAGCCTCAGCCTCATTACATCTATAACAATTGGTTTGAAAAGCTACAGCCCACCTTCCGCTCCTCATCGGGAACTTGGGAGCTCAGTCCCGTGCTCCTGTGTGGGTCTCTGTGACTATCTCCATCCATCACCTGATGAAGGTTCTATGGTGATATGCAAGATAATCATCAGTATGGCTATAGGATAGAGTCATTTCAGGTTCCCTATCCTTAGCTGCCCAAGGAACTAACTGGGGACCTCGCCTTGGGCTCCTGGGAGCCACTCTAGGTTCAAGTCTCTTGCCAACCCTAAGGTGACTCCCTTAACTAAAAATTGTGCTTCCGTGCTCCCCTATCCAACCTTCCTTTATCCCAATCCTCCTGTTTCCCCAAGTTTCCCTCATCCTCCCCTTCTCACTTTTCTCTCCCCTTCCCCCGATACTCCCATCCCCCACCCCCAAGATCCCAAAATTTCTCCCCGGCAATTTTGTCTACTTCCCTTAGTCAAGAGAATAATTATATGTTTTTCCTTGGGTTCACCTTCTAATTTAGCTTCTTTAGGTTCACCAATTATATACTCCGTGAGCATTATTTATGGCTAGAAACCAATTATGAGAACATGAGCAAGGAAGTCAGGACCACGAGGGGTGCACCCAACCACTGAGACAGTGTGGCTGATCTATTGGGAGCTCACCAAGGCCTGCTGGACTGTGACGGAAGAAGCATGGGATAAAACAGGACTCTCTGAACATGGCGAACAATGGGGGCTGATGAGAAGCCAAGGACAATGGCCCTGGGTTTTGATCCTACTTCAAGTTTGAGCTTTGTGGGAGCCTAGACAGTATGGATGTTCACCTTCCTAGACATGGACGGAGGGGGGAGGACCATGGACTTTCCACAGGGAAGGGAACCCTGACTACTCTTTGGACTGGAGAGGGAGGGTGAGAGGAGTGGGGGTAGGGGGAGAAGGGTGGGAGGAGGGGGAGGGAAATGGGAGGCTGGGGGGAGGCGGAAACTTTTTTCTTTTTCTCAATAAAAAAAAAGAAAAGAAAAGCTACAGCCCAAACATTTCTCCATGGGGTACTACAAGTATGGGTCAGCTAAGATTTTTTTTTAAAGAGGGAGAGAAAATGTGACCTTTATGGTGTTGTATTTGTAGAGTTAACAATGTTGCTCTAACTGAAAATAATAATACTCAGGAATTTTATTACTTGTTTGCCCATAGTAAACTAATTATTTGATTTGAAGCTTAAGTCAACGGTTCCATAAATATTTTCAGCATGAAGCTAAATATAAATTTACAGAGAAGAAGCAATATAGGAGAGGGGGCCCTATCTTGACTTGCCCAGTAGTCAGACTGATGAATATCTTAAATATCACCATAGAACCTTCATCCAGCAACTGATGGAAACAGAGGCAGAGACCCGCATTGGACCACTGAACTGAGCTCTCAAAGTCCGGTTGAGGAGTGGGAGGAATGAGAATATGAGCAAAGGGGTCAAGACCATGATGGGTTCACCCACTGAAACACTCTACCTGAGCTAATGGGAGCTCACCAACTCTAGCCAGACTGAGAATGAACAAGCATAGGACCAAACTACTCCCTCTGAATCTGGTTGACAGTTGCATGGCTGGGTTAGACTGAGGGGCCACTGGCAGTGGCACCACGATTTATCCCTACTGCTTGTACTGGCTTTTTGGGAACCTTTTCTCTTTGGATGATATCTTGCTCAGCCTAGACATAGTAGGGAGGGCTTTGAACCTTTCCAAAGCAATGAACCTTACCCTCTCTGAGGATTGGATGGGGATGAGGTGGGAGGGTATGCAGAGAGAATGGGAGTAGGAGAGGGAGTGGGAAGTTGGGTTGGTAAGTTTAATGAAAAAAGCTTGTTTTCTTTTTTAAAAAAATAAGTAAAAACAGGAAAAAATTTATTAGGATGAAATTTATTTCTGCTGCTAAATGCTTGATCTACTCTGAGGAAAAAAATGATAAAATTAAATTTAAAATCCACATATGGAACGTTTGCAATTTATTTATGCAATTTTTTGTTATTAGATAATACATAGGTAAAATATATTTGTAATAGTAATAAAAGTACACATATCTGATATGTGCCACGTCATCTTGTGTATACAAGATTTATTCCCTGGTGATAAATACAAAATTCTTTTAATTTAATAATTATAAAATTAATAACTCCTTGTGTTCATCAAACTCTTCCTCATGCTCTTCTTGAATTAAAAGAATTGCTAATTTACTATTTATATTTAACTACACAGACACATGAACACATATATACATTTATTTTCATATACATACCTCCATAGATACACACATATGAATACACACACTCATTTTGTAACAATAAACTCTATACTAATACATTAAGCCATATAGTGTCATTCATAATGTCAATTATATTACTGACAATAATTTAAGGCTTCATCAGAATATTTTACATGTTTTTTACAGCCATTATCACTTTCACAGCATCACATGTTCATTATAATTTCCTAAATCACCAAATGAGAGAAAGATTCTCTTATTTCCTTGAGAAACTCTTTAACCTAATGTCTAATGTAGGAACAGGTCAAAGGGGAAGAAGTAGAGAAAGAAGATATGACTCTTTCCTAAATTATACTAGTCAGGCATGACTAATTAGAATTTGTCACTCAATTAAGCAAGAGGAAGCCATGATTTGAAAGGAAATACAAAACCAAGGTCATCCATTGGCTTTCCAAGTGACATCAGAAAAACCTTTCCTTTCCTAAACTAAGAATAGAGAGTCTGTCTTCGTTATTAACACATTTTCTAAAACAAAATTTTCCAATCAATTCCAGAACACAGAACCAAAACCTTTACCTGGTGTAACAAACATTCCCAGAAAATGAAGGAAGTTATGACGTCCTCTCATTCCAGCTCTGCACTGTAAACAATTGCCCTGGAGCAGTCTCTTTAGTTTTTCTAAATTTTTATGCTTTCTTTTGGTGACTGCACTGTTTAAAATACCTGAAATCTAATGAGTGTTAACTAGTACTCCTGAGAACAAGAAGGTCACGATGTACGTTGTGCTTCAGACAAGCTGACCGAAGATAGTTAAAGTACTGTGCATATGAGTATCGTGCTGGAAAGACAATCTGCTTTTTAAAATGTGTCATTAAATAGAAACACGTAAAAATAATTTTTTTTGAAAAAATGTATTTAAGATTTTATTTATTTTTTCTGTTTTTTAAATAAAATTTTTATTGTTTTTATTGCGTTACACATTTTTCTCTGCTCCCCTCCTTCCCTCCCATCCTCTCTTCTACCCTCTTCTGTGACCCCCATGCTCCCAATTTCTCAGGAG
Source organism: Neodon shergylaensis (assembly GCA_025134845.1). Classification (NCBI taxonomy): domain Eukaryota; kingdom Metazoa; phylum Chordata; class Mammalia; order Rodentia; family Cricetidae; genus Neodon; species Neodon shergylaensis. The sequence goes on along the minus strand of JABTXL010005167.1, from coordinate 13,489,784 downwards.
ATTTTGTCTTTTTCTACTTTCTATTTGGATCTATATATGTCTCTCTTAGGGGCCTCTTTTTTGTCTAACTTCTCTGGAATTGTGACTGTAGGCTGGTTTTCCTTTGCTCTGTGTCTACAAGCTACTTATTGTATGTACTGTTCACATGGTAAAACTAAGATCTGGGGTCAGTAGGAAGCAGCATCTCTGAGTCACCTAAGAAGCAACTTCTGTGTTCCCAAATTCAGTGTTTGCTGCTGACATTAGGGAACACGGCTAGTGTAAGCAATGAAACATGATGAAAGTTCTATGCTTTTGTTTTCATTAATATTGCATATATCCCCTTACTAGAGAATTAGTTTTAGAATAAAATCATTTATTATAATCTACAAAAAACAATGAGGAATGAGTATTTGAAGCATGCTATTTATTTCAAAGTAATTTCAAAATGAAAGATGTTAAGCTTCTGTCTATGAAATAAATGAAAATATGCCTGAGTTGTAGTTAGTACTTGATTATCATTGTTGCCATTGTTGTCGCTATCCATACTGGGGATGGAGCCTATGGACTTCTGGGAGACATAAGCGTTACTGCACTTAGAACCAACTGCAACCCTAGTAAGCATATCTTTGTCCCTAAAGTGTTAGATTAACACTTGTTTCACAAGTCTGTCTTAGTAAGTTCATTTAAAAAGAAAATGTTCAAGGATTGAAGCAAATGAAAGAAGAGAATATTATAGTTTTTCATAGGAATTCTAGGCATCCATTTTCCATATATCCAAAACACATTGCCTGTGCCATTTGATTTATTTTCTAATGCAAGAGATAACAATTAATGCTATATGAAAGAATGAACTAGTTAAATGGATAGAAATAATAATTTACAAAGTCAGTATTTGATTTTCTTTCAAATGAGACAGTATCTGTTGAAGAAGGCTAAATTAAACATATTCAAGTTCTTTAACATAGTTTTTATCTTTTGGTTTCCCATAAGTTTTGTGGCCAACTGTAACAGAGCGCTGCTTCTCTGGGTAACGATAGGTGCTTTGGTTCTGCGGGTTTACATCCTTTACTATGAACCTGTGTGGACAAAATCTGGCACGCCACATGTGCCACTTGTCAGGAAAATGCTGAGCCTTGACTGGTAGACTGCAGTTTGGCAACAAAGCACTTGTGTCTTGCTATACGGCCCATTTCTGTGACAAACAGCATTTGCGAAATAGCAGTTCAGGGTCCAGGGAGAAACAGAAGCAATGAATCTGAGCCAAAAGACAGACTCAGTGGAACAGTAAATCTGTAACCTTGACCTCATTAGCAGCAAACTGTAACCAATTGCTAATTACCTTATGGCAACATTGTAAATTGCATGTGTGTATGTAAATTGTGCATGTGTGCATGCAAATTTCTTAGGTATTTGCCACCTGAAATTTACAAAGATTGAACACAATAATGAGAGTGCTGAAAGGTAGAGTTTAGAACGCATAACCAATAACTCTAATAGAAAATAAAGACAAAAATCTTAAAGTACACTATCCATAGTGTACCCTTCAACTGGATTTTATCATTTTATGCCATGCATTCAGAGTTATTTAAATCAGGATCCACATAAAACATAGATTGTTGAGTAGTGTAAGTTCAATGTTGCATGCCAGCACTACCAGGCAATGCATAACCTTCCTCTTTAAAGAGAACCTGAAATACATATTGGTAAGGAGGACGCAATTAACTAAGTACTTTCTTTTAAAATCTAGTAAATGAATAATTATGTACCCCAAACTGAAGATTTGCATTTCTATTCTATGTAGGAGAAATTTTATTTTATATTTTCCATTTACATGGAGGTACCTCAATCTCTTTCCTAAAGCACCATTCTGGAAAATTGACCACAGAATCTTATGTCCCTTGGATGTTGGCACGTATAAGAAGGTGGGAAAACAATTAGATCTTTTAATGTAACCCAAGGTAGGTGTGGTTTGGAAGAGTGAAGCTCTTTAGTGGTGCTCTGACTCCAGTATCATCTGTCACTAGGAAAACTCATGGGGAAAGTAATGCCCAGGCATCAAGGAAAGAGCTCATAAAGAAACACCTCGTGTTTTCGCTCACATGTAGAATATAGATTTGAAAAATAGAAAGGTGGAAGGAAGATCTTTAGGAAAAAGTGGACCAGGGAGAGGAGGAAAGAGCGGCAAAAGGGAAAATGGCATGTCATCAATTTGTTATATACATTCATAAATATTCCTTAACACATCTCATAATTTTGTATAATTAAGTCACACAAATAAAATTTTAATAAAAATAGAAAATGGATATTTAGCCCAGCCGTCAAGTTTAGAAGCAATATGTTGGAGTAATGATAAGGATTAGAAAATATACTCTGGGTTGAAGCCCCATTGATGAACAGTGGTGCTTTATGAGATGAATGATACTGGAAGACACATAAACAGGCAAGAATTTTCTACCTCTTGTCAGAGAAGTACTGACAGCAAGAAGGCCATCACAAGATGAGGCTGGGACCTACCTGGGCTGGTGTCTGTATACAGGGTGATGAACTAGACAGACACCAGCACCGATCCACCAGAATTTTCCATTGTGCTGATGGTAAGAAAATATGTTTAAAAAAAAAAAACAAAAACAATAAACAAACAAACAAACAATGGTTGTGAAAAATGCCAAGCAGAAGACAAATTGTGTCCTATTGTCCAGAGCAGAGTTCACAGGTTCATCACAGCCAGAGAACCCACCAGAAATACGTAAGGAGCAGAAGATATGCGCATTGCCAGGATTGTGGACATTAATTTTTATTAAAAACAGATTATTTTTATTATTGATGACAACACTTTATTCTTTGTTAATATAGTTTACAATAGTGAGAGAAGTTGGCCAGAGAGAAACAAAATGCCAAAAAGCAAAGAAATCAGCATAAGGCTAAAAATAGCCCTTTTTTTCATTTTCTCTTTTTCTTTTTCAAGTACCTACATACATACCCAGCAGATTCAGAACTAGCAGTGATAAAACAAACAAGAAAATCCTGGGTTTCTTATGTTTAAACACTTTTGGGGTAAGTAATAGTTCTTGAATAAAGATGTTATTAATTGAGTACTGGCCTTGCCAAGCTCATGTTTTAAAACATATTATTATCCCCATTTTCTAGATGAGTAAGCAGAGGTAGTATGCAAATCATTTATGTGAAGTACATAGCTACCAAGCCATCTGTTTTCCTTCCAGAATACATTGAGACTTGTGAATCTTCACTTTTAAAATTCCTCTAAGACATTATTAAAGAGAAAACAGAAGCTATTACCTACTTTAGCCTCCTTTATCCCTTCGATCACCTCTTGAATTCATTGAACTGGATTTTGTACTCATTCAATTGCAGTCTGAAAAGATACATTGGCTTCTCTCTGGTGATCCTACTTTTAAATGCCAATAGTATTTTCTGAGAAATGGTGGAAGGGCTTCTCCAGATTAATTAAAACACCCTAGTAACTCTGCTATAAAGCAGCCTTCCCTAAAAATGAACTATGTCATTTTTAAACCCATCTCCTCATCGAGATTGTTGATTTGAAATTCCAGTTCTGATTTGCTCCATCATCTAACATAAAAGATGCAGTTGTGATAAGCCCATTACTCTAGTTAATATTTCAATCATGCTTGCAAACAGCCTCTTCCTTCCAAAAGGTAAAACTATGTTTAGAAGGCAGCCACACACAAGGCACTTTTATTTATACTGGAAATATTGCCAGGCATAAAAAAAATCTATCATATTTTATTTGCTTAATCAAAGTATAGAACAGATTCTGTGGTGTTGTGCACTTAAAGTTCTTAACTTCTTCCAATGGAATTATAAATGAACATCAAAGAGAAGCCATGGAGTTGCCACAGGAGACAGATGCCAGATAATAGATGGAATCTTACCTGTAGACCACAACCACGTGGCGATACACAGATTAATAGAAATGGGTTAATTTAAGATATAAGAGCTATCTAGGAATACACTAGAGTCATTGACCAAGCAGCATGTTAATTAATACAGTTTCTGTGTGCTTATTTCAGGTCTGGGCAGCCTCTGTCTACATGAGCTCAGTTCTTAGATTTTAGTTTTCCACAGCATGTAATCATCTAAAATATAATCCAGTTCACTCAGCCTAGATATTTTGAAAGATTACTTCGGCCCAATGTAAATTTATGGAAAAATGGAGGATACCTGAGTAATGTCCCTAGATCTACTAAGATTGGAAAAATAAAGATAAGCATTATGCTCCTGATTTCTTCCCAATAAATCAAACTAGAGTTGTCCTGTGAATTGTTTTCTCTAGTTGCTGTTATTTCCCCAAATGACACACATGGCCATGAAAACTGAAGTCATACTTATCTTGTCCTCTGAACAGCTCCTTGTCCTTGTCACAGAGGATTCATTAAGGCATGCACATTTCATATTTGATTTTAGATGGCTTACAGCTTTTGTCACTGGCCCCGGGGACCTACACTCTGTTAGGACCACATGGCCTCACTGAAAAGGTTAGATGGGGTTCTTAATGAACAAGTGTTGCCCACACAATACTGTGGTGTTTCTTCACAAGCGTAAGTACATAGTAGGTTAATATACTGTAAGACCCTCCTCTCTGCACAGTTGAATTGTTTGCATTCCATAAAGTCAATATGAGTGAATAATTCATTACCATCTTTGCTTCTCCTCACATTATTCAGCTAACAGGATAATACCATCATAGAAAGTCCTACCTTATCTAATAAAAAGACACCTTCCCACCTTTCCCTCTCAATTCTATGTAATTATGAACAAAACACTGAAAACTTTTATGAATTACTTCTTCACTTTCTTTTCAGTGTCATTGAGAGTCCACAAACTTCATGGAGGCAGAAATGTTTCTCCAGTATTTCCCCACTATGTAGAAAACAGTTACTGCATCACAGGTGAACAAACATGCTTATGGAATGTAAGGATCAAAGAAGTTAAAATGCAAGAACAGAAATGTCTAAAAATATAGCCATTAATCATGGTTAAATATATATCTGAGCTACCATAGTTTGGGGACAAGAGGAGAAAAGATGGCCTTATCCCAGTGGCTGAATTCAGGCAAGATATGCTTAGGACTACTCTGAAAAAAAAATGTGGCCAACAGTAGAAACAATATAAGAAATAAGATGATATGATGGAAAATATCTATTGAACCCTCCTCCCCAAAATGTAATGGCAAAATATGAAGAAAAAAAACATACACACATTCAGGACAAAGTAGCAAAATGCCAAATATCAAGTCTGCCATAACAAGAGTCATGTTAAGTTCAAATGGATTAAACACTCCTAGGATAAACAAAAACTGGCAGGATAATTAAACAACACTATCTGACTTTAGGTCTTCTAGAAACAAAAATTAGATGCAAGCATATTTATGAGCTGAGAGAAAGAATCTCGTGGAAAAGTAAACTTAAATACTTCTAACCTGTCATGAAATGGACTTTAATTGAAGCCAATGTTACTTTGAGTGACAACAATGGTCATTTTATAACAAGAAAAGCTCCAACCCATGAGGAACATACAATACTTATAAGCATTTATGTACCTAAAAAGGTGTTTCTAAAGTTTATACAGAAAAAAAAAATTGAAGCAGAGGAGATAAACATGAAAGGCATTAAAATAATGACTGACTTAAATATCACACTTCAACAAAGGATAAAAGAACAAGGCAGGTGATGGAAGAGTACACATAAGACACAGATCTGGAGATGTTGGGCTCTTAGATAGAAAGATTCGGTGCCACTGTATGAGGGTTATATAGCTCTACATTAATCAGTGTTCTTCACAGAAACCATACAAAGAAGAGAGAAGGGTGGAGAGATGGGGAAGGGCAGGAGGGAGAAAGAGAGGGGAAGAGAGAGAAAGATAGAAAGATAGTAGAAAAGAGAGAGAGAGAGAAAGAGAGAGAGAGAGGGAGACAGACAAAGAATGAAAATAAGAATCTGATTGTGGAGACTGTATTAGCCTAAATTCTATAAGGTAGCCAAAGAGACTGAAGATTAGGCAGCAGCTCCAATTTCAGTCTCAAATCTTTGGTAAAATTTTCTTGTTCAGAGACAACCTGTTCTGTAAAGCCTTTTGGTTGAGTGTCAGGGACCTACCCATATTTTGTCCAGCAACATAAACACAAAAGTAATAACAACTTCACATAAAAAAACAAAATAGTTCTGTCCTAGTATCTGGATACTACAGGGCAGGTAAACTAATGTAGAAAGACTATTATCTCTGTTCATTTTGCCAGGTTTAAAAGGTCATGGCTGGAACTCATCATGGACCAGCAGTGCGAGCATGCCTTCTTCTGCTGGAGCGGCTTGCTATGCCCCGGTATTACAGGAGAATCAAACTACAATTTTGCTTCATCATTTACAAGAAGTCACGATCTCCTGTGCCCATTTGTTGTAGGGTGCTTCCCACTTTCTCTTCTATCAGGTTCAGTGTGTTCGGACTGATATTGAGGTCTTTGATCCATTTGGACTTGAGTTTTGTGCAAGGTGATAGATATGGGTCTATTTTCATTCTTCTACAGGTTGATATCCAGTTGTGCCAGCACCATTTGTTGAAGATGCTTTCTTTCCTCCATTGTATACTTTTAGCTCCTTTATCGAAAATGAGGTGATCATAGGTTTGTGGGTTAAAATTTGGGTCTTCTATGCGATTACATTGATCGACTTCTCTGTTTTTATGCCAGTACCACACTGTTTTCATTACTGTAGCTCTGTAATAGAGTTTGAAGTCGGGGATGGTAATGCCTCCAGAAGATCCTTTATTGTATAGGATTGTTTTGGCTATCCTGGGTTTTTTGTTTTTCCATATAAAGTTGATTATTGTCCTTTCAAGATCTGTGAAGAATTTTGCTGGGATCTTGATGGGGATTGCATTGAATCTATAAATTGCGTTTGGTAGAATTGTCATTTTTACTATGTTGATCCTCCCAATCCAAGAGCAAGGGACGTCCTTCCATTTTCTGGTATTCTCTTCAATTTCTTTCTTCAATGCCTTAAAGTTCTTGTCAAATAGATCTTTCACTTCCTTGGTTAGAGTTACCTCAAGATATTTTATGCTGTTTGTGGCTATCGTGAAAGGTGAAGCTTCTCTGATTTCCCTCTCTGCTTCCATATCTTTTGTGTATAAGAGGGCGACTGATTTTTTGGAGTTGATCTTGTATCCTGCCACATTACTAAAGGTGTTTATCAGCTGTAGGAGTTCTTTGGTGGAGTTTTGGGGGTCGCTTATGTACACTATCATATCATCTGCAAATAACGAAAGTTTAACTTCTTCTTTTCCAATTCGAATCCCCTTGATCCCCTTATGTTGTCTTATTGCTATTGCTAGAACTTCAAGCACTATATTGAAGAGATATGGCGAGAGTGGACAGCCTTGTCGTGTTCCTGAGTTTAGTGGGGTGGCTTTGAGTTTCTCTCCATTTAATTTGATGTTAGCTGTCGGCTTGCTGTATATAGCTTTTATTATATTTAGGTATGACCCTTGTATCCCTAATCTCTCCAAGACTTTTATCATAAAGGGATGTTGAATTTTGTCAAATGCTTTTTCAGCATCTAATGAAATGATCATATGGTTTTTTTCTTTCAGTTTATTTATATGATGAATTACATTGATAGATTTTCGTATGCTGAACCAGCCCTGCATCTCTGGGATAAAGCCTACTTGATCATAATGGATAATTTTTCTAATGTGTTCTTGGATTCGGTTTGCCAGTATTTTGTTGAGGATTTTTGCGTCAATGTTCATGAGTGAGATTGGCCTGTAATTCTCTTTCCTGGTAGAGTCTTTGTGTGGTTTTGGTATCAGAGTAACTGTAGCTTCATAAAAGGAATTTGGTTAATGAATAAGGTGAACCCAAGGAAAAACATATAATTATCCTCTTGGCTATGGGAAGTAGACAAAATTGCCGGGGAGAAAATTTGGGATCTTGGGGATGGGGTGGGATGGGGGTAACGGGGGATGGGGAGAGAAAAGTGAGAAGGGGAGGATGAGGGAAACTTGGGGAAACAGGATGATTGGGATAAAGGAAGGTTGGATAGGGGAGCACGGAAGCACAATTCTTAGTTAAGGGCACCTTAGGATTGGCAAGAGACTTGAATCTAGAGTGGCTCCCAGGAGCCCAAGGCGAGGTCGCCAGTTAGTTCCTTGGGCAGCTGAGGATAGGGAACCTGAAATGACCCTATCCTATAGCAATGCTGATGAATATCTTGCATATCACCATAGAACCTTCATCTGGTGATGGATGGAGATAGTGACAGAGACCCACACTGGAGCACCGGACTGAGCTCCCAAGTTCCCAATGAGGAGCAGAAGGAGGGAGAACATGAGCAAGGAAGTCAGGACCACGAGGGGTGCACCCAACCACTGAGACAGTGGGGCTGATCTATTGGGAGCTCACCAAGGCCAGCTGGACTGTGACTGAAAAAGAATGGGATAAAACCGGACTCTCTGAACATGGTGAACAATGAGGGCTGATGAGAAGCCAAGGACAATGGCCCTGGGTCTTGATCCTACTTCAAGTTCTGGCTTTGTGGGAGCCTAGCCAGTTCGGATGTTCACCTTCCTAGACATGGACAGAGGGGGGAGGACCTTGGACTTTCCACAGGGCAGGGAACCCTGACTGTTCTTTGGACTGGAGAGGGAGGGGGAGAGGAGTGCGTGGGGGGGAGAAGGGTGGGAGGAGGGGGAGGGAAATTGGAGGCTGGGAGGAGGCGGAAACTTTTTTTTCTTTTTCTCAACAAAAAATTTAAAAAAAAAGAAGTCACGAGCGTGCTGTGAGTGACAGTTCAACATTAACATTAAATGCTAAAGGCAGAGCACAATGGAGAAGGGATGCAGAGAGCTAGAAGTAAGACCCAATGTGCACATGAGGTCTCTTTTTTACTATATTTTGGAGCCATGTAAACTCCCAACCTCCTCAGTCATTTGGAGAGGGTCAGCAGGTGAAGGAGAAATAATTCTAAAATACAATACGACTACCAAGAAAACTGAATAGTCTAACTCAGCTGCAAGGGTTCTCACCCTGAACACTGAGGAATTGCACACTCACTAATAATTCTTACAGCACAAATACTCTGGGTCCTACTTTTTCTGTTAAAAAACTTCGTGGCAAATTATTTTAGTATTAACTCTGACAGAATCTTCCTAAAATATACATATAAGCACATTTAAATTAGTTAAGATGGAATTACCCTGTAACAGAGCAGCAACCATCCTAGAAGATACCACAAGCTAACAAAGAAAAAGCCTGGTGTCAAGAAAGGAGTAAGACCTTTGGAGTTGGTGGCCAGTAGAATGTCAAAACCCTCAAACATTATAGGTAATTGCTGTTGCTCTAGGTTATACTTCATAACTTTACAGTAAAACCCCATAGATGAAACACTGCATACTCGAGTCATAAAACATGGAGGTAGGTATTCAGCTGGACCTCACCTAAAAGTATCTCTTTTGTCTAGGTTTCATAGTTCTGGAAGTTGCTATGTATATTACCAAAATGAGGAAAATGTTATCCTCTATTTTACCCAGCAGTAATAGCACTACAGTAATGGTCTGCTAGACATGTCTACTGGTACAATACTCTCATGACTTTCTGAAAGGAAGCAACCACTCTCTGCTTGTATTTAAGGCCAAATCTACATTAAATATGTACATGGATCCATTATGATAGCCAAAAACCTTTGCCTATACTTGTCAGAAGTCCTGAGGGGAATTTACAACTATTATTCTGCTGTGTGAAAAGAGTATTAACCAGAGTCCTAATGGCTTATTACTATATTCGTACATTGTGCATTTCCCAACCCTCATCAGAGAGGTTTCTGTTTTCAGTAGATGGTGATTAGCACAGAGATCCAGAACTAGTAAAGGTACAGAAAATAAGAGACTGAAGAATTTTCAGGCTTAAATGGAAATAAATAACACACCCTCCTCACAAGAATCATTATGGAAGAGATATAAAAAGATTATAAAAGCCAGGGATGATGGATGACAACAAGAAAACAGTGTTCTGGGGAAACAGTAGAGCAGTTACGTGAACTCACAATGACTGTAACAATATGCATAATACCTGGGAAAGCTCAAGCCATACAAAACCCCAAAATAGAAAGGAAGTTGTACATGAAGTCCCACCCTTAGGCAAAAAGGTATTGAAAAATGATAGTTGTTGGAGAATGAGAGTCAGTTTTCTTTAAGTGTTATGGTCCCTGTTACTTCAGCATGATCCAGGACATGCATTCAATCATATATGAACAGTACACATTGGAATCGATGGGTTTGAGAATAAAAACAGGACACTAAGTTGGATGATTAAGGAATTGGGAGAATAAGCCTCTGGGAAGCATTGGAAAAGGAAGTCAAATATGAACAAAAACCATGATATTAAATGCCCAAAGAATTAAAAGTAAAAAGATTGCTTTTCACATAATTTCTTAATTTAAAAGTTCAGATACTTTGAATAATTGCATAATTATAATCAAATAAGTGATGTAAGTCATTTACAAAACAAAAATGTTTATTTAGCACACAGAAATTAAAGCTCATGACCAAAATTGGGTGGTTTAGTATGAGGGCCTCTGCTGAAGGCATCAGATGGCAATATCTAGTAGCATATGGTAAAATGAACTGCTTACATCGTGAGCCAGGAACAGAGACTGAGAAAGCAGTCTATTTCAAGAGCTGAACCCTCCCACTAGGTTCCACCTCTTAGAGATTCTATCACCTCTTATAGTCCACACTGGGAACTAAGCCTTTTATGCATTGGCTTTTGGGAAACACAAATCCAAACATAACTAATACTACCCATGTTGGCACCAGTCTCCTAAAAAACCTCTGAACCCTACTTCTATTGTTTAAATGCAAAATTCTTGAGGTATGACTCTTTCCTCTAAATTGTAATATTCCTACCAGACGGAAGACGGAGGCTCCTGAGACTCAGATATAATGAAAATATAATGTGGCTGAAAGGAGGAAACTTGGAAGATTCTCAAGGACTCATCCCAGCTTCACAGAAGCCCTAAGCAACTGCTACGGAGGAGACTAAGCAGCCCAAATGCTAAGAGGCAACGTCTAGGGTCTGTTAAGATGTCTGTAGGGCCTGCAGAGGGTTCCAGAAAATTAGTCTCCACAAGTCCTCACTGTGCTGGGGTGGGCTTTCAGATTGCAGCTGCATTTGTATCAGCTCTGCTCCTGTGGTAAACTGCCACCTACACTCCAACAAGTAACCCCTAATAAAACCTATTAGTTCACCATGTTGGGCTTCATGCAATCATTACTTTGGTGTGTACTGAATTTCATTTCTATATTATATCCTTCCAACCAAAGTCATTCACATAACTGTCATCACTATTTCTGGCGTTCAAGTAAATGTCTTCAGTGTGCCAAGTACATTTCAAGATGTGTTTTATATTAGCAAATATATTAAAGGGTCTTCTTCTGAAATACAGACACAATATAGCATTCTCACTGACCTGTTTTTATTTGGTTTTCTTACTTTTACATTTTGGCAGGTTAAAAAAAATCAAGTTTTGCCCCAGAGATAAACATAATCAGTAGTTAAAAAGAAAGATTGCATTTTTTAAAAATCTGCATGTTCTTGCAGCGATTTTACATTCAGACTGCAAGGGAGAGAAGAAGCTTGGCAAGTTAAAGGCATTAACACATGTTCAAGTAACTTCTCAAGTGTAATTTTATTTTCCCCTGGCTCAGCATTTCATTTTTATAGCTTCTATTAATCAAAGCTGAGCAGGCTTTAAGTCCACAGTTCCTATTTCGGATTTTCTAACAATGGCCGTCCACCTCCCTCACTGTCCCTGGTGCTATCTCCCCTGGCCTCCATTGTTTTGACTTAGCTTTCTTTCCACCCTACTCCTTCAATCATCAAAACTCCACCATCCTTTGAGAGCAGTGGCCATCAATTTCTAAAGCCATGGGACAAAGACAAATGTTCAGACTTCCCCAGGGAATTCCCTGAATAATAAAGACCATTTAAGAAACGCCAGGAGAAATTGATTACTCCACGAGTCGGAACAACCCGCTCAGATCGGAGAAGAACAACACCCACTTAGTCACAGAGCTGGTGAAAGAAAAAGCAGAAAAGACAACTCCATTTATCTTACTCTGCATTGTTCCTGAATATCAGAATCCCCAAAAGCTAAGAGACATATAATTTAAGAAGAGACTAGCTGTGGAAAATAACTCCTTCTTCAATTCAAATAAATATTTAGGATGCTATAGATAGGTAAGAATAAACAAAAAGATCTAAAATCAATACAGGAATATAAAGACCTAGTTTCTCTCCACATTGATAAATCATTTCTCTAAAAATTATTACACTGCGGAGGAAAACTGAAAATACAAAAATGCTCTCTGTTTTATCATTAAAAGGATCTAAGATTTAAACATTTTGTAATTCATGTTTCTTGTTTTTAAAATTATTATGAATGTTGTCTTCTTATAAATCATCCTTTAATTTCTCCTATAATGGTACTAACATGTAAGCGTGAAAAAGAGAAGTCAGAAGCTATTCTCTGCTTCTGGAAACCACTGAAAGCTCAGGAAAATCAATATGTGAATCTCAAACCTCCTGAATCTTTGTTCTGTAAGACTGAAAAAAATGCATTTTTAAAGCTTTGCATAGCAGAACACAAATGTTATATCAGCACTATGAAGGTATGGGCATGAGAATCAGAAGACCAAGGCCAGCCTTGGATATGGAATAAGTTCAAGGACAGCCTGGGTTATAGAGAATGTGTCTCAGAAAAAAATGTACGTATTTTTTTGCTTTGTTCTAGTCTTGCCATATCAAGATTCACATTTAGACATGAAAACATTACCTCCTATGTAAGATTTTTACATAACCATTAAGATGCTCACAAACTACCATCTTTAGTGAATATCAGTGTGTGTCCTAAAGAATGCCTATTCATAAGTCCAGTACACCAAATCTACCAGGATACTTTCAATGTCATAACTTCCAAATATAATTTATTCTTATTCATTTCATGGCTAATGCAAATCAAAGACAAAAAACAGGTTAACTTTGTGTCAATCACGAAACCTGCTGACAGGTGTCGCCATATGTTACAACAAGATCTCCTAGCCATGGGTCATTGCTTTGAAAGGAACTAAAGGACATTTGAGGGACTGTGACACAGCGAAAGCCCCTCTGGGATCTCACACAGTATCTCCTGACAGGTACAGAATTAACTCATGGCATCGTGGCATTTTCCAAACATGACAGCTCCCAGATCCATTGCCACTTAACGCAGTGGGGGTTGGGGAAAGAATCAGGATATGTAGTAAGTAAATTCAACGCAATGAGTCCTAAGAAGAATTGTGTCTAAACAGAATATCTAAATGGTAAAAATCAGAGAAGGCAATAGCTGAATACACAGACACTAAGCAAAGTCATTCTTTTTTTTTGAGTGGGTGGGGGAGCTTGTAATTTTAATTTGTTTCCCAGCCCAATTTCCATAGAGCTGATGAACAAAGTATTATTCAGCATGATATGTTGAAGAGAGCTTTATTTCTTCTTGAATTGGAACAAGCGTTTCAGTCAGCAGCTGAGGAAGCAGTTAGGATTCCCCACTTCCTCCCAACACACACCACACTCCCACACAGTTCATGCCACAGTTCACACAGTGAGACATACATGCTCAAGCTCTAAGCTTTATATTTACATTGCATGCCTGATGTACACTCTATAAACTGTGATCGTCACGCTACTCATTGAAGAAAGGAAGATGTTTGCAGAGGAGAGCAAATTATTTACACCACGTGATAAATAAAGGTCACACAAACTTTAAACGTTATTTCTCAGCTTATTCTCTATGACCTCAAGTCCAGTGTCACGTCAAAGATGGCAGAAGGAATTGGGAAAACATGGAAAAGGCAAAATAAGTGAAGCTGTAGGAGAAAAGTTTAATAAAACAAGTAATTTTGACTTTTGAATTTCTAATGTAAAATAAGTTCTAAATGCTACCTTTGAAGCATATTTCCCAGCATAAGGAAAATGAAATGTTCTAAATGCAATATGATAATTTGAAAGTAAGAACAATTTAGAGTTGTAAAAAAAGATAAAAGTAACACAATAAAACAGATACAACTGGGCTGAGAATAAGAAAATATGTTCTATCGGGAACTCACCAAGGCCAGCTGGCCTGAGTCTGAAAAAGCCTGGGATAAAACTGGTCTCGCTGAACATAGCGAACAATGAGGACTACTGAGACCTCAAGAACAATGGCAATGGGTTTTTGATCCTACTGCACCTATTGGCTTTGTGGGAGCCTAGGCAGTTTGGATGATCACCTTACTAGACCTGGATGGAGGTGGGTGGTCCTTGGACTTCCCACAGGGCAGGCAACCCTGACTGCTCTTTGGGTTTACGAGGGAGGGGGACTTGATTGGGGGAGGGGGAGGGAAAGGGGAGGCGGAGGTGGGGAAGAGACAGAAATCTTTAATAAAAAAAAATAAATAAAATAAAAAAAAGAAAATACACCACACACGATGCTGTGTTCTTCTGCCAAGAACAAAATTACATGCTCCATATCTTATGTGTATCTGCAGACAGACACAGCAGAATGGACTGTAGCTCCATTGAGGAGACCTACTTTCTCACTCATGAGTCTTTATTTTTTCTTTAAATTATAAATTTTGGCATTTATATTGTGTGTCAAAATTCATAATGATATCAAGATATATTCACTTATATGGACACTGTTCAATTATGTGACAGAGACTAACTTAATATGCTATCTAATAACATCCTTCAGTTTCCAAGAAGATGTTCAAATATTAAGATCAGTTAGTCTGTATAAGCTATGTTTTAGATCTTACAACAAAGAATTTATGGCATATATTACGAGTGAGATATCATTACAAGATTCTCATAAGTAATTAACTTAATTTTACTAATAATTGTTCAATGAGAAGGGTACTATGAATATCTGAAATTTTCATACGTGACCACATGGGCTCAGAAAAGTCATTTCAACCAACTGATAAAGGAATATTCTTGAAGTGAGCCCTGACAATCCAGCGCACAGACCATGCTCTTAGCCTCCATGCCCAAATACCATAAGGTTCTTTTCCAGGTCAGAATGCAAAAGCCCTTCAGTCATGAGGTATATCTTGGGATTTCAATTCTTGTTATTGTTTCTTATAGAAGCTTCACATACAAAGCAATGGAGCTACAGAGGTGATGCTGACTTTGTAGCCCTTCACAATCCCTTGCTCCACACACTTGCTGAGAATGAGGAATGTTATAACTTTGCATTTTACATACCTGAGCCATTAGAAACTAAGATTAAGTCAAGACCTCTTAGTCTGTACATTTTATAATTTTCTACATTTATGTATGCATTCACACATGTGTGTATGTGTAGGCACTTTAATGCTGTGGCACATGGAGAGAAGCCAGTATATTTTGTTGACTTTCTCGAGGATGTATATAGCATCTATATTATTTCATTAAACATAATGGAAAATTAAATAAATTAGGATGATTGCTGTTGTCAGAGCATTTGAAAATGTAAGAGAAGAATAAAACCATTAATGACAGAATACGTTTATTTTTAAATAATTTTAGAAGATGATTAAGACTTAGAATCCAAAAGATCTTTAACCTGAATCCTCCTGTTATTATTATTATAACTTATAACTATCATTTTGTTTTTGGTTTTTCGAGGCAGGGCTCTGTGTTGCTCTGGCTCTCCTAGAGCTTGCTCTGTAGAGCAGGCTGACATTGACCTTGGCTTGCCTGTCTCTACTCTCGAGTGCTGGGATTAAAAGCATGTGTCACTACCTCCCAGTCCATAATTTATTTCTTAAATATGGATATTTTAAAAAAGTACTCAGATTCAGAGTTCCCACCTGTTAAATGCATTTTAGAAATTAAATGGGATAAATTATGAAATGTTTAGCATATAATACACACTCAAGTAATAGTATGCATACAAAAGTCTTAAGTTTTATTAGCATTTCCTTTCATTTAAGGATTTTTAAAAAGTTATTAGATAACTAGTCTGTTTACCAGCATACTATATTTATATTTGTTGAGTTTCCCTTTATGTTCTTCCAAATACCTTCTAGTCTATTTTTAAATTTTTTAAATTAATGTATGTATGAATGTATATGTATGTGTGGGTTCTTTAATGCCATGATACATGTATGGAAATCAGAGAACAATTCTTTAAGATCTAGTTCTCTCCTTCCATCATGTGGGTTCCAGGGATCACACACAGGTTGTAACAAGTTCCTTTATCCATTGACCCATCTACTGGCCTGCTGCGGGAAGATTATTTTATATCACACTTTTTTCAAAGGACTATTTTTTGACTTATAGTAATAACTTTTATTTAATCTCATAAAATAAATATTTCTCGCTGTAGAATATTGACAAGTTTGTTAAATTCTCTGTTTCACATGCTAATGAATACATGATAAGGCTGAGGATCAAGAAAAGGCAACACTTGGTCTCTGTGAGTCGATTCATTCTTGCCAGTGATATTTTTAAAATCATCTGCTACCTTGCTTTGTACCAAAGTAGTGATATTTTGCTACAAATGTGCATTTCATATAACAACTGTAACAATGCAGGGATAGAGAGGAGGAAAATTTCAACAAAATCTTTTCAGTGATACCAATTAATAACAGAAAAAATATTTATTATGGATGATAAAAAGCATCCAGGTATAACAGAAAAACAAGTAGAATATTTGCTTCTGTTCTGCAAATTATTGTTTCGTTTTCTCAACCTGACAATGGAATTCTCATCAAGAATTAGGAGTCTTAAATAAATAATTTTAACTTAGAAAATCTTTAATAAAATGTTAGCATAATACTATATAATGGCACTCAGAATGATGAAGAGCTCACCATTAAGCAGCTGTGTGAATTTAAACAGCCATCATGCACTCCCTAAGAGGGGAAGTTTCATCATTAGTAAATAGGTAGACTAATATTAGCCTGCAGGCTATTATAAGAATTATGTACCACACTGGGAATGGAAGATACAATGCTGAGAATAGCAGTGATCCATACTAAAAAAATGACTTGCCTAAATTGCTCTGTTACAAAAAAGGAAGCATTGCTTCTTCCATTATAAAACTGTTGAGGACATGTCCTAAATGCCACTAGAATGATAAAAGAAGGATATCACTAGGATCAGAGCAGAATATGAAGAAAGGAGAAGATAAATGTCAATAATGTCTCTTGTATACCACAAGTTGGGTAAATGACTGCAAATAAGTCAGAGAGATTTATTTGTTTTCAACAGATAAGCCTCTACTCTGTAAGTTATGGTAGGAGATGTTCCAGTTATATATGACTGGTGTGGTACTGGAAATAGTCAAAATATCCATTTAAAACTTGTACATTAATTTAAAATTTTCAAAATCTATGTTCAGATTGCAATGAAAATAAGTGATAGAGTTCCAATTTTCACCTTTCAGCTCACTGGACTAAAAACAATGAACTTAACAATGAACACATCAGACAACTGCAATATCTAGACCAGAATGCTGTGGGTTAATGACCTTGAAAAACAATTCTTTCCTCATTTAACTAATCTGAATATTAGGCATATTTATCTTGCTTATACAAAGATAGCTTTAGTCAGCTTAATGGTTTTGAATGCCCTAATTTTAGCATGACTTCTCTTAGCCAAATAGGATTTAAATTGAAATAGTAAGATTTCAAATATCACTTAGAGAGAGAGAAAGAAAGACAGAGAGACAAACAATACACACACGCACACACACATGGAAGGGGTGTGTCTTGATCTATTTTTAACAATCTACCCAGAGATGGGGAGTCTCAGGAAGTACTCAGAGAATTGAGATACGGGAGAGTGTAAGGACCAGTTAAATAAGAGGAAAAGGGGAAATTAATCCATGGCTAGGCACAGTTGGAAGGTGTATCTTCAGAAGACCAGGAAGAATAAAACCTATAAATGGGGAGCTAGTATAGTAGAAAGAAATTTGTCCATATTAGAGGCAATAAGTTATTGGAAACAATTATTTAATTGTTTTGGTGATGAGTATGGAACTAACCTCTATCCAAAGAGAAATTAAAGATTCTTGTATTTTAAGCAGAATGATACTGGGTTAGATCTGTATTTCAGAAAGTACTCTCTAGGCTCAGGGTAAAAAATTACAAGACTGGAGTAGAAAAGGAACATATCAATGCTTTACTTTTTGGGTCCTCAAGAAAGCTTTAGTTATTAAAATACAAATGATACTATCAGGGTTCAACCTGAAGGTCAGAAGAGCAAAACAGCCATCTACTGGCTCTTACCTCTATCTCAATCTAAAATGGTGATCCTGCCTCCAGGAATCTCAGAATGAGACTGACTCTGAGAGATGTCTCATTCTATTTTATATTCCTCTCTAGTTCTGGGATTAAAGGCATGCACTGACTGGTTTCTATAGCAAACTAGTATGGCTACTGGGGTTAAAGGTGTATGTTACAAATGCTAGGTATGTAAGGCTGGCTAGTGTGGCTGCTTTACTTTTCTGATCCTCACCAAGCTTTACAAATTGCAAATGAAATGCCACTACATCAATCCAGCAGCTAAATTTGTTAATGTGCCCATCCACCACTGCCTCTGACTTAAATAAAAAGCCAGGAATATTCTAATTAGAAAATAAGCATTTATATTAGATATTTTTCAAACTTTGATGTGAATTCTTTCCCATAGGATAATGAATTTAAAGACCTGCATCTCAGGTGGTGATTCTGGACTGGGAAGTTTTGGAGAACCTGGGACTGGTGCTGAAGTAGTAGAAGTGGGTCACGGAAGGAAGATCTGAAAAAGTTATATTTAATTCACTGTCTAGCTGAAATTCTCTACTTCCTAGTTAGCCACATCGATGGGACCAGATGCTTCAAACCCTGCTCAACACAGCCTGACATGCTTATGCCACCATGCCTCTCCTAAGTGATGGGAAATTCCCTGAAACTATGAGACAAACTAAATCCATCTTATCTTAAGCTGTTTCGGGCAGGCATTTATCCAGAGCGATAAGAAAAAGCAGCTAATGCCTATATGTATTACCCACCTGTGAAAGAACTCATCAAAAAACATGATCCTAACACTCACGGTGTTCATGATTTCATGACATTTTTACTTTTGTCCTAACGCAAGAAAGGGGGGACAGAGAAAGAAAAATGTACCTATGTTAAATTCAGCTTCAAGCAAATATTGATGAGACTTAATTGCAAAGCAATAAAAGTCTTTAGGAACTAGGTAATGAATAAGATTAAAGGAGATAATGCAGAGGCTAAGAGGAAAATGATTACACCTGGGAGTGACAATTATGGTTACAGAATTAAAGAGCTTAAGTATTTATGAGGGGAAAAAAGAAGAGCTAAGCTAAGCCATATTGATCCAGGTATTTGGAAGAGGAAACTTTTCTTGGCCTGGGATAGGCAAACGTACTTTGAGAGGATGTGGTATAGTGGTCAGGGATGGGCCAAATTATTCTGGTCATGAAACCTATCCTGAGAAATTCTAATTATGACACACTAGCTTAGCAATGAAAATGAGACTGCTTTCATAAGGAATTTTCCTACCTCCCATTTCCCATTTCCCACTGTTCCTGAAACCTTGTGAAGTCCTCACATTCCCAGGTTTTGCTAGGTCTTTGTATTTGTTCCTTCTCTCTCATTTTTCGGGATGCAGTTGGATTTTTTTTTATTATTATAACATGTGTGGACCACTGGTTTGAAATATGTACATAGAAACTTCCCTGATCTTGAAACATGTTTGCTATGATCTAATAGCTTAATAATATTACTAATGATAAGACATCAAATTTCCTTTGCTTTAGGCTTCATCCCAATGAAAGTGTCTTACCTAATATAGTAACCTAATATATTAACTTACTGCATCAATACTTAAGAGCAGATGCTAAGTCTAACTCTTTTTTGATTTTCACCGAGTCAAAAAAACAAGGACTTCTTGAATTTTGCATGCAAATGGATGGAAATAGAAAACACTATCCTGAGTGAGGTAAGCCAGACCCAAAAAGAGGAACATAGGATGTACTCACTCATATTTGGTTTCTAGCCATAAATAAAGGACATTGAGCCTATAATTAGTGATCCTAGAGAAGCTAAATAAGAAGAAGAACCCAAAGAAAAACATATAGGCATCCTCCCGAATAATAACCTTCATCAGGCGATGAAAGGAGACAGAGACAGAGACCCACATTGGAGCACCGGACAGAAATCTCAAGGTCCAAATCAGGAGCAGAAGGAGAGAGAGCACGAGCAAGGAACTCAGGACCGCGAGGGGTGCACCCACACACTGAGACAATGGGGATTTCTATCGGGAACTCACCAAGGCCAGCTGGCCTGGGTCTGAAAAGGCCTGGGATAAAACCGGACTCGCTGAACATAGCGGACAATGAGGACTACTGAGAACTCAAGAACATTGGCAATGGGTTTTTGATCCTACTGCACGTACTGGCTTTGTGGGAGCCTAGGCAGTTTGGATGCTCACCTTACTAGACCTGGATGGAGGTGGGTGGTCCTTGGACTTCCCACGGGCAGGGAACCCTGATTGCTCTTTGGGCTGACAAGGGAAGGGGACTTGATTGGGGGAGGGGGGAGGGAAATGGGAGGCGGTGGCGGGGAAGAGACAGAAATCTTAAATAAATAAATAAAAGAAATACATTTTCTTGTAAATAATAAAGTTTTCATTCTTGAACAAAGTCTAAGATGTAAAGATAAATGTTTAATAAAATAAGGCATGAAATTTATTAGCTAGAAATTTACCTAGTATGTTTATACATACATACATACACACACACACACGTGTGTGTGTGTGTGTGTGTGTGTGTGTGTGTGTAAAGGCCAGCAAGATGGCTCATTGTGGAAAAGTGTTTACTGTCTATCTGATGACCTGAGTTTGGTCTCTGGAACCCACATACTAGGAGAGAATCATTTGTCACAAACTTGTGCCCTGAGCTCTAAACATTCCATGGCATGTAACAAATCCCATTCACCTCACAAACGTAGACAGACAGACAGGTTTAAAAGAATATATATATTATCAAACCTCAAACTTGGAAGAAAGCTCTATGGTCCATGCAAACATGGCATGGAATTGCATAATAACACAGATAAGTGTAAATAAAAAATAAAAATATGTTTGCCACTATTTGATTTGAAGAAAACAACAGGGTCCAGACCAATGTCAAAGACCGAGACCACAATAAAAGTTAAGCCACAATACCAATGAAGATAAACCCTGAGAAGTTTTTAAATAAAAACTATCCCACTATTTTCTATCTATCTACATGATATCATGTAGATAGCTATCTACATGAGTTTGTATAAATGCCATGTTTTTTTTAATCACAACAGCAATGTGACAGTAAATGGTGACCATGTAAATGGTTAGTTAATAATTAAATGGTCTGTATTTGTAACATTAGTAGCAGTATTCATATGTGCTCTTCAGGAAAAGAAGAATCTCAAGTATTGAGACTCTAGTAAGTTTAGGGACACATCTATCCACAGGACTTCACAGACAGCATATACCAAAATAATTTTATCACACTGTGACTTTTAAAAGACAGCAATATGACTACCAAGTAGGAATGTCACAAAAACATGATCTCCTCTCAACAAGAAAGATGACTTTTCATAAGAGTGCTCCAGACACAGCATACATATTAAATGGAAAAATGACAATGCTTCCCCAACACACAGTCCTCCTGCCCACATCTATCAATGTTCACTTTGATTTCCCGTTCCTCTCTTTGCAGCCTCTCTGAAGCTATTTTTGAGATAACCATATCACACATTTCCTGATTTCCACAGCTCAGCATGTAAGTATCAGCATTATCAGCTTTCTATTCATGCTGGTGTCCATACGCATTTACAAATTGTTGGCAGTTTTCCTATAGTCTTACAAATGAAAACTCTCACCACACAAACCCTTCATTTTCTCTCATGAGAAAATCTGTATGTAGGCTGAGTTCATAAGAATAGTCCTTACCAAAGGTAACTAGTTTTCCACATAAGATTACAATATATAATTCCTGTGGTTAATTATTAGTGATAACTCTTAGGAGTGACTACACTCTTTACTGCCCATAGTATTTAAACCTCAATCATATAACAAAGCGCATACATGTGCTGTTATTTTACAGGGCAAATGGAAATCAAGGTAAAATAACTTGCCCAAATTCAGAGGTGGAATTTTTGAAATGTTGGGAAAATCCTTTCTTTTTCCCCATTCCTTCACAGTACTGTGGAATAATCCTGTACACTGTGAAAATGTGTTGCTCTCAGTGTTAATAAAAAGCTGATTTGCTGGTAGCCAAGCGGGTATAATCCGGACAATCAAACTAAGGATGCTGGGATGAAGAAGGTCAGAGTAAGGGGAGATGCCAACAGATGTATGTAGTAAGAAGGCCGCTAGTCAGTTCCCAGCCACTTAGCCCCAAAATAATCACACAAAAACTATATTCATTAAATCACTGCGTGGCCCATTAGTTCTAGCTTCTTATTGGCTAACTTTTACATCTTAATTTAACCCATTTCTATTAATCTGTGTATCACCATGTGATTGTGGCTTACCGTGTAAAGTTCTGTCCAGCTCCAGCGGAGCTACATGGCTTCTCTCTGACTCTGCCTCCTTTCTCCAAGCATTCAGTTTGGTTTTTCCTTCCTAGCTCTGTTTCACCCTATCAGACCAAGCAAGTTTATTCATTAACCAATAAAAGCAACACATAGACAAAAGGACCTCCCACACCATTTCCACCATTTTCTGTTTAAACAAAAGGAAGGCTTTAAATTTAACATAGTAAAATTACATAGAACAAAACAGACATCAAGCAAGACTTACAGTTACAATATTTATATCTATCTTTTATTATAACTAAGGAAAGCTATATTATTACTATCTATTCTTCAACTCCATCAAAGACTCCAGAAGGATATAATATAAGGATATAATATAAAGAAACTGAAAGTACACTGTAAGCCGCTCCCAAAACTTTAGAATTGACAGAGACATCTTGCTGCCTGGACAGTCACCCAAAGTTCTTCTGTACCATTGGAACATCTATCTTCAGCCTATAGGACCATAGTATCCAGCAGACTTTTTCATGAAGCAGGAAATTTCAAAGCTAGGTTTGCCTATACTGGCAGTTTGTCAGTCACTTTCTTCTGTATCCTGTAGAATGTCTAGCAGACTCTTTTAGGAAGCAAGAACCCTGAAGGATCGTCTTACCTTTAAGCAAGCTTAGAAATAATTACTCTGTGGGTCCTGCATGTCCAGTTCATCAAGCAATCCAGGCAAGAGCAGTTTCTTGCCCAAATAGCTAGCAAACTCCATAGGGAGCCTCTTTGATGCCCAACTTCCTCTTGAAGGAATTGGTGTGCCAGGAGCAGACCTGTCTCTGTCATGAAAAGTCATAACTTCCTAAAACATTTTAAATGTCATATTCTGTAGTCATTGAAAAGTTTGAAGAATACCTACCTATTTGAAATTTGTCTCTGTACATCTAGAAAATCTAACTAACATGACTACAAGCTTGACTATCATAGATGATTATCCATTAACCTAAGTTTCTTAATTATACATTACATTTTTAGATGAGCTGTACAAACACACCACCTTAATCAAGAGCAGAAATATATATATATATATACACAATATAACAAAATTGACCTTAAATTTGTATCAGTAAACCAAGATCCATACCAATGCAAATCTCTATTTCATGCCCCTTTTAAATGTAAACAAACATTTATAAGCAATATTTGGGAATATGGACATAGTTTTCTCCAAACTGCTCCCTGCTATTTATTGGGTGAAGTAATTTTTTTGAGGGATGTTCTAGGTGACCTGTCAGGGGATCTTGGTCCATCAAACCATATTAGTTAAGAATGTATTCACAGGTTCTCATCCTCTGTGTAAACAAAAGAAGAAACTCTTTTCCAAAGCATCATATCCTTAGACCCAAATTTAGAAGTCATGATACCTTTAGAACTTATATTCTGGTTTAGTTTAGCAGCCCACACAATGAAATGTCTCTATGTACTTAGCTCTTTCACAGTCAAAAAATTCAAAGAAAACACAATAATATACATAATACAGATTCTCTCTGAATTTTCTATCACTATATGCCTTATTTTTCTTTACTCCTTTTAATCTATATCTGTCTATACTGTGTCTTTTTAAAGACTTTACCTTTTTTAAAACCATTTACTTCTTTTTATAACTGTTTATATTTTTTCTTCTCTCTCCCAAGCCTATGTACATTTATCCAACACTGTGACTCATTTAGAGGTTTTTTATGTCTGAGTCTGTCCTATTGTGTATCTGTAATTCTTAACATTCCAAGAGTGCTTCTTAAAATGCTAAGTGCTTCTTAAAAACTTATACTGTGCCATTGCTAGGGGAAATATGGCACTGTTTGCTTGCCCTAACCAGCCCAGCATGTCAGAGCTGCTTGCCACCTCTGAGAGCTGTGCACAATGCTCATCTCTAGGCACACAGCCAGTCCATGCTGCCACCAAACAAGCCATAGCATGTTTCTCACAAACCCCATTTAAATGCTCAGTCTCCTGAAAGAGCCAGAGGTTGTGCTGGCAGCACAGCCCAGAAAGCCAGCATTTACTGGCTGAATTAGTAAAACCCCTCTTAAAGAAGCTATGTATGCTACCAGCAAGCAAAAACCACCTGGAAAAGAAAAAAATGCAGCTAAGCTGATTTTTAGTGTCTAGAGTTCCTTTTCAAGCTCTCTCAGGTTTTACATGGATTTAGTCCTCCATGTTGGCATGCCAATTTGTAGTAAGGAGGTTGCAAGTTAGTTCCTGGCCACTTAGCCCTAAAATAATTACACAAAACTATATTAAGTAAATCATTGCTTGGCTCATTAGTTCTAGCTTCTTATTGGCTAACCCTTACATCTTAATTTAACCCATTTCTATTAATCTGCATATCACCACATGGCTGTAGATTACCAGGTAAAGTTCTGTCAGGCTCCAGTGGGGCTACATGGCTTCTTTCTGATTTTGTCTCCTTTCTCCCAGCATTCATTTATTTTTCCCTATCTAGCTCTGTTCTACCCTATCAGGCCTAGCAAGTTTCTTTATTCACTAATCAATAAAAGCAACACATAGACAAAAGGATCTCCCACACCAGATGTAGAGGAAGCAGGATATATAGAAAATGAGCTAACAAGCCATGATCCATGTGGCAAAGCATAGATAAGAAATATAGTTTGATTATATTGTTAAGAGTTAGCTAGTAATAGGCCTGAGCTACTGGCCAAGTATTTATAATTAATATTGAATCTCCATGTTGATAATTTGGAAGAAGGGAGTTGGGACAGAAAAGTCCACTTGTATCTCCGATCCTTAAAAAAATTATACTTACGCCAAAATATGAGTTGTTTTGAATAGATTAGAGAGGTTGTCATGGCTCTTTATAGTGTGGTGTATTTAAAACATGTCCACATATTTTAAATCTTCCCCTAAAAAGAAGAGGTCTATGTCTCTCTTATACCATCCAATTTGGCCTTAGTGATCACAACAATTGATAATAATAATAAGTCACAGAAAATAGGCCAGGAATTTGAAATAGAGTAAAAAGGGCATGGGAGAGGTTGGAAGGAGGAAACAGAAGGAAGAAAATGATGAAATTATATTTTGATTAAAGTAAAGGTATATTAAGAAAAAGGAAGTTTGAAGGAATGTCAGTTCCTCCTAATTCTAATAAGGTTCTTGCTCTAAAAGAGACCAACAAGTGAAACCTGAAATTTAACTACCATAAGTTTTACTAGGTAGAGATAACAGCAAGATGCTGTGGTTAAGGGGCCCAGATGACCACCCAGCTAAGAATAAGCATCAGTTACCAGCCACAGCATAGAGACTTTGAACATATACCCTAGAAGAACATTTGGGAACTGTACTCTCTATTCACCATCTCAACTGTGAGGACAACAAAAGTGCCTTCTCAGAAGTGCTTTCATTCTTAACTTCCAAGGTACTGTACAGTATTCTGGCCTCTGGAGTCTTTATTCCAACCCCTCAGCCTATAATTAGCTGGAAAACAAAATGAACATGGGGGTATAATACTACCACAATAAAATAGGAAGATTTTAGAATTACCTAGTCCAAATGTTACTAGTCACACCCGAACTTACAACTGTTTCCTTTTGGATCTACGAGTATTCCTTTCCACACTATTTTGTGAAATTCTCATTCCCAATCCCTCCATTGTTATCTTATTATTCCAAAAGCCTGATGCCATAGTCTAAGAGTAAAGCTCAATCTCATTTAAAATGCACGCCTTCCTCATTTTTAGCCAGGCCTGGAAAGAAATGAAGTGAGAAAAAGACCCTATTTTCTTTTATTTCTTCCAGGGAGAATTTAAAATCAACAAAATTTCTTCCAGCATAACATTGGATAAACTCCAGCACCCCCCCCCCATACCTCCTGCAGCTCCTACAGTTACTTGCTACTGATACACATCCCATTTTGGCCTCCTTGGGTCAAATATCAGCCAACCAGTTCTAACTCAGATACTTAAGTATGAAATGTGTGTGATCTAAAAAATATGGTTGTATCTGTGAGAAATCTAAATAAAGCAGTGAATCTTAACATCCCACAGCCCATTTTACCTCTTATTTTGCAGTATTTTCATATCTAGTCAACACTGGTGCAGAAAATAAGTAGATAAAGTCATTATTAATTTAGGTAACATAAAAGTGCTCAAACAGCTCTCATTTTCAATGGTTGTCTGTAAATCTAATAAGTTCTCCCCACATCACTTCACTTTGAGATGTCAGAAGCATGGAAAGCACTATATAGGGAATTCTCTCATTATGAATAACTCACAATCTAACAGGTAAACCATTTCAAGTAACCACCCACTCCAATTTTACCTTCTTATCTTGTCATTCACAAGATGAGCAATTATAGCCATGTTTTCTGAAGTTAAAAATTTTTCAATTCTTAAGAAGTCACTAAAGATAGATTTTGGTCTTATGTTTAGTGTCTTATTTTTTTGTTGTTGTTGTTTAGTGATGTGGGATTACCTTCTGTATGCTATAAATATATTTTTTTTTTACCACTGGTTAATAAAGAAGCTGTTTTAGAAAATGGCTTAGCAGAGTAAATCCAGGTGGGAAATCAGAACAGAGATAGAGAGAAAGAGTAGGCAGAGTCAAAGAGACACCAGCATGTAGCTGCTGAAGGAAAGACACCAGCCAGAATCTTATCCTGTAAGTTACAGTCTCATGGCTATACAAACATTAATAGAAATTGGTTAATTCAAGCTAGCTAGAAATATGCCTGAGCTATTGGCCAAACAGTATTGTAATTAATACAGTTTCTGCGTGGTTATTCGGTTCTGAGCGGCTGGGAAATGAAAGAACAGTCTCCTTCTACAGTGTAGTAAATATGAATCTCTTTGTAGTAAATATTCACAAGTCTCCAGGTAGTAATTGGAGAATAAAAACAATAGCCACAATGTACAAAACCCCTTTCAAAAACCCTTTGGTCATATCTTTCTAGTTCTCAAGCAATCTAAAGTGTGCACTTTGGCTATCATCTGAATCAATTTTCATTCTTTACATTTTTTTATTCTAGAATATTGGAAAAGAAGAAAAATGCTTGATTTTTAAACCTAACTCCTAATATGTAGCAGGAACTTTAAAGACCAACTTGAAAATTATAAAGATTTCTAATTCTTTTATTTGTACTCATAGGACTATTAGATACATAGTTGCCTCAAAATGTATTATTAATAAAACTTGACATATTTAAAAGCTGTATAATAATATTTAAGTAATGAAAAGTTATATTAATGATATTATGAAATCTAAGTCAAAATATATACTGACAACACAATCTAGTATAGACTTAAATTTTCTCTTCTATTGCTAATTGTTCTAGAAAGCTAAATGTTATTCTGAATTATTTACTCACAGTTTAATGTAAAGTAATAAACCATAAAGAACATGAGAAATATATAACTGTTTTCATGAAAATAATTGCATCTTCCAACATGTTTAGAGTAAGACTACACAGAACATGTGATGTTAACAATAGTTATGAATTCAATAAACTGTTAATTGAAATAGACACCCAAACAGCTGACAGCGATGTAACACCAAAGCAACGTTTTATAGGAAAGATACACCAGTTAGAATTACAGAAGGACAGATCAACTCTAGTGTTTAAAATGGCAAAGCTGATGCATATGGGGTCTCATAATGTCTTTAATAAAATGCAGGGGCTGGAGAGATTGTTTAATAGTTAAGACCACATGTTGCTCCTTCAGAAGCCCTGAGTTAAGTTCCAAAAACTCATGCTGGGTGGTTTGTAACCTCTATAACTCTAATTCCAAAAGAATCCAATACCCCTGCTCCCTAAAATTGTGCAGCTATCATATACACACCCCCACGCAGAGAAAGAGATCATGCACACACACACACACGCACACATACAACATAACTTAAAATTAGTTTTTAAAAATTAAAAGAAAATAAAATGTAGGTATGGGTTAAGATAGCTCAACCAAAAAAGCATTTTTTTCTAAACATGATGACCTGACTAAAGAATTCCATGACACGCATGTAAAAAGCCATGCATGTCTTGTCAGCCTGTTATCTCAGAGATATTGGAAACAGAGACAGGAGGATCACAGGATTTGCTGGGGGCTACTGACCTAGATCCAGGTCCAGTGTGAGATCAAGCCTCAAGGAAATAAGATTAAAAAATTATAGGCATTCTGGTTTCTTCATGCTCACCTGCATACGCAAGCACATGTACATGCACACACACACACAGAGAGAGAGGTAGACAGACACAGGGGGATATAGAGAGAGAAAAAGTAAGGCAAATGCAGCATACGCTTTTCCTTATTTCTTGAAAATGCTTCACATAATGAAACCATTTTTTTCAGAAAATACCTTAAGAAAAATGTTTGCTGTCAAATACTTAGTATTTTCTTATTTTTAACAACAATATAATTGTGTGGATTAATGGCAAAGTAGCTTTGCCTCTGAGATACACACAAGGGTTTAATTGTGTACTTATCTTAAAACGAGTGATGACATAATGTATAAAGGGATTTTACATATTACAAAGAGGAACCTTCAAAAATTATGTTTTAGTTTTAATTTTCAGCTTCTACTAGAATAAATACACACTTCTCATAGTTTTAAGATAACAGTGGCTAGAAAATTGACAACAACAATTTCTGACACAGTGAAGAAACTCTGAATAATAAAAATATGAACATAGAATAGGGGGGAATTAATAATCCCAGGACCCCCCAAAGGCCTAAACCACCTCATATTGGTTAATTAGGATCTTATGCAAAGTAAGTTACTACTAGGGCAAGAAAAGAATTCTCATTAAATTCTGTGCCTGAGAGTTACCAGGGGAAGGATAGTGAAGCACATTTTAACATAATTCTGAACAGAGTTCTTGCTACTCAGTAAAACTGCCTTAACCAAAATGGTATAACCTATTTGTTTAATTATTCATTAGGCATTTATTAAAATCCTGCTTGTTGTGTAAAGGCATATACAATAAATGTAGCAGAGAATCCTACCTTCACTCTGTGAAATATGAAACGTATT
Organism: Neodon shergylaensis; assembly: GCA_025134845.1. Lineage (NCBI taxonomy): Eukaryota > Metazoa > Chordata > Mammalia > Rodentia > Cricetidae > Neodon > Neodon shergylaensis. The sequence continues at coordinate 13,460,157 of JABTXL010005167.1, read as the reverse complement.
CTGAAAATAACAAATGAATGCAAGTAGCCAGTTAAACCAGTCTGAATAGCCATGAGGACAAGCTACACAGGCACTGACAATAATTGTAGAGTTTTCAGAATTGTAGAATACTCGTGAAGTAAAGATGACAGCAGGGTTCTCAGATAATCAGAACACCATCTTATTATTACAATATGTAGCATAAATATGTCATGGAGTATCTTGATGTTGTTGGAAGTTTTGCCTTGCTGACAGGGAACATCCATCCTCACTCCCAAGAGGTATTTACATCCACAGTGTGGCATCGTTGCTCAAAAGCTCTACCGTATTGATATCGTTTCGTCTGTTAGAAGCTCAGTTCTCATCTCATCTTGAACCTTCTGGGTCAACAATACACAATCACACTCAGTTTGCTGTGTACCAAGACTCTATCTGGATGTCGCTGGCACCAAGGCCAAAACATTATTTTAAGAACATCTATGATACCAACTCATCTCTTGGAGAAAACTATAAAAGGATACACTGCCTTTATAGTTCCCAGCAACTCCCAACTCCATAGAAATTTATATCTATGTAATAATAACAGACCTACTAAGTAGATAGAGAGTTCCAAGTGCTTAGCCAGCTATGGTCACTAAACTCCTCCGACTCTGTGGGAATTGTTACAAAGGTGTGTTTTCACCTGACATTCACCAGAATGACTCCTATAGGTCTAAGTCACTGCTATCAATGGATCCTGAGAAAAGAAGATTTAAAGTAAGACCACCATAGCTATGGAAGCTAATCCAAGCTAAGTCACATGACGCTTCATGGTACCAGAGAGAAGGATATTTTCCTTCAGCATACCTGTATGCTCCATGAAGAACAATGTAAACAAGATTGACCTCCATGCCATCCTATGAGAGATGTCTACATGAAAACCACCTGGGAGAACAAGTTACGCAGTCAAACATCATCAAGTTTAAAACTCTAGAAGTAACACCTCATTGCTATCTCTGATTCCCTGTGAAAACACTATAGACCAGACTTCCAATTACCATCCTCCCAATCACAGACTTCGCATCAGTGTGCAGAATTGCACAAGCATATCAGCTACAAACTTTGTATCTTCACATAAGAAGACTTTCAGGTCACAAAAAAGCAGAACTTGGATTTCATCTGAGAACTTCAGTCATGTTCTTTTTTTTTTTGACAGTCTTTGAAGAAAGACTTTGAAGAAAGAAATCTTTCTTCAAAGATTCATCATGTTCTAATGACGAAATTGGTGTGAGCCCTAGCTACTCATCTAAAGGAAGATTTTTTTATATTAATTATGATCAGTAAGTCACATGACACCTCATAATGCATGCTAACTTAATGACATCTTTGAAAGCCAAAGGAAATCTTTACTGAACACTTGCTGGGTTTTCTAAGCAGGCACATGTCATCACCTGACTTACGCACATGGCACTCGATTGCACAAGCATTTCTATGGTATGTTTTAGCTAACTGAGACAGAGATGTTAGGAACTTCGGCCAAGTTCACGCAGCTGGGAAGTGATGGGAGGTACAGTATGAAATTTTTCTTCTGTGCCTACTGTCTTACTGTAACCTGTGCAACACTGGCTATTCATTAAATAATTTACATTATTCAAATAACTGATAGACACAGCACTTGGTGCATCAGAGATCTGACTTGTAAACTGTGGTCATGTTAGTAACACGTATAACACTTGAGATCAAAAGATTAGATGATGAGTCTAATGCCCCCATTTTATAATGTGCCTGGTTATTAGCAAATTTACAAAAAATACTTTTTTGTGCAGATGGCTATCTGTGGCTCCTTCTTAATGGTTAAAACTAAAGCGTTTTCAAGGCTCCCATGATTGCTGACCAGAAAGCAGTGACTGGAAAGGAATGTTTACACAGTGTGGTAGATGTCTCATTCACTAAGCACTTTGGTCTTTTATGCAAAACATCAATTGTGAAAAGAGACAGAAGGTCTTTGTTTTCCAAAATGACACATTTCCCCAACAATGCAGAGAAGACTACTTATTAATCAGAATGTTCTTTGTTAAAGGTCAAGGATCATCCATTCTGATTTAGATTGCAAAGATGGGACTCTAGCTTTTTAAATATCCCCAGATTCTGAAGATGGCCAAAATGGGGAGTGGGGACAGTTCTTGGGTTCTACAACCTATGTTTGAAACACAGTAGGCCTAATTATAGCTGTAAGCCAAGGATAAATGATTTAACATGAACATTTTGTTTGACAGTAAGATTACTTCATAAAGAAGACAGTTCAGAAGTATTCCCATGGTTTTTATTTTAAATAAAGTATGGCTGTCAGAACTGCTTTGTTTAACATGTTTATTAGAAAAACCATATGACCTTTGTACTGCTGAATTCTGATTTCTAATGCAATGTAAAGTAAGAGATTTACAAGTTCCTCTTTAAAATTACACTCTGGCATAGTAAAGAGTGCAATAAAAACCATAGTTGTGAAGAGATATCCTTTATTGTGTGGGTTTGCTTTAAAATTTGTACATAAAGAAGTAATTTATTTCTTCTATTCATGTGGCAAGGGGTTTAGTGTCATTTGAATACTGCACATAAAAAGATTCACTCAAGTCATTTAACTACTAATTGGTTATGCCTACAGTAAAGTCTAAATGACCCAGACAGAACACATCTTCCCATGGAAAACAAAATTCAGGACTTCAAACTCTAGGACATTTCTGCACATCCAGGGATAGTGCATTTTGTCAGGACTATCCATCTCAGAATGGATACAGTCAAATCACACTGCTCATGCAAATGTTTGTATCTAAGACTTGTACAATGATACATGGTATCATTAAAATAATTCTAATGTGCAGTAGGCCAAAAGAGATGTAGTATATATTTCTTGTCTTATAGAAGCTGCAAATAAGCTGGTAATAAGAAAGACAAAAGCAAATGCATGCATGAATCAAAGAAATAATATGACTAGTGACATTGAGAAAAGGGACTTGATAAATCAACTATGTTAACGAGTCACAGATAGAGATACAGATATACAGATGCTTTAATGAGGTGGTGGAGTGAAAAATACAAGTGGAAGAAAGGGGCTTATATGGAGCACTGTGTAGAATATCCCTTCACTGGTAAGTTTCCAGTGGCAAGTAAACCTTTCTAGTCTCTAACATTATGAAAAAAAAAACTGACAATCAAGAAGCACGGTGTAGGAGTACAAAGAAATAGAAAATTCAGAGTCATTATATTGTAAATGAAACATTTTCAATGTGGTATTAGACCAGCCAGTTGACTTTGGTTTACTTGTTTCCCTCAACTATTCCAAGTGCCATAACCTTTTAAAGTCAACAATAAAACCCCAGGGTTAAGATTGAATTACTTCTGCAAGACAGTCAAGAGTTCACATCCCAATCTCTAGGAGACTCAGAGCACGGGAGAGGACAGAAGGAGGTCAATTTGGCAGTTTCACCAGCTCTAGAGCTTTCTGCTAGCACAACGGATTGGGTCCAGAGGATGCTTGCTTGGCACAGCATTTAGATCAATCTTCAGATTTCAAAGTCAATGGTAATTCTTCAGGTAGAGTCATTATGCAAACAAGATCATTAGAAAGTTGTCATCGAAGATGGACAATTGATAGCCGTCCTACTTGTTATGTAGAGAAAGACATCTCCAGAAATGTTAAAGGGGATGGCTGCCTTATGGGTGTGTTTTGTTCAGTTTACGCAATGACTTCTTTGAGGCTTCAGTTGACTTCCGTTTCTCAAACATTAGGTGTTACAGAAAAAAATGTTCTTATTTCTTTATGTAATAATGAAGAATGTATTACTAGTCTGTTCTCATTATGGTGCAGAATAGTGATTTTCCAGAACTGAGCAGAGATTTCTATATGAGAACGATTATATATTATTTGATTTCTATTAAAATGCTGAGACTAAATTATGATCCAGACATAACTGTACTCTACAATCACTATCTTTTTATTCATAGTTCATTTATTCTGATACATATTGGTTTAGCTCCTCTGTGGCTGCCTTTAAATATTATAGCTTATATTTTTAAATTCACAATCTCTGTTATGTGCTGCAAATCTGAGAGATCTGGTATAAACAGCAAAGCTTTATGGATTTTATAGTCAGAAGTTTTTCAATGTTATTCTTCTGTGATTCATACATTTTTACAACATCTTAACTAAATAAATTTGTTACATTAGAAATCATACAAGTTGTAAGCAGAAATTTTAATTTGGGGCTTAATTTTGGTAGCAGCTGACCTGATGTGTTCTATGATGCTTTGAGTGGAAGTGATACTGTTTTCTGAATTTCTCTCTCTGATTTCTGTGTTTCTCACTCACCCTTCCTCTTGCCCTGACATCTTTCACCTTTGTATTTCTCTTCCCCCTCTTCCTTCTTTTCTTCCTTTCTATCTCCTCTTATTTCCTTCTTTCTTCTATATTTATCTTTACTACTTTTAATAATCTGACCTTGTAGTTTCCATGACAATAATCTTTGTTAAATAAATACATTAATAAACAGAACAGAATGGATTGGGAGATAGATGCAGTGGATAAGTTTGTTTCATGTTATGCAATAATGAAACATTTTCTATGCAATGATCAAGGCAAAACATGAGATGTGTCCCTTCTGAATAGCTACAAGCAGAGTGAATCGCTACAACATTACTATGATGAACGTCTTTACTCATAATTTAAATAATTCTACTTTTCTTTAGAGGAAAATACAATAAATTTAATAAATAAGTGAGACAAACAGTGGGTTTCTCAAACTATCAAAATCAAAACAATATCTCAAGCCATGATAATTGATGACCATCTGATGGCCACAGAACTGCTGGCGACTTCTGGAAAGATCTCAGAAAAAAATAATTTCATTTAAAAACCATTTTGGATTCTCTAATCTTATTTGTTTCTTATTGCTCTTTCCAGTTATTTTATTAGTAATGAAGTTTATAGGAAAATAAGAGTTTTTCCTTCCAGGCAAAGACTTTGGTTAGACCTTTTCTTTCCATTGTTACCACTGAGGTCTTCCTTTTGACCCATTTATACAATTACTCCTAGCTATGTCAATTACATAACATTGTTTAATAATTTATTTGGATCTGGCCTGGTAAGCTGTAGCATTGCACGTGAACCCACAATGTATTTGTCCTTGCTGCCACAGTGGCCTGAGAATGTGCTAGGACATGGGCGGAAATTTTCAAGCTTAGCAACATTGACCAAACAGGATGTGACTGAGGCTGCTGTAAAATAACAAATCTGTGTTACAACAAATGCTAAGCAGTAGGGAATAGTTATCTGCAGTTGTCCACTAATGTGCAAGTAGCTTAACATTTGAGATAAATATGGCAAGGCCAATGCCTCCATGCATAAGAACATAAAGACACTTTTAAGTACATCAAAGAAGACAGCAACGTTTTTATCTTAATTTTACTGTTTCTTGAATAGAGCATTGTACTCACTTATGCAAAATCAGTCAAATTAACATTTTAGTATGTAGGTAGAACAGAGCCCTGAGCTCTATTTCATTTTATTTTCATTATGTAGCCGAGGCTGGCTCTGAACTTGAGAATTCTGCTTCAGCTTCACAGTGCTTAGATACCATCAGACTGGTGCTTGGGAAAACTCTAATTATTTATCCCAAGAAAGGAACTTAGGAATGCATATTACACACACATACACACACACAAAATTACATATATGTTAATTGAAAACATGATATCATGGCTTAATATAAACGTGCGTCATAAAAAACATTAGTGATAAAATTGCTTAAGAGTCTAGTGGAAGGAAAAATTTTAGTAGCTGGAAAATTTTTTTGTAGAAGACATGAGTCAAATAAGCCTTTAAACCTGTCTTCAAATATCTGGAACTCACAAAAAAGAAATAGATTTTACTCTCAAAGGTCTCAAATAGGAGCAAATGAAGGAAAATTCACCAATAATTGAAGGAAAATCACTGAATGAAAGATTCGAAAACTTTTATACACCCAACTCCAGCTTTGGTGTGACACAAATAGTCTTGGAAATTTGAAGAAGGAGACCCCTTCTTTAAACCTGTGAAAGTTTGTAATAATAGCCAGTGTGAAGACTGTCCATGAGATAAGTCAGTTATAAAGGGAAATATTATGGTTCCCAGCTGTAGAGACTTTAGTCAGTGACAGGCTGATCCCATTGTTGTACATCTGTGTTGGATACTTAGGGTGAGGCAATACACCAGGACAGAAGTGGATGGTAGGATAAGTCACTAACCACATAGCCAGGAAGTAAAAGTAGAAAAGCCAACTGCTGACATATGCCTTTCCCTTCAAAAGCAGACATCCAGAAACCCGAAGACATCCTAACCAACAGTGTCACTGGGATAAAAGCCTCTATAAATGGATCTGTGTGTAGTAACAAAGTCTACCACATCAAAGTGGGTGATAATTGAAAGGCCTTCAAAATCCAAAGGTGTGGCTGTATTGATTGCCCCTGACCTCATCAACTATGATTCATAATTTAGTGATTCATAATGGTATGACTGATGTCCATGAAACAATACTTCCTTTTACTATCAGAGTCCCTCCTACCAGATACCACATGGTGGGGGACGGCAAAGACAGAACTCCAAATGAGAAAAAGTGAAGGTTTCAAGTTCATGACACTGGTCTATAAAATGACCCCTTCTATACTTTCCAGGTTTTCTTTTGTTAGGATTTGTGTCCTCCAGTACTTAGTGTCATCACCCATGGGACCGACCCTCCAGAGACACATCCACATATTGGCACTTTAGGAATCAGTCAACCAAGAGGCAGACACATCCTATATCCCCATAAAAATGAGACAACAAAGTAATAAAATTGTTCCCAAACTGCTTAAATGGCACAGTCACGATTTTTTTAAAGATCTTTGTGTTGCTTGGATTTATTTTTAATTGAGTTACATTTCGATTTAAATTGAAGTTTCTTAGATAATCTCGTATTCTCTAATTACCACAGTTTAAAAAAAGCAGCCATACCTCAGACAAGAATATAGGCACCAAAGGCAAAAACATTTATGCTTTAAATATAACCCTTAGCCAGTTGAGTTTCTAGTGTGGGTGTCTGTTCTTTCTTGAAAAAGAACACTGTAGGGAATAAGGATGTAGCTTGGTAGGATGTAGGGAATAAGGATG
>JABTXL010005167.1:13432873-13453009 GCA_025134845.1 Neodon shergylaensis | reverse complement strand
GGAATAAGGATGTAGCTTGGTAGGATGTAGGGAATAAGGATGTAGCTGGCTTAGCCTGTGAAGAGCCTCAGGTCCAATCACCAGCAGCACATAGCACTGGGACTGATATCATTATACAGCTGTAATATCATCACTGGAGAGGTGAAGGATGAGATAGGAACATCAAAAGTTCAAGGTTGTCTTTGACTGCACAGTGATTTCAAACCCAACTTGAACCACATGAGACGCTGCCTAAAATGAAGAAAACAAAATTCCTACTGAAAAGAATGAAATGAAAACCTTTAGCATTTAGATTCTTCTTCTTTATGAATTGTATCATTATCATGTGCGTGTGTATGCATATGTATATGACAAGTGTGCAAGGTGCTTGTGCCAGGGTACAAAGGAGGAAGTCAGAGGACATCTTTGCAAAGTTAGTTTTCTCCTTTTACTTTTACAGGGCATGCTGAGGCAACTCATTGGCACAAATATATGTAGACATTTCCTAATGATTAAGTCAGTGTAATTTAGTGATTGAGTGTATGCAAATATATCAGATACACAAATACATATAAGATATGAAATAAAAAATAGTGACCTTCTGTCGCTTTCTATGAGATTGTTAATAAGTGGATATGGACTATAAATCATAATTGCTTAAAATATATGAAGAGTGTTTATAGTCTTACAAAATTCTATGAAACATTTTTTTTTTCCTTTTAGTCCTTGAAGCTGGAACTCTGATCATTTCATTGTTTAAGTCAAGAGGATTTTTTTTATTAAACTACATTCAGTTCACTCATGATCAAAACAATCTTTGCCCAAAAAACAATTGCTTCTTTTCCAAATAAAAATTCTAGAAGGAAGCCAAAGAAAATATTTAGAATGAAAAATTACTATTTCCAAGGCCTTAATTCAAGAATGATTTCATAGGACCGAAATGGTCCAAATGCCAGAATAATTGTACTTAAAGATGGATTAAATAGTTCCGATGCAGGAACGCTAAGAGGGGAACCAACAGTGGAAAATCCATTTCCTCATGTGTGTCAAATGTTTATTGGCCCCTCTTCAAACCCCAGGTGCTGAAACCTAATGAACAGTCTGATAGTGTTAAGTGCTGTGGTCTTGGAAAGGTAATTAAGGTAGGACTCCCCCTACAGGAATGAGATAAGGGCCTTAAAGGGTATGCATAATTGTCCTCTGAGAGGCTTCCTGCAGTAAGGGATGGAAACAGAAGCAGATCCACAGCCAAACATTAGGCGGAGCTCAGGGAATCCTGAAAAGCAGCAGAAGAAGGATTATAGAAGGCAGAGGGGTCAAAGACACCACAAGATAAACCACAGAATTAACTAACCTGGGCTCACAGGGGCTCACAGAGACTGAAGGAACAACCAGAGAGTCTACATAAAACTGACCTAGGCACGCTGCATATACGTTACTGTTTGGTCCTCTTATGCAGCTTGCAACAATGGGAACAGAGGCCGTCTCCAATTCTTTTTCTTGTTTTTGGGACCCTACTCCTAATATGGGGATCACGCCGGTCTTAATACATGCGGAGGTGCTTAGTTTTACTGTAATTTGTCATGTTTTCTTGATAGCCATGGGAGATCTTCCCTTTCATGAACAGAAATGGAGGAGGAGTGTTTTGGAGAATAAGAACAGAGGGGTGAGGTGGAGGGATTGGGAAGGGAAACTGTGAACAGGATGCAAAATGAATTTTAAAAATAATATTATTATAATAATGGTAATATTATTTTAAAGTGCAAAAGCTATGTATATGTCACATATGGTAGCTGATGATGTAAGACCTTGAGAGATATTCAATTTGTGATTTCTAATATATGCAGAAAAATACACAGATATAGTTTTAATTAAGAAGTATTTTTACACTTTTATACATAAATATGTGTGTCTTCATTTGTGTGTGCTCATGTGAGTTTGTGGGTGCACAGCCACGTGAATTCTTATGGGCATGTGGGCTACTTGTTGGTCTCAGTTTCTTCCTTTGCTTTCTGCCTCAGTGTTGCTTTGTTTATTTTGAGAGAGTCTCACTATGTAGCCTGGCACTCTCTATGTAGATCAGGCTGCCCTCCAATTCACAAAGATCAACCAAGCCTTATTTCCCAAGTTCTAGGATTAAAGGCTTGCACAACCATGTCTGTCTCCATCTTTTCCTGGAGGACAGAGTTTCCACTGAATCTGCAGGTCTTTTACTCAGTATGCCCCAGGAATCTTTTCATCTCAGACTCCCCAGAGCTAAGATGACAGATACTCCTTCATATTCATTTATTCTTGTTTTGTTTTGTTTTTAATATGGGTCTTGGGGGATCATCCTCATGCATTTCCAGGAAACATTTTACTGTCTGAACCATCTTCCCTCTTATCCTGGGGTATATACATACACACACATATATATACATACACACACACACACACACACATACACACACATGTATGTGTGTGTGTATGTGTGTGTGTTTGCTCCCTCTCACCAGTGGCCTGGTGAGGAGGGATGAAGGAGGAGACAGACTCACAAAGTCATCTGGTGTTCCGGAGATTCAGGTCTGCTCAAACAGATGCAGAAGATGCTGGTACATCTCATGCTCCCTGTCTTTTAGTGATACCATCTGAACAGAGACTGAGCCTTATGTGTGTGTGTGTGTGTGTGTGTGTGTACATATATATATAAAGGCCGTATTTCTTCCTTTCTTTCTTTACCCATTTATTTACACAAAATTTATTTTCTACTGAGTGGAAAGATTTTTTTTTTGTAGATAATGACAGCAAATTGCCAGGTACAAATGGAGCATACACTTTAATTAGAAACATATAATAAACAATGAATAAAGCATTTGAAGTAACAAGTGTTAAACTGAAGGATGGTTACATGTATCTAATATACTGTGTTATTGGATTACATTAACAGGTCACCAAAATTAGTAAGAAAAAAGAAACAGATTAAAGAGACTGTACTGGAACACAAATCAAACTATAAAAAAGGCAAAGACGTAAAAAAATCTCTTAGCTCTAGGAACATGAACACTAAACTAAAGTCATCTTGCGGATTGTCTGTCTTGCTTGCTTCATGTAGCCATTCTTTGAGTCTAGCTCTGTTATTATGAAATGAATACCCAGAAGAAAAAAAAACCTCTAAAAGCTCAATCTTGTATGATTAAGTCATAAGAGGATGTCTGCACACTTTGGTGGTCAGGCAAACAAAATAATGTGATGATTATTGAGCCTTTACTAGTACGGAATGTAGACTGCAATAGTTATATGAATACACCTGTTCAAGAAAGTCTATGCTACTATTTGCCCTTTACTCCTGAGAATACTGAAGCTCTAAGACATAAGTAACTGTCAAAACCCACATGTCATTTGTTAGTTCTGAAGGTCGAACTTGAGCCCTTTGTAATCATGTCTCCTTCTGTAATCACATCTCTCCAAAGCACACGCTTGTAGCCACTGGACAATTAGGCCTCACTAATGTTAGCTTCTATATATTTATATTATGGTATCCATAATTATTTCATTACCTTAATTAATGTATGCTAATCAGTTTCCCGCCCAACAGGAAGGCATGATAATTGGACATTTGCAAATGAAAAGCGCATCCAGACAGAGATTGACAACATGGAAAATTTTACAAGGGAAAAAAGACGAAAGGGTAAATCCACATGAAATATCATTTAATGCCATAATGAATATGAGATAGTCAGAAAATAATGGACTAGTATAAGCAGTGCTAATTTATGTCAGGGTCTTTAATTCAGGTGTGGATCTGTATTGTGCTGAAAAGCCTGACATGGATTGAGATCTAATTGTCACTTTGTAAGTATAGCTGATCTGGAGTAACTGAAACTCTTGTTTATCTAATTCATAATTTAGGGACAATAACATAAGGCATCCTATTGACTATGTTTACTTTGTGTATCTTAATTGCAAAGCCATAAATTTTAGTATACTTATCATGTAAACTTTAAAGCTGAGGCTTGCAAATATACAGAAGATAAAGCATAACATGCAAAAAAGAAAAAAATGTATTTGGGTTCCTTGTTCCACAAGCGTCATTGAAGGGAAAAATTACATGTTACCATTGTCAAAAGTAGACTTTGTCAAGCAAAAAAAAAAAAAAATAGTGGTGTAAGTAAAGTGTAGTGTCAAAAACAGGCTCCAGAGAAACTAAATATTTTTTTTTTTTCTTTTGGCTTTTCGAGACAGGGAGACAGGGTTTCTCTGTGGCTTTGGAGCCTGTCCTGGAACTAGCACTGTAGACCAGGCTGGTCTCGAACTCACAGAGATCCACCTGCCCTGCTGGGATTAAAGGCGTGCGCCACCATCGCCCGGCTCGAAACTAAATATTTATATATTTAAATAAATAACAAGGAATAAGAGAAATGCTCTTCACTTTGCTACATCTAGAAATAAAATACAATTTATCTCAAGCATGCAGAAACATTTGCAGAAATATTATTACACGGTGTGTGTGTGTGTGTGTGTGTGTGTGAGCATGCACATGGGTACACACATTCATGTTTCTCAGTACCATTGAAGGGAGTGGAAAGGCCAGAGATCAACCTCAGGTGTTATTTCTCAAGTCCTGTCTACCTTGTATTGTGAGACAGAATCTCTCAGAAAGACCTAACATTCACTGATTATGCAAGATGGCCAGCAAATTCCTAGGATTCCCCACTCTCTGCCCCTGCTCCTGGTTGATTTAAAGGTGTGAACCACTGTGCCAAGTTTTTATTTTTGTTTGTTTGGTTTTTTTTTCATAGGTGGTATGTATTAAAGTTTTCACACTTGTACAGAAATCACATTACTGAATAAGCTATCTCCCCAGCCCATATTAAATATTTCATAAAGAATCTGCTGTTTTCTTAGTGGTCTTCGTGGTTTGTGGCAGTTGCAAACCTTGTTGTAAAGGCTGATTTCTCAACACTTGACTGTACAGTCATTGCACCCCAATTTTCAGTTCATCTTGGAATTTGTAGCTGAAAAGCTGAATTCATTTTAAGCTGGACCATAAAAAATGTGGCAATTACAAAGAGAATGATTTAAGAAACCACGATGGGAAATTAAACATCCCACTACAGCTCTCTAATGGCTTTTCAGTTGAAGAAATATGTGCTCTAAAATGCAATCTAAGACAGCAAAAATTATTAAGATGTTCATTGAGGAAATATAAGTGGAAGCATCGTAAAGTGTAAGTCTGTTCTACTCTGTTTTCCTAACACAATACTTCTCCCAACTTCATGATTCTCAGCTCCTGTATGAAAACTGCCAGCTTGGAAAATAATTGAGAATTAAAACAGGGAGTGCTCTCAAAATCATTTAATTCCATGTCTCTCTTTTGTAGAAATAGGCAGTCAAAGTTCTAAGGACTAAAGAAATTTGTCCAAACCACACTGCAAGTCAATAGGAAAAGGAGGAGGAGAATGCAGACATGGGAATGCAGTCAGCCAACCGTCTGAGATCCAGAGGACTATAATTCCCTGATGAGTGGTCAGGAGCTTGCATGTCAGAGAGATTCACTGGTTTGCTCAAAGCCCAGTGGTAAGTTGCCGGGTTAGAGCTACAGCTCTTCTTTTTCTACCTCTAAAGACTATTCGCTTAATAAATTATCTAAAATATTGTCCCCTATATAGTAATTAGGTTGATTTTCCATGGACAAATACCCAAAATTCTATGCCAAACAAAGACAAAAACCCTTTATCAAGATTCCTAATTGATGTGGGATGTCCTTCTGATTATGTGTTGCTTTTATTGGTTGATGAATAAAGCTGTTTCAGCCGATGGTTTAGCAGAGTAAAGCCAGGCTGTGAAATCCAAACAGAGTTAGAGAGAGAGAGTAGGCAGAGTTGAGGAGACCAGGACAGCAAGATAACAATTCATGAGCCTCATGGTAAAATATAAACTAATAGAAATGGGTTAATTTATAGTTAAAGCTAGCCAGTAAGAAGCCCAAGCCATTGGCAAAACAATTCTGATGTTTAGCCCCTGAGTGATTATTTCATAAGCAGTTGCGGGGACCTGGTAGGTGCGGAGAAACTGGTCCAGTGGGACAGAGAATCTTTTCCAGCTGCACCTAATGTTCTCTCTACCATGTATTCTCAAATACTTACAGAAACTGTATATGTGGGGGATATGCACTTGTTAGTGTAGATATGTGTACACGTGTGTGCATATCTGCTGAGTTTAGAGGTTGACATAAGGTGTCATTCCCCTTCATGCCCCTACACCTTACATTGTTAAAAAGGTCTCTCAGTGAGACTGAAACTAATCAGTTCATGTAAAACGGTGCCTTTGAGGGATCTACCAGTCTCTGCCCCATCCTTCAAGGTTAGGATTATGGCAAGCTGAGGTTCCTCATTGTATGCTGCTTTTTATTAGGGTTATGGGAATCAGAACCAAGGTTTCTGTGTTTATACAGCAAGTGTTTCATTGACTGAGCAACCTTTCCTACCCGCTGTTGCTCTCCATATTATTTCCAGCCTCGTGTCAATGATTCAGAGATAGCTTTCTCTGAGGACAGCAAGTCAAATGCCCATGTAACTCCCACTTCTGGAACTCAATGGAGCAGTAACTTTAAACTTGTCTTCATGGCAGTAAAAGTAATGTATCCCTGCCAAAATAGAACTAAGTCTTCCTAAAGGTAAGAGTTGTGTCTATTTTTCCTGAGGACTGAGTTCTTAGCTAAGGAGCACTTCATAGAAAAAATAATTAATGAGTGAATAAGTAAATGCATCTAAAATGTTAAATCCATACAAACTAATCAAATGCTCTATTTTAGACATGAAAGAAATCTGAGAAAACCATCACTACTTCCATAGTATAGGTTCAATCTGTTATGGCATCCATAAGGTGCAATGGCACTAGGATGTAACATATAGCAACTGGGAAAGGCAAAAACATGTCACCCGAAAATAAATCACTTTAGCTAAGATTTATTTTAGAGGGGTTTGCAGAGATGGCTTGGAAATTAAGTGGTGATTTTGCTCATATGCAGGACCTGAATTCCTTCTCCCAGCACCCTGATCAGACAACCTATAATCTCCTGTAATTCCAGCTCCAGCTTATCCAATACTTCTGGCCTCCATGGGTACTAGCACTCATACACATATGTCCCCAAAGAGAGACAGAGACACCCAGTAAAAAAAAAAAAACCAACAATAAATATCTTTTAAAAAGAATTTTTTTTTTTAAAGAAAAGAAAGCAATTGTGAAATAGTAAACTCACAGAGAGCTATTTGCACTCCCTGCATCTGGCTCAAAGCCATATAAAGTTCCCTTTGTGCAAAGGGCCACCCTCCTCTCTCCAATACCAGGCAAATCATTACCGCTACAGAGAAGGCAGGCATACAGATAGGGTGGCACAAACAAACCTGTAAAAATATCTTTATCTTCAACTAGTACCTGACACTTATTTACCTTCCTATAAGGTACACTACATGCAAACCCATTGCCCTTGGTTCTATCACTTCCACTCAGTTTATCAACTTTTTTTAATGGTGTATGCAGCTGGTGTCTTACTACTGTTGTGCATTTTCATGTTTCTATTATATTCTCTGTGCATATGAAAATAAAATCATTACTACAAAGTAAAATGCACACGCCATTCTTCAAAGTTATTCTCATATTATTAGTTTGACTTTCTTTTTTTTATGGATTAGTCTTTTTTTATTTTTTTTTATTAATTTTTTATTGAGAAAAAAAAACGTTTCCCCCTCCTCCCCGCCTCCCATTTCCCTCCCCCTCCTTCTACCCTTCTCCCCCTGCCCCCACTCCTCTCCCCCTCCCTCTCCAGTCCAAGGAGCAGTCAGGGTTCCCTGCCCTGTGGAAAGTCCAAGGTGCTCCCCCCTCCGTCCATGTCTAGGAAGGTGAACATCCAAACTGGCTAGGCTCCCACAAAGCCAGAACTTGAAGTAGGATCAAACCCCAGGGCCATTGT
Organism: Neodon shergylaensis; assembly: GCA_025134845.1. Taxonomy (NCBI): domain Eukaryota; kingdom Metazoa; phylum Chordata; class Mammalia; order Rodentia; family Cricetidae; genus Neodon; species Neodon shergylaensis. The sequence goes on along the minus strand of JABTXL010005167.1, from coordinate 13,445,079 downwards.
CCTTGGCTTCTCATCAGCCAGCATTGTTCGCCATGAACAGAGAGTTCGGTTTTATCCCATGCTTCTTCCGTCTCATTCCATCTGGCCTTGGTGAGCTCCCAATAGATCAGCCACACTGTCTCAGTGGTTGAATTATCCTCTTGGCTATGGGAAGTAGACAAAATTGCCGGGTAGAAAATTTGGGATCTTGGGGGTGGGGTGGGATGGGATTATCGGGGGATGGGGAGAGAAAAGTGAGAAGGGGAGGATGAGGGAAACTTGGGGAAACAGGATGATGGGGATAAAGGAAGGTTGGATGGGGAGCACGGAAGCACAATTCTTAGTTAAGGGAGCCACCTTAGGGTTGGCAAGAGACTTGAACCTAGAGTGGCTCCCAGGAGCCCAAGGCGAGGTCCCCAGTAAGTTCCTTGGGCAGCTGAGGATAGGGAACCTGAAATGACCCTATCCTATAGCAATGCTGACGAATATCTTGCATATCACCATAGAACCTTCATCTGGGGATGGATGGAGATAGTCACAGAGACCCACACTGGAGCACCGGACTGAGCTCCCAAGTTCCCATTGAAGAGCGAAGGAGGGAGAACATGAGCAAGGAAGTCAGGACCACGAGGAGTGCACCCAACCACTATTAGTTTGACTTTCAAACATGGGCACAGATATTAGGAGTACAGGCAAAGCATTTTCCATTCTTGCCAAATATTTAGACACAGCTAAGAGTGGCCTACACTCAGTTTATGCGGAAAATGACAAAAAAAATTATAGCAAGTTTGAAATAGCCAGTTTTAAAGAAGTGAACAATTATCGTGTTAGCATGGGCTTGAGTCTCTGACTCAATAGAATGTCAATTAATAGTCTCTCGAATGGAAAATTATCTACCTGTTGCTTGTAATTGTGAAGAGATTTCTAATATATCCAAGCAAGGACTACAAACCGGGAGGCAGTGAAGTGGCAAACTCTGCCTGATGTGTCTCTACAAACAAGTTACTTAGCCACCAGAAGCCCTGCCTGATGTGTGTCTACAAATAAGTTACCTACCAGGCCCAGCTCCTCACAGTTTCAAATGTGGGAGTCAACCGCACTGTACAAATCATTCACACTTCTCTAATTTTGTATGCTGTCCTGAAGAAAGGGAGATTTTATCGCACTGGGTTCTTCGAGAGCTTTGATGTATGGCTTCTTTTTCCTTCTCTCTCTGCTCTTTCCCCCTCCCCACAGGGCAAGGGTGCAGTGTTGTATGTGCAGATCCTAATCTTTGATCTCTGCACATGAGGCTTCTTTCCACTGCAGGATCATTTATGATGGGCTAAATTAGTCTTTGATCAGAGACTTTGATTTACTTCTTAATGCCCTATTTCATCACTGAACGCTCAGTGAGGCCCTGCTCCCACCCTGCCTAGTTCAGTGGTGATAGTCATGATGTATTTTATTGGTGTGCTTCCTTCCCAAGGCCTCAAGTATCTGCACATGTGTGCAATCCAATAAAACCCACTGTTTGCAGACGATGTCGATGATTTGTGTCTTTGTTATACATGGTCTTTTTCTCCAACATGATTGCCTAAGGGCAAGAACAGCATTTTGTGAAGGAAACACAATTTTCTCCTTCCATTTGATTTTGTTTTATGTCGTTCGTTTGGTGGTACTATGTCTTTTCATGGGTATTTTATTTATTCAATGCAAATCTTGGCTCTTTAAACAATACATTTAAACATGAATGTAAGAGCAAAAGAGTTCATTAAAATAATCACTCAAGTTTTTCTGTATTCTAGTGTCTTTTAATGTTTCATATTTTAAAGGTCATATTATTCATTCTTTCTATGCAATATAATAATAGCATCTATTGTTTTGCTTTTGGGTATGGATTTTGCTTTCTGGACTTGGAAAAAAGGAAAAATCAATAAAACCTAAGAATATGTCTACAAAGGAAGAACCCAAGCCTATTAAAATCTAAAACCAGAAAAAAAGAGGGGCACAGAAGAAATCTCTGGAGATGATAGATGCATACATTACCTTGATTGTGAGTGTTCTCACAGGTATTTACATGTATACAAACACTAAAAATTTACATGTCAGATATATAGAGATATTTATATTCCCAATTGTGCCCCACCAAAAAAAGCTTTTCAATACAAGCATGTATGTAAAATTTTAAAATGCAATTAATTCTTCACACAGTGCTCACTCTATGGTCTTTTGATTTGGGGATTCCATTTCCCTAGGAACATAAAGTCTACCTGTACTGTCTTAACACTGTGTTTGTGTACCTTGGCCTGCTTCACTTCAGAATCCTCACTGAATTTCCATGCCTTTGGAAATCACATTTATTTGTGTACACAATTTGAGTAAAACCAACTTCAATACAACTCCAGTTGAAACAAATGGATTTCTGGCACCTCAAAACCAGAATTATGTATGCAAATTGGAGGTAATCCAAGGAACAGCCAAGAGAGGAAGGAAGGAAGCAGAATGCTTGGCTAAGGAAGAAATGCAAGGCTTCTCACATGCCCCTGGAGAGAGTAAATAACAATAAAGCAAGATAACAGCTCATAAATATTTAAGAGGTGTAAACATCAAATATGGATAGAAGATTAATTCTGTGACAAGGGCATGCATTCTTCTGATGCATTCCTATCACTGGAAAAGGAAAAAGATACTGTTTACATGAAATATGACACGTTAATTATTTATGCACAATATTCTAGCATTGATGGAATCTTCTATCGCCTCAGCATACCCCATCTCAAGAGATGCTAAAAAACTACATTTAATTATTCAACAGAGGGAAAATTCTTTCTAAGGAGATCCATTTTACTTGGCTTCCAAACAGAACTTCTTGAAAGCAGAATGTGGCTTTGCAAAATATACATGGACAGGAACTTACACTTTTATTTTCTAATAATTCTAACGGGAATGAGTTAGAGCCAATGCCAGTAACAAGACCAGGCCTACTTGGCTGGCTGGGGCTATCAGGATCTGATGGATTAGAAAGCATTAAAACACATCACAGCCCATGTTGAAATGGAATTGGGAACTCTTAGCCAAGGATCCAGAGAAACAATACAAAAACTCCTCCACACAGGAGTCCAAAAAGTGATCCATAATGAGAGACTTTCCAGTCTCCATTTCCCCCTTCCTCCCTTCCTTTTTCACACAATAGCACTTTACTAAGATTAAATGAAAATATTAATCTCTCTTTTGGACCGCCAGGATACAAAGCCGAGGCTTTGATATAAAAGAGCACATCAAACTCCATAAATCAGTAGGAAGAACAGTGGGTAGAGATAAGCACCATCCGTCAGTCTGGGTGTGTAACCCGAAGGTTACCTGCTGCTCCATGTATTATTATGAACTCCACAACAAAATAATCTTCTCTGTCATTCATATACTGAACCTGCCTGCTAAGATGCTTGGACAATAAAGCTTTAGATAAATTACACACAGGTATAGCAATGAGCAATGAATAACATATACGGATAAATATGCATGCATCTCATAGGCATAGGTATAATTTCAAAAAAATTCTAGCTCTTATCAAGTGGGTATTTGGTGAATCCAGGCAAATTTTGGTTTTGAAAATGTAAAAGCAAAATTAGTATACTTTTCTACCAGAGTACTGGTGATTATTTTGTACTCTTAAAAAATCTTTTAGAAGAGGTTCTAAATCAAGGGAGAAATTTTCACACAAAGCATTAACTAAAGAAAATTAAGAATTTTGTGTGTGTGTACATGCTCATGTGTGTGTACATGCTAACGTGTGTGTGTGTGTGTGTGTGTGTGTGTGTATTCTAGGACCATGATCCCACAAAGCTTTTCTGGAAGGAAAAAGAATAATTTCTCAAATATTACAATGAAAACTGCAAAAAGAAACTGACCTTATAGAATTATAAATGATTTGATTATCAAGAAGAAGAAAAAAAAGAAATATAATTAAACAAAACAGAGGGAGGGGTGGACAGTAATAAGTGAGCAGTAGTGTAATTTACAGATTTATATCCATTTTTATGATACCAACAGTTAAAGTTATTAGGTATATACCATTCTGACTCAAAGACAATTAGGCTTCCGATGGCAGAATGAGGTATTTCCTTTTTGTTGCTGTTTATTTGATAATATACTGGGTTGGTTGATATTTTTTATTTGGGTGGTTGTACTGTTTTACTGGGATATTTATTGTTTTTCTGAACCCAGGGCACTGCACATTCTGGGCCTGTATTTTAGCACTGGATTATGTGCCCCATCCCATGGGTGTAACATTTGATCCTTTAATTTCTGAGAAGACTTACCTAGGTATCTCACAATCTGGAAACTTATCAGAGTAAACACATAAAATGGGTTTAATAGAAAAAAAATACCCCTTATGAATTCTATCATGAATAGATCAAATTCCCAGAGGACTTCCCTCAGAATATTAGAATAAAGTACACTTGGTTTATGATCTAATAGTCATGCAGATTAACTGGACTTAAGGCGTCTGTTCAGAGAAGTTCCAAACAGAAGACTCAAATACACAGAGGACAAAACCACTGCACTGAGAGACAAAGAGGGCAAGCTATTCTCAAAGCACACACAGAGCATCCTCAAATGTTTATTACTGGGACAGCCCTGACTTTATTTCAAAGGTCTCTACAGGTTACCAGAAGCTAAACAATGTTAACAGTAACTCAAAGTCAAGGTGTCATGTCTGTCTTCACGTTCTATTTATTAATCCCCATTTATAATTTATATAGGAAAAAGTTTTGCACATATCAAATAATACCTGAATTTTTCAGGTATCATATTCTGTCATTTGCAAAACTGGGTTCTTAAAGTGTGAGAAAGCACTGTATATTATTAAAAATGAATCTTTCAAATCGCATTGGGTTGAATACCAAAAATGACACAAATTGTTAACCTGTTTTTTTCTGAATGGAGCACAATACTACAGACCAGGCATAGCATTGATACATATGATTACAGTCAGATTTATGATATATATGTACATTCTATAACATTTATGCATATATATACATACAATGTAATTGCATCCCATATGTTTTACATACATGTAAGTACAACTCTTTTTCCAGTAATAAGAATTAGGAAATATAAGTTGAAACTCAGAGAGTTTCCTTAGAGGAACACCACTGTGAGTGTCTAGCCCTTCAAAACAGACTTGCTGACTTACAGATTCTTAGAGACTGAATCCTAGAATTGCAACAATTTGATAAAACTTCAACTGAAGAATCAAGTCAGATTTCACATTAATCCAAATCCCAGGGACAGTTCAAACTCCCTCCAGACCACAAAAGGGTAAGCTCTCTTTGACCCCTGAAAATAAAAGTTTTTTTTTCTAGGTAAACATCAAACCTCCTAAGAAGTTAACCTTCACAGAACTCAGGAGCCAAATTCATTTTTCCATTAAAAATGGCATTTCAAGAAATGTGGTCAAGATGTCATTTTCAAATATGTCAAGAGGTCAGCCAACAAGAAAAATAAATTCAAGGGAAGAGACTTTCCCTTTTAAAAATTATAAGACAAGCATTTTGATATAACACTCATACATACATGTATGCACAGCCACACATACAGGCATGCATGCACACATATACACACTGACACATGTACACACACACATACATACATAAACACATACACATATATCCACACTATTATGCATCTAGTTTATTTATGCTCTTAAGACTAGAAAATATTCAATTTTCATGATAGTTTCTTATCTTTTGTTATTTCCTCTGGCTATACTTGTAATAATTAAACATAGTATAAATGCATAAAGAGACTGATCAAGTAAATACTCTTACCAGTAAATTTAGTTCCACTACAATCTGCCTGGAGTTTCACGACAGGATCATTCTCATAACCTAGGGATAACCCAAAAGTTGTAGATTTAGAGCTCTGGAGAAACTTTTAAATTAATTTTTATTTTTATCAAACATGTATTAATTTATCTTCTTCCACTTGGTGTCAAAAACAAACTAATGTGTAAATACCTAGTAGCATTGCTCTGTTGCTCAGAATGCTGGACATTTCTATCTCAGAACATCAGAAGTCGAAAGGGTAGACATGCAGAAGCATTCATGTAATTGCACTTCACAGGGGAAGCTTTATTGATGTGTCTGCTCTCACGGATTCAGGTATTTTGGAACAGACCACAATTTGTCAGAGTTCATCCCTGGCAGTCCTCCACAAACTGTTCTGTGTAATAGCCACTTGCTTTGCTTTGATGTGATGACTAATGTATCAAAATAAAATGATACCACTAAAACAAGGCAATTTCTATTAAAAATCACTCCAAAAGCAGACCTCCATCAATTACAGAGTCAACATAGCCTTCAATTCAAGAGGCCATTTCCCATGCACAGGGGTTCATGCCAAGCTCCTATCTTTTAACAAATCAACATAAGAAATGATGTATGCATATCAATCATTATACAAAAACCTTTTAATTGTTAATTCCCGGATCATCTGAAGCTTGGCAATCAGACTCTAGGGGAGTATCCATAAGCGTCTTTTCTGATTCAGACCCATGAACACATCTCTGCTGGGCTTAGCTTTTCTTTCATGCACCAAACAGTAAACAAAAGTCAAGGAGATTTTATATGTCGTTGTTCGCATTTAATAAGCATCATTCATATGGGCTTAATCTCATCTGGTAATCCTAACACAATCCAACAGAAATTACTAATTAAGGAGATTATAACTTCTTTGGCACTAAAGAAAAGTAAAGATTGTTAATATATTAACATATATAACATATATATGATATATATACAAATAACCTTCTTCTATTTTAAGCATTAACAGGCAATCACTTTGGCCTTGATCCAAAAGCTGTTGCCAAGAAGTTCTAAACAGATTGTGATGACTCCAGAGACCCTCACACCAGTAAACTGGAAAGAAAAATTCCACGGTAGCAAGCAAAAGAAACTCTCTACTGCTGTGCAATTGACCAAGTGACACACTGTGCAGACTATGCCCTTTACACTTTTGTTTTGTAATGTCCTTTCAATCTCATTAGTCCTGTTTCTGAGGCCATTCTTTTTCATTTGATTACAACAAATAGAATTGCTTATGGGCAAAAACAATGCACAAACAGCACTTTATCGTGGCTTCCATCCAGTGGGTGATTGGTACACACCATTCCAGCACACTGAGGTTCATTGCTTTCTGGAGGCAAACTGAAGATTTTTACCTAACTAGAGAAATACACAGACTAAAGCCATTTTGTGCTGTATAGCATCCAAAGGGTTACAAAAATCTTTCAGTGGGAAAGAAAGAAAAGACAGGACTTGCAAAAATTGAGTGAGGCTTTCTGATCCACCTGTTTCCTATCTAAGGTGGAAGTTAAAAGATGTAATATTCAATACATTTTTATTATTCAAGTGATAAGGATGCCATACATTCAGTGTTTCACACAGTTGAGTCCCACTTCTGCTGTTCAAATTTGAAGTCTTGGTTGGACAACCCCTCAAAACCTATTCATGCCATGCAAACAACATAACATGGGTCCCAACAAGTGCAAACTTCTCACCACTGTCAACACTCATGACAATAGAGAGCAGATTCTGTGCTGAATCACTGACATTCTTACTTGGGTTTTTGAAAAGCTGGTTGGCATCAAGTAAGGAGGCGGTAGTTGCTGACCAGACTTATTTGTATGCTCACAGAAGCTGCCTAGGCCTGCTGAGTTTTCATCTGCTTCATTCAACTTTGGTTGAGAAAGCATCCTCATTAATCATGGACTTCAATTCTTGACTAATCTAATCTCTCCCTCTGTGCCTTTCTCTGTCTCACCCACTGCCTCCCCCTACCCCGTGTGTGTGTGTGTGTGTGTGTGTGTGTGTATGTTTGAGCTATTTGTTTTCCTTTAGTTCTTTTATGATTCAGATTGCATGATCTCCTAAAAGGAGAGTATAGACAGTACTTTAGACTGTAAATAATATGAAAACATGTTCATACACATATGCTTATTTTTATATTACTTAAGTAAAATGATTTCCCTTTTTATTTTTTCTCCTTCTGATAGATGCTAGGAATGGTAAAATTCTCTCTCTGTCTCTGTTTCTCTCTCTGTCTCTCTCTCTGTGTGTGTGTGTGTGTATTTGTGTATATTTGTGTATAGCTATTAGATGTATAGGGTCCAACAGAGTTATGATACATGCACATACACACATGTAGATGATACCAGTATAGTCTAATAAAAATACCTTTCCAATTTTGCTGTTATTTTACTGAATATGTGATCTTTTACATTAATTTACTCTAGAAATATTTACCCTGTCTCTCACTAGTGCTTCTACTTGGTAATAATGTCTTATTTTTTAATTTCTAAACATAAAAGTAGTTTTATTTCCAACATCCATAAAATTCTTTATCTAGAGATGCAAATAATTATAAACACCAAATTTAAAAGTAAAACTGACAGCAATACTGAAAACTGTGAATAATCTAAAAATATAAGAACAAGTAGATATTTGTTTGCTTCTTTGAATCATAAAACACTATAAAAGGAAAAATTCTATAACACAGGTATAACTATCTAGTAAAGCTTTGATCAACTGAGGAAAAATACAAAAAGGAAAAAGAGAAATTACGTTGGAGAGGGAAACAGAACATTTTTAGAACAAAAGGAGTAAGTAGATAAGTTGGGTCATTTTGGGAAAAAAAAAAACATATCTATCTATAGGAAACATGAGACAAAAGATCTGAATTAGTTCATCTCTGGCCCAGACAACCTCTTGCTTGGAGCATCTTGCAGATGTGAGGCTAAACATAGTATTTTTCACACAATGAAGTAAGCAACCCCATGAGGTTATCATGTGCTCAGCAAGATAAAAAGCGATTTCTTTTTTCGTGTATGTGCTGAAGGAAAACTTGGCTGCCTAAGAAATCCTTAGAGATCTGTCACTTTTCAACATGACGTCTTCCTAAAAATATTTTCAAGGTGAGTTTATCCTCAGTGACTGTTACAGCAAAACACAAAGAAACGGCAATCCTATCCTTGACAAAGGAGGGGGCAATAGCTATTCCTGGTAGGCTCTAATCTAAGCACTCAACAAAATGGCATGGTTTGATGATTGCTGCAATCTTAGTGTCACCGTATGGCTAAATACAGCCTGGTTGAATTCATAACTGAACGCATGCAAGCTACACATATAATTGATGGTGAGTGACACTTCGCAGTGCCTTAACTTGACAAGGCCAGGTGTGAATGTCTTATGCTCACAGAGCAGGACGGAGCACATTTCAATAGGATCTATCGAGAGAGGCAGAGAACAAAAGAAACAATAAAAGGGCTGAAATTATAGCCAGGGTGAATATTCTGATGGTGTGAACTTACACTAATTGTTATTCTTAAAAAAACGTCCCCGGGCGGGTTGGCGGAGCCCGCCATGAGAAAGCGGCTACAGCTTCCCACCAGCGGGAGGTCACGCGCCGAGCCCTCGGTGGCCGTGGGTAACAGACACATAAACACAAAAAGATAGGTATAAGACATTTTATTGAGGGGGGGGGGAGAGAGACAGCCGTGTGTACACCGGGAGAGAGAGCAGGAAACAGAGAGCTATGGCGCGTGAGGTCACAGGTTAAAAAGGAGTGGGCGTGGCTCCAAAAGAATAACACTAATGGTATAGGCTTTAAGAATTACAACTTTCTCATTGGCAAAGAGGAACCATAGAAACACCCTTGAAAAGTGGGTTTAATTTTAAAAGGTGTAGCAGAGCACACATCTACAAGGTACTCAATGAACTGAAAGGGCTACAATAGCAGAACTTTCTAAAGCCCTGCATCATACCAAGACAGCTCATCACGTCAGCATCCCTAGTTTCCTCAATAATAAGCTCCTGTACTCAGATTCAACCAAGAGGAAACCACATGGTAGCCCAGATGACAGTATATAAACCTTGAGAACTCCTGCATAAATCACATGCCTGAACAGACACATGCAGTTATTCACCAAGGAGAGAAAGGGTTTTCTGTTTGTTGTTTGTTTGTTTGGCTTTTTAGTGTAAGCATGTTTATGAGTTCCTTAGGACCAGGGAGAAAGAATTACCTCAGTAAGTTTTGATGCTGTAGTTCCTAAGTTCAGAGGTTATTATACTGTCAGATATTCATTTCTTCACACATGTATAGCAAATGAAAATGCCTAGCCTAAATGTGTGTTTGTAATGAGTAATATCTCTTTTTTTTCCTTTTCCCATAAAAATCTGCTTAATATCAATTGGTCCATAACACCATAGATGTTCCTGTGATTTAAAAAACAATCATTAGAAAGAGCTGACACATGTCAGCTTTAGTCAATATTAGGTCAATAAACTTAAGAAGTTAGGATAGAAACATCTCTTTTTCTATCATCAGTTGACATTAACCTGGCAGGGCTGAACTCTTCTATACTCAAGCTGTGCGTCAGTTGTTCAATATATGTTCGTTGAGTGACTATATACTTTCAAAGTGAAATAATACATGATGTACCCTATAGGCCCTGGAATATGAGTTAATAATGAACAAAAATGAGTACGCAGCAGAAACTGGTTGATAAGCTTTAAAAAAAGTGCAGAACAAAATACAAACCAAAAAAAAATGAGCTCAACAATAAACGTTTGTTGTGAAAGTATTTATTTGATCAACTTTGTATGAACACTATGAAGATGCTAATTGTTTCTCTGAAAAATGCTGCTTGAAACAGGACTCAAATAAATATGTCCTAGTTCTCATTGCTACATATATAATACATACTTTTCTTAGTTTTATTTCTATTGCTGTGATAAAGCACACACACCTGCATAGGATCTAGGTCTGTCCCATGCAGGTTCCCTAACTTTTGGTCCAGAGTTCATATGTTCCCAGAAACTTGGGTCAGCTATCTCTGATCCATGAAGAAGGTTAACTGAATGAATTTTATGGAGGGCTGTGTTTGTTTGCTTGCTTTTGTTTTGTTTTGATTTTCTGTATGTATGCTTGGTTTTGCCCCAAACCCTATGAAAATGTTGTTATTTATTAATGGAAGTGAAGTTGGCAAAGAAGAGCAATTAAACTATTCAAGTGATAGGGAGTTTGGCAACTTATAGACCTTTCACTAATAAATCTACAGTGGACTGTGAATAAATCTACAGTGGACTGTAAAAACATTAGAAAATTTTACTATAGAAAGGCAAATATACAGAAACAAACAAATACTATGTCAAAAGGTAGAACTGGTGAATAAAATTTTGCTTGCACAGTCTGAGGTTTTTGGAACTTAGAAGAGAGTTCAACCTTCAAAAACAAAAATGGAAACAAGATCACATAGACTAGAATTCTACTTTTATTACTATAACAGGCTACAGGAGCAAATAGGGCACAGAGACATTGATATATGCTCTTCCCCAGTGCATTCATAATATATTCAAAATAATAACTCTGTATATTTATTTCATCTCTACCTCTTGGAAATATTTAAAGGAAGCAAAGCAATCTTCTCAAACCCATGACTATCCCAATAGACATTATCCTGGAAGGTCCTGAACAAGACAATGTGATCAGTAATTCTTAAGTATGTAAGGGTTTTACCCAACTGGAGTGTTGTCACAGGTTGTTTGTTTGTTCCAGAAGCTCAGATGCAAAATAATCACACAGAAACTATATTATTTAAATCACTGCTTGGCCATTCACTTAAGCGTATTGCTAGCTAGCTCTTATATCTTTGGTTAACCCATTTCTATTAATCTGTATATTGCCATGTGGCTGTGGTTTACTGGCAAGGTTTCTGTGTGTCTACTCCTAGTGGCTACATGGCTTCTCCTCACTCTACCTACTCTTTCTTTACATATATTTATTCCATCCTGGCTCTATTCTGTTAAGCCATTGGCCAAAAACAGCTTCTTTATTAACCAATAAAAGAAACACATATACAGAAGGACTTCCCAAACTACTCGAGAATGCAATGCACAATCAGTAAATGAGCTCCATCACTATTTGTGTCACTTTGGAAATTACCTCACTCTTCTCTTTCTCTTGAATCATATATGGGCATGGCAATGCTCCCGAGAAAAGCAAGAGCTCACCATTGTGAAGCACCACTGATTTAGAGTAGAGTAAGAGACCGCAGGCTTAAGTGAAACATTCAGATTTCTTACTGAACCCTTGATGGCCTTGCAAAACTCTTGATGACAACCCTCAATCATGTTGTAGAGTCAAACCAAAAAAATTTCCAAGACTGATGCAGATATTTGTGC
>JABTXL010005167.1:13365368-13432863 GCA_025134845.1 Neodon shergylaensis | reverse complement strand
TAGCTTTGGAAAGACTCGTCTTTTCTAAAATGAAAGCAAAACTATAAAGGGAAATTACTGTCTTAGTTACCGTTCTGTTGCTGTGAAAAGACAGTATGACCCAGGCAACCCCCATAAAGAAAATATTTAATTGAGACTTTGTTTACTGTTTCAGAGGTTTAGTCTATTTTCATCTTGGCTGGGAGCTTGGTTACATCAAGGCAGGCACTGAAGCAATAGGTAAATGCTTCATCCTGATCCATAGGTGGAAGGAGAGAGGGAGACTCTGGGCGTGATATGGGCTTTTGGATGGGCTATTTCAATGGCCTTTCTGAGTGACACACTTCCTGCAACAAGGTCACACCTTCTAGTCCTTCTAATTCTTTCAAATAGTGTCACCCCCTGGTCAAATACATGAGCAAATGGAGGCCATTCTTATTCAAACCACCACAATTATTGTCAAAAATTACATCTGTTAGGAAAGAAGCTAGAAAATGCATCAGGCTCTTTTAGCTGATCCTTCTTCTCCCAGAAAAGATTTAGTCTAAGGAAGAAGAGATTGGGGTTGTGAGACATTGCCTCAGTACAGATGACAATGGGGTGGCATTATCTGACCTTTTGGCACTTCCTGTTGGGTGTGCTCCTTCTCAGTCTCCCATAGCCTGCTTCTCCTACCTTCCCCCAAGAAGTTCAAGTCCCCACCTCTTTCCTCATCATCACCTCTCCCATACGCATGCATTTGGGTCTCTCATTATCACTAATATTCACACATTTGGTTTTCCCCCCAGTGTCTCTTTATTTATAGATGTTAAAAAGGTCACCAGAGGAATAACAGTGAATTTGGAATATCCCTACCTCCTCCTGGAATCTAATGTCAGAAGTAGTCTATCTTCTCATAACTACTAAAGATAGCATAATATCAAAGGAAATTGTGTTGGAAATGGTTTTGAAAGAATCATGCAAAATATTAACATTTCAAGTTAAAAATAAATCAAAAAGCTAACCCTGTAGGTCTTAACCTGGACCTCGTTCTGGTTTGACATTATTTTCTGAGTCAACCGGAGACCACTTCCCCTGTTGTAAAATGGCTATTAAAAAACATGCCCTGGCAGTTCTAAAACTAATTTATGCAGAAGCATTGTTTTATATGCACAATTCTAAAATATATGATATTAATCTCTAATGTCATCTCTTAGCTAAGCCTGGTCATACCAGATGGTTTGGGGAGAGTTAAGTGTTAGCCTGTATTTGTTTCTTTTTTTTTTGTCATCATATTTTTTATTACTTTATAAATAATACCAATCAAAATTTCCACTTCCTCCCCTCCTCCCACTTTCCTTCTGCTCCTCCCAAACTCTCCCCCCACTTCTGCTCCTCCCAAACTCTCCCCCCCCCCCGCTCCAGTCCTAAGAGAGGGAAATCCAAGTCCCTGCCCCCTACATCCAGGCTTAGGAAGATATGCATCCAAATAGAATAGGCTCCCAAAAAGCCAGTACATGCAGTAGAGACAAATCCCAGTGCCATTATCATTGGCTTCTCATTCTACCCCAATTGTCAGCCACATTCAGAGTCCAGTTTGATCCCTTGTTCATTCAGGCACAATGTCTCAGTGGGTGGAACAACCCCTCGTGGTCCTGACTTCCTTGCTTATATTCTCCCTTCTTCTGCTCTTCAACTAGACCTTGGGAGCTTAGTCCAGTGCTCTGATGTGGGTCTCTGTCTCTATCTCCATCTGTCATGGGATGAAGGTTCTATAGTGATATTTAAGGTAGTCATCTGTCTGACTATGGAACAAAGCCAGTTCAGGCACCCTCTCCTCAATGGAAGAATGGATAAAGAAAATGTGGCAAATCTACACATTAGAGTACTACTCAGCAGTAAAAAACAATGGCATCTTGAATTTTGCATACAAATGGATGGTAGTAGAAAAGACTATCCTGCGTGAAATAACCTAGACCCAAAAATATGAATATGATATGTACTCACTCATTAGTGGATTCTAGCCATAAACAAAGAACATTGAGCCTATAGTTCATAATCCTAGAGAACATAAGTAATAAGGTGAACCCAAAGAAAAACATATATAGATCCTCCTGGAAATTGGAAGCAGACAAGATCACCAGGCAAAAGTTGGGAGCATGGGGGTGGAGGGTGAGGGGAAAGGGAAAAGGAGAGAGAGGGGGGAGAAAGGGAGGGTTGGGGTAAGCTTGGGGGAGTGGGATGGTTGAGATGGAGGAAGGACAGCTATGGGAGCCGGGAAGGAGATATCTTAATTGAGGGAGTAATTTTGGGTTTGGCATGGGGCTTGGCTCTGGAGGGGCTCCCAGGAGTCCATGGGGATGACCCCAGCTAGGACCCTAGGCGGTGGAGAAGAGGGTGTCTGAATCAGCCTGTATTTGTGATAGCAACAAGATACACAGGGCTTCTTCTCTTCCAGGAGCCATTTTATTAACCAGCTTTGACCTCACTGTGGCATAAGGTAGGTTCGTCTTTGTATAAGTTTCCTATTTTAAAATGGAAAACAATAGCAACAATAAAAAAAAAAGACAAGGCATAAAAGAGATACCTATTGCTTAAGGTTCCAGACTCATTTCTCCGGTAGAATTGTGTAAGGTAGTATCAATGTTTCCCATGCACTTTTAAGACAGACTATTGTTCTTTCTGACTGTAGGCTTTGTGACAAATATTTTCAATCATGATTAAATAACAGAATGACAGCTCATTAAAAATGTACATATGAAATACATATGAAGATTTTCTGGAAGCCTGTCAGTTACATTTCGGTATGCAAAGGAAGTATCATGGCTATTATGAAGACTTTCTGCCCCTGAGGCATTGACTGTACAAGGGGCTCCTTGTTTATTCATTCAAATATGTGTTATTGAGTACTGTGCCTGGCATGATAGTCAAGGCACACCCCTAAATGTGAGGATCCGTGTCTTCAAAATAGGCACTTTTCTAAAGAAATCCTGATCTCAAGATAATAGTCCCCATTTCCTGTTAGAGTCCCTGCACCTGCTACCATGATGTGAATAGAAGTTGCACAAAAGCCTTTAGAGCTCTGGCTACTCTCTCCACAATCCTTGCACAATGGTTTGCAGACCTGAGAATACAGGGGGGTCTATGAGTTCCCCAAAGAGAGCCAAGGACTACATTCTCTATTCTCCTTTGAGATATGACTGTTTCAGAACTCCCTGTCTGCCCACCAAACCATCTCGAAACTTGCTTTGGTTTAAGTCTTGGTAATTCCTTAAGATCTTCACCCCAATGAACCCTGGAGCACAGTGAACAATTCTTTTTATGGTTCACTATCCCATCAATGAAAAAAATCACTTTTTATACAGAAAGTTATTCAGAAAGGACTTGGAGATAGCAACTGCTTAAAGAATTTAAATGTGGAGCATTTGTTCTTTTATGAAAGTAGTGAATATTCACCACATGGATTTGACAAAATAAACAGTTATGTGCAATATATATAGACATGCATAATTATATTTACATGTTTACACAATGAAATGAAAATTGTCAAAGGTGTTGACTAGTCGCATTACTGTAGCATTCTATGTCTATTTTTTAATTTTTGTAAATAACCTCATAGTGTATTTTCAGATATACAGTCATTAAGTGGGACTACAAGATGTACAGATATACAATCATAAATCAAAAAGGTCAGTGGAATCCTCACTATAGACAGATCACAAAGCAGTCAACACATAAATTTTTACAGTAAACAAGGTTCCCAATCTTGATGGCGAGACTGTCAGAATATTACAGCTTTACAGCATAGAAAAAAGTAAGGTTGATCTATTTTAAAGGTCCTAAAGTCTTTGGCTTTAAGTGTGTTCAATTGCCTTTCCAGCATTCTTATTTGAAACATACCTCTACATGAAAAGAATGCTGTCTCTAGGTAGGCAGTCTTCACAGTGAATTGTTGAATTTCCCCACCTTTATCTGTCATTAGACTAGTGAAGAATGTGGGGGAGGGGCTAACCCTTGCCCAGAGTCCTGCCGTGTCTCCTTTTCTCTACTTCATTTTATACTCCCTCACTACCTGTCACTATGAAAGTTCTGCCTTTGTTTTTAAATGTTCATATGCTTGAGTACATATGTACATAGAAAACTAAGTTTAGATAAAATATTGATACATGTTCAAACACCAAAGTAAAAGGATACTTACTAACATCTTTGAAGTTTAGTTAAAACCTGGACATATGTTCAAGGTTTTTTAAATACCAATTTAAATATTTTCAAATACCAATTTAAAAATATGTTTACTAACTAGAATTTAAAATAGAAATTCTGGAAATAACTTAAATATTCAACAATAGCACAACTATTAAGGATTTCAAATGCATGTTCAAAGAAAATTGAATCCTAAAAGGAACATAATAATACTAAAAATGACCTAAAATACAAAAATTCAATGTAAAATGCAAGCTAAATTTTTCTGAGAATTCTGTGCACATGAATTTACACAGGAAATACCACTGGATGAAAATGCACCAACTGGCAAGCATTACTCCTATGGAGGAAGCAGATAAGGGGAAATATACAGAATTTAAAAAAACTCATCCTTCATAGCCATGAATTATTTTTACATAAAACTAAATGTTAAGAAATAAAAACATCGCTTCCTGACCACTGATTCTTTGGTTAGGTAGTAATGACAACATTTATGGAACTAAAAAGAAAGCAATAGCCTTCCAGTTTGAGAGTTGGGGCTGTGTTTGACAATCAAGAGGTGCTGCTCAAAATCGTACAATAACAGGGAACAGTGAAGTGGGTCTGAGGGCTCTGAGAGGCTGTTGAGGAGGTCTATAGGGGCAGAAGAGATCATAAAGAGAGATGAGGCTGATGAGGTGGACTGTAATGACAGTGAGCAGAGCCCTGGGTGTCAAGCTTAAGTAATTAACCTTCATCTTCTAAAAGAAGACCATTGTAGGCTTTAGTAGAAAATGCCAAGATCAGATTTGTATGTCAGGGAGATAACTCTAGTTTGACAACTTTATAGGCTCAGAATCAATTAAAGTTTCAATGACATTGGGGGTCCTGATTCATTAAGAACGAAAGCAAAACGTCTGAGGTGATAGCTGAATTGGTCAAATGCTTGCCTTGCAAGTCTGAGGACCTGAGTTCAGTATCCCTGAACTGCTCTTTACAGAGCTTGGCATGGTGGCCTACGATTGCAATCTCAGAGCTGGGGAGTGAGAAACAGGCAGAAAACCTCTAGGCTCACTGCCAACCTGATTTTCCAGGCGTGTTCCAGACCAATGAGAGAATGCATCTCAAAAAATTGTGGATGGTATTTAAGAAATGACATTCAAGGTTTTATTCAGATCTCCACATACATATTTACACATAGGCACACATAAATACATGGTCCTTTGGGCACACAGACACACACACACACACATACACACAGAGAATGAAGGACAAAAAAGAGAAAAGAAAGCACCCCACCTTATTGGGGATAGCTTAAGTTCAACTGTTACCTTATGGGAAGAACAAGTTCCCTGATTCCTTTCAGCAAAACAAAATTCTTTAACTGGAGGAGAGCTGAGAGCCAGATAAATTTCTAGACAATCATGAAAACTTAAGTGATCCAAAAAGCACCCATTCTGGCATTTAGTAGCCACATATCTTTGGATCTGTCACAACCTCTCTCACCTGGTCCTCATTTCTAATTTTTATTTGGAACGAACAAACACCTCCCAACTTTACTTCCCAATGACAGCCTAAAAAGACAAACTGTGTAATTCTAACATAAGGACAATTATTATGCACATACCCAATAGCCCATGGAAACTGGTGGTAAGAAACAGCTCAAGGGCAAACACCTAACTTAGAAAACTGTGAAACTAAGTAGCTAATCAGCAATGCATGAGTAACTCAAATACTTTAACATATGTCTAAAACTGCTGTGAAGAGATATATTGAGGCATCCAAAGTGAAGCGGACTGTAACTACCGATATTATCTAAATGGTACCACTTTTTATTATCTAATTTAGTATAATAAAATGTTTATTAATATTATTACATACCATGTATATAAATTCAATTATAACTGTCCAAATGCTTCAGTGGACATCTCCCCAAATCATAATACTTTAGTACAAAGACCTAAGAAATTGATAGAATTGCAGTTCATTAGTATGATATTTGTCCAATATACATGAGGCCCTAGAGTTTATTGACAAAACCACAGAAAAATTAAAATGGAGATCTCCACTGGAAAGCACACAGCAGAATGATGTGCAAAAAGAGTTTGCCACTCAAAACCTGCAGCCTAGAATTTTGCAGCAAGTTGCTGATGTAGAGAGAAGGAATGCTAACCCCTGCATCTCTTCTCTGTGTGTGCTCAGTGCCACACACAAACACACACACACACACACACACACACACACACACACGTGCGCGCGCGCAGTATTAAAGAGATGGATATATCAATGCTAAGCCTACGTATGTCAGTCAGCAGCTGTCATTCTTCTACTTGGCTTTTTCTACTCCTGCCTAATCTTGATCAACACATTAGTCAGAAATGTAAGGGAACAAGGAATTTTTTAACAAGTACAAACTTCATTAGAGATACTATGAAAAATATTCACTAAAAGGTTATATTTGGATGTGAATAATGAGAGTATAGTTGAAAAATATAACACATTTAGAGTGAGTTCCATTTGAATGACAAAATCTACGCATCAATTTCCAAGTGAATATTTCAATTGGCATAAATTTCTTTAGCTATTGAAGTTGACATTTAATAGGAACTAGATCTATATTTAATTCAAACCCAATCTGCAGAATTTGAAACAAATTTCACCCACGAACTGGGCTAGCTCTTCTCTCTATAACATTGTGCACCTCTAGAGAAGTAGCAAAGGTAACATTCTTCATAGTGGTACTAATGCTAAAGAGAGGAAAGAAAAGATAAAAGGGCACCTTAATCATGTAAACTAAATCCTTAAGGAAGTTTTAAATTTTTAAAATAAATGTCGAGAAGTGATTAGATGTTTGTATTCTCCCCGCCCAGTGTTGGTATATGTGTTTTATAAATGTATGGTGTATATATGTGGAATATAATTATGTAGTATAAGTGTGATATGTACACACATGTGTTAGTAGGACCACTAAAAAAAGGCTAGAGGAGATGTCAGGAGTCTTCCTCAATTCTTCTCTGCTGTAGACTGATGTGGGATGTCCTTCTGCATATGTGTTGCATTTATTGGTTAAAGAATATAGAAGCTTCATGGGCCTATGACAGGGCAGAATAGAGATAAAATGAATGCTGGGAGAAAAAAAGGTGGAGTCAATGAGAAGCCAAGTAGCCTCCAGAGGAGAAAGATGCTAGCTGCCAGCTAGAAACTTGCCTCTAGGCCACAAGCGTCATGGTGAAAAATAAAATAATAGAAATGGGTTAATTTAAGATACAAGAAGTAGCTTATACACTTAAGTGATTGGCCAATCAGTGCTTTAATTAATACGGTTTATGTGTGATTATTTTGGGTCTGGGCAGCCAGTAAACAAACAAGCTGGCCCCGCCTACGGTATACACTTGAGACAAGGTCTTCCACTAAACCCAGAGCTTGCCATTACTTATCTAGGTTGGCTGGCCAACAAGCTAGAAAGATCTGTGTTTGCTCTTCCACAGTTCTGGGTTTGGAGGTACAAGCAACCACACTTTGCTTTTGATGAGTGTTAGTTGTCTAAACTCAGTCCTCTTGTTTGAGCAGAAAGTGCTCTTACACACTAAGAAGTTTTCCCCAGCTCTTCATTCCATTGTTTCTGTGGTTCTAGGAATTATTTATGTAAGAAGATAAATGTTTTGAAGCACAGAAATACAGCTAACAATGTTTAGCAAATATAAACCAATTATACCAAATGCACTCTCCTGGTCTCAGGCACTCTAAAGGTAGGTAGTGTAATTAATGTGTGTGAAAGCCTGGTTGTGGTCATCTGGCAAAGGGGTTCCTAACTCTTCTCTAACCACAAACACACTGAAAAGTCTGGGACCTCCAGTGGTTCTCCAAATTCATGCATATATCCTCATGCATTTAATCCAATGAACACAGTAAGAACATTGACTCATTCAAAGTATTTGGGACAGAGTTCAACTATAAGAGGAGAAGAATATCCAGAGAACTGAAATCTGTGGCCTGAGGAGTTTTATTCTAATATGCTCACAATGACAGAGCATTTCACAACTGACAGCATTCGTACAAAGACTTGTTTAACCTATGAAAGAACACTGTGTCTATAATTTCTTAGGATAGTTTTAAAATGTGGAAATAGGAATTCAGAAGACTGAATTCACTCTTTAAATACACATATAAGATATGGCAAGCTATAGGGGTCAAATAAACAATCTAAGTCCTGTGATTTCAATTCAAAAACTGTAAACCAAATTTCTGTTCTCCTTAAGGAAAAGGCTTTGTATTTTATGAAGGTGGTCCACTTACAATGGCACGAAACACTCTTAGTCTTTACCAAGAAGACTTTTTTTTTTTTAAATCCTCGACTGGTCGTTCGTTACAAAGAAGCATGCAGGCTGTGGAGCCACAGCTTTTTTGTCTGGGATGATGTCAATTATGAGCCTTGACTTTCATCTATTCCTGTTTAATGTGAACGACACAAAAGCCAGAGTGCAGCCACTTCCTTAGACTCTCCACATAATCCAGGCATCATATAAGCGCTCAAAAGGCTTCTTATTTTCTCTTTCGTACATCTTCACTGCTCAGAATTGATGACACAAGGGGCCCTTTGATGGTGCAGAAATGAGCTCTTTCTGAATCTCTGGACACAGAGTGTTGAAGAGGGCCCTTGCAGGGACAGTTGTCACTCTGCATACATGCTAAGTACCCACTTGGCACAAGTTTTTTTTTTTTAAATTGGGCTTTCATAACAAGCACAAACTCACAGGAAGGACGGGAAAGAAGGAGAAGAGAAACAATCCCTTCCCCCACAAAAAAAAAAACCCAAGCTGTGGGTTTTTTTTTTCTTTCAAAAGACTGTAATGGGAAGAAAGAATTTTTGTCTCATGAAGTAGAGTCTGAAATATAGGACGAGAATATGGGACAAGAGTAGGTGAATGATTTTTTTTAAGTTAAGATTTTAGTATGCTGAATACATTATTTATATACAACTTAATATTAAAGATTTAGTTTAAACTCAAATGTAGCAATTAACATCATTATCCCCTAAATCATACAAGATGATAAAGTTTACTGTAATCCCAGCCAGAATGATATTATTAAAACCCCATTGCTGTTTCCCCAAGTTCCCCCATCCTCCCCTTCTCATTTTTCTCTCCCCATCTCCCCTTACCTCCATCCCACCCCACCCCCAAGATCCCAGTTTTTTCCCCGGCAATTTTGTCTACTTCCCATAGCCAGGAGGATAACTATATGTTTTTCTTTGGGTTCACCTTCTTATTTAGCTTCTTTAGGATCACCAATTATAGACTCCGTGACCTTTATTTATGGCTAGAATCCAATTATGAGTGAGTACATCCCATGTTCATCTTTTTGGGTCTGGGTTACTTCACTCAGGATAGTGTTTTCTATTTCCATCCATTTGCATGCAAAATTCGAGAAGTCATTGTTTTTTACCGCAGTGTAATACTCTAATGTGTATATATTCCACACTTTCTTCATCCATTCTTCCATTGAAGGACATCTCGGTTGTTTCCAGGTTCTGGCTATTACAAATAGTACTGCTATGAACATAGTTGAACAAATGCTTTTGTCATATGATAGGGCATCTCTTGTTCTGGCTTTGTGGGAGCCTAGCCAATTTGGATATTCACCTTCCTAGACATGGACGGAGCGGGGAGGACCTTGGACTTTCCACAGGGCAGGGAACCCTGACTGCTCTTTGTACTGGAGAGGGAGGGGGAGAAGAGTGGGGGGAGGGGGAGAAGGGTGGGAGGAGGGGGAGGGAAATGGGAGGCTGGGAGGAGGCAGAAACTTTTTTTTCTTTTTCTCAATAAAAAAATTTAAAAAAAAAAATAAAACCCCATTGCCAGTGGGCTTTTTACCATCCTGTAGAGAGGATAAAGTATAGTGGCTGAGTGCTAGCCTAACTATCTAGAAAATTCCAGGAAAAAAAATCTTTTAATCTTTCTAAGTCTACAAATACCCAGCTTGTCTTGACTAAGATTGAATCTAAGAGTTAAATTTGTTGTAGTGTTGTGGGGATAAGATGGCAATGAGATATCAATTGCAAATGGACCTGGTTCTAGGTCTCCTTCTTCAGAAGCTCAAGTCCTTGTGGTTGGAGAAGTATAAAATTTCCTAGCTATTCTTTACACTGATTCATCTAATCCATGCCTGCTGTGAGTACAACTGAGTTTGCTTCATTATCTCAGCAAAAGCTTGCAGCAACACAGAGGTATGGGAGAAACAGGCTGGCCAGAGAACCTTTTGTCAGCGACATTTTCTCTTGCCGTGTTTTTACACATCGATGCTCAAAATTAATGAAGTTTCAGAAGGGCATAACAATTAGAAAAAAAGATTATGAAAGACTTAGAATAAATTGTATTGGTCATAAAGCATGTTGGCAGAAATTATAATTAATAAGAAGTGAAATGTAACACCACCTTCGCGTAGAAAGCAGGATCCCCTTGGAAATAACACATGGGGCTAATGCAAAAATCAATGTTCACCATGCTGGTTGCCTGCAAAATTACACAATTAATCCTGTGTAAACTAACCTATCAGCGATGCACACTACAGGGTTGCTGATGACTGCTAGACAGCACCGTGTATTAAAGAGCGAGAACTTTAATGAGATCCCATGAGACTCTCAAGATTTAAATCACTTTTTTTCTTCCTAAAAGGATATTTTTATTCTATTTAGTGGACACTGCTCTCCATATCTTATATAGACATTGTCAAATCCACTACTAAATCAATCACCAGGAACTGGAAGACAGTCTGAACTGAGACTAAAATATGCTATTGAGCTTCTTTCAATGGGTGAGACAGCTTAGAGATCCATACAAGATGCCACCTTGTCCTCATCATGGAGGCGTAATCTATTGCCATCCTGTATTACTGGGCTCTCAGAGGCTAATGAGCCATTGGAAAATTGCTTCCTTCACATGCTACATATCATCAAGATATACAGTCCCGTGTGTACTTGATGTTTTATTCCATGGAAAAGAAATAATCACAAATAAACTAACCTCATAGGTACAGTCATTTAAATCTCTTTTCTCCTGCTACCAGGGCATACATACTTGCAAATTTGAGTGCAGATAAATGTATTTCCATCCTTGTGTGAGTATCTCTCTGAATGCTTAACCATCTAAGCAGACAATTGTGCACACACAGGTTCAGTATAAAATATAATTTTTCACTGTTTGGGAGATGTCTTTAAGGCATTTTTTTCAATATTTAGATTGACTATCATCCCATCTAAAACCATGTCACCTGCATAGACACTAAATGAATCTTCGAATACTCCCCTGTGTTTTCATTGCACAGCTAATTGAATTGAAATTGCCCTGAAAAGCAAAACATATTATTGTTAAAAGTATGCGTTCCAACAGCACCATTACATTTGTTCTTAACTTCCTTGGTCTAGGAACAGATCAAATGCAGGAAGGCATTGCTTTCCTGTGTTGAAAAACTACATCACAACATATAAATTGGTGGATAGATGGATGGATTGGGTGGATGGACAGACGGACAGACAGTTGGGTGGATAGATAAGTGTGAGAATTAATGTCAGTCGGAACAGAGAGTAAAGGAAAGTGCAGTGGCCATCATCTCATAGGCTCCCCTGACAGGCACTGACTGTTTTCCTCCCTTTGCTGAAACTCTGGGAAGTGCACACACAGCAGAAGGCAGACACAGTAACAAAACAGCTACTAGGCCAGATGCTGAAAGCAAATGGAGTCAAGGGTCTAAAGGAACAGAGAAAATGCAAGGAAGAGGTGATAATGGGGAAATCTACAGGAAGGAAAACAGATAAAGAAGCACAAATGGCATGAATGTGCTGGTTATAAAGGGAGGCTTGCTTCTGTCATGCATCAGCATGAAAAGAGAGCCAATGGTCCCTATATGCTACCATCCGCTGGGCGCAGCCATTTCTGGTCACTTTTTAATTTCCATTCCATGTCTTTTGAAAGCATTCTATACACACATGTAACATGGACTGTCTATGAGAACAAGATGAATCTTTCAGTTGAGATTTTTATATGACAAAATCAGCAGAACATCTTAGAAAAACAGCAATATATTTTGCCTGTGTGTTTGTTTACGCCTATCTATTTATTTCAGCAGAAATGCACAGAACCTGCTCAAGCAATGCTAGAAGCTGGCTCTGAACATTCAGAACCTCATCCAGCTTCTACACAGGTACAACACTCTTCTTGACTTCAGCTTCAGGTCTACCTTCAGCAAATAACCATCCTCTGCCGTCTGTGTGTTTCCTCATAGGACTTTTCTATTGAAAAGATTTTAAAAATAGAAAAGAAAACAGAGAAGAGGAAAAATGACTTATAAATCCTTTCCATTGTTTGAATAGACAACTTAGATTGCATTTATTAACGCAAAAATAAGATGAGTATTAGATGGAGAGGAAGTGGATAACAGAGGATGTGACTATCAGTCATTCTCCCTTCAAACTTTGGTAATGTTTAAACCTGCTATGATTATAAACAGTGTAAACATTAATTTTACCTAGAAAGACTCCCAGTAAAATTATTTACCTGAAATAATATGCATGGATTAACCTGCCATGCATTTTAACTTTTGGCAAAATTTTTCCCCTGTTCCCTACAAGAAAATATTTTGACAAAGTCTAATGCTCACTTCTCACTCTATTTTTAAAACTTTCCCATGTGAAGTCTCTTCAGTCTATTACTGAATTGCCTGTTAGCATTGGATAAAGATGACATACTCCAGAGAGGAACAAGAAAGGGAACATCTAAAAGTCCTAAAGCTAGAGAGACAGTTCAGTAGGAAAACTGCCTGCTACACAAGCATGAGAAATTGAATCTTAGTCCCTAGCACCTATGACAGGTCCAGGAGGGAATTTAGAATCCTGGTGCAGGAGTCACGGAGACTGTAGAGTCCTATGGGCTAGTCACTGGCTAGCCCATATGCTTGACCCAATCAATGAGTTCTGGGTTCAGTGAGAGATTCTGTCTCAAAGAATAGGGTAGAGATCAAAGAGAAAGATACCAGTTTTAACACTTGACCTACACATACCCATGTGCACACTTGCTCACACTCACACACAGGGAGAAAACTGTACTTACTATAGAGCAAATCTATTTTCTCTAAAAAGACATTGATGGGTTTTCAACTTAAAAGACAGCAGAAACACAGTAGTTTCCTTTACCTCAAAATTCCCTATTTTGAATTTAGATATTTAGTGCAACAGAAGCATTGCTTAGTTGTGTGTGTGTGTGAGGGAGAGATATTCTGTGTGAATATTTCAATTGTGTTCTGCTTGAATTGTGTTTCATATTTATTTCATAAGCTATTTCCTAGCTTGAAGATGCAACCCAATAATTAATTGAAGCTTATTAAATAGCTCTCCAATTTATATTCAGTTTTAAGCTTCAAAGATGTAAATTTGGTATAGAACTCTAGAGACCAAGACAATGATGGACTGTACAATTCCCACCACAGCGTTTGCCCTTCACTCTTTAATCGCCTGCCTGCTGTAGCAGCCTACATGTTCTCTGAGGGCACGGAATGTTTCACGTTGTTCATTATTGGCCCAGAGCTTAGCAGAAATCTTTGTACTTATGCTGTGGTCAGTAAATCTACACTGAATGACCTTTTGAGATTTTGAAGTAGTCATTTGAACTTGTCTTTCCCACTGAGTTCTTCAAGTTTTCCAACTAAAAGACTTTGAAACTGTATGTAGATCTAATAATACCAAAATTTTCAGCAAACACAAATATAGCAAATGCTTTGTCTTAGTCACTGTTCTAACAGCTTTAAAAATAGTCCATGTATGAATTGGGGCAGTGTTCTAAGATTAATCCTATTTTTTATACCTTTTACAATAATAATAGTCATGGTAAAAACTGACCATACTATGAATAGGAAACTGTTCTCAAAAGACATGGCAAAACCACCTACACAAGTTATTTTAGTTTTATGAGTCAATATTTAGAGCAAGTTGGTCTTGTAATATGTGCTTTTAATGCAACTATGTGCCCCAGTAACACTTTACTTAGGTAACAGTGTTTGAGATGAGATAGTGAAAATGGCAACCACAGCCCTTTCACCAGAGTGCTCCTTCACTACATACACATCACACGCTGAAGAGGGTTTGAAGAGTGATATGGTTGAATGAAATAATGACCACCAAAATGTTCATATTTCAATTTCCAGGTTTTGGGGACATGTTATCATACACATCGGTGTAACTTTAAAATGAGAAGCAATGACTGAGTAATCTTAAAAATAAAGATACTGACTCTGAACATGTGAGCAGTCCAATGTAATCTTAAGTTTCTTTCCAGAAGAGCAAGTCTATGCCAAGCTGATTTAGGGACAGAGTAGAGATGTAGAAAAACATTAAACAATGAAGGAAGATGTCACAGCCAATGCATCCAAGCAGCCTCTAGAAGCTAAACTGGAAATAGAAACAATCTCCACGGAGTAGGGAGAGTAACCTCAACCCTACAGACACCTTGACATTTGGTCATCTCACCTCTAAAGTGGTAAGTTAGTTTTTAAGACACCCAATTTGTAGCAATTAGTTACTCCAACAATAGAAATCAATACAAGTAACTTAATAAAGTTGTGTGCACAGCAATTTAAATTTGGAAGACAATTTTATACATCTTTTGAGTACATACAAAACACATGCTGTATTCATTCTAATTATTTTGCAGGAAGATGAAATCATAGTATATTCTTAAGTCTAAGATAAAATTAGGTTGCCCCTTACAGAAACCTAAGTCCTAAACTCAGATTCATGTCACAAAGGCAGTTATATTTTCTCTGAGTGCAAAAGAGTATTTTCACAAATTAAGTTAGTAAATATTAAGACACAGTGGCTTAGTATGTGATATAAGTCATCACATTTATATTCATATTAGTTTAATATTAAACAAATAACTTAAATTCTGTCTTTCACAGCATGTAGTGGAAAGAGCATTGTAGTGATGAGAAAACTGGCAAGATTGCCCATCATCCTAAATACTATGACATACAAGTCCCTGTGTGCATGCTAACCTCTGGAATGCTGAGCCATTGACTCCCTGACTCTGGTGAACATGAAACTGACTCGATACTTGTTTACTGTTTCATAAAGTCTGTGTGTTGTGCAGAAATTTTGTCTTGAAGAAAATATTCCATCTTGGAAGAATGCCTGTTAAGGCACAGATTGTTCTAAAAGAAAGTGCATCCTGAAGGAAAGTCATTGAAAAAACAGGATGTCAACAACCCAACAGCTTCAGGACATTTCTAAAATATACCAGACACAATTAGTCCTGCCCACTTCTCAAGTTTATATAAGAAGTGAGCATTGCTGAGAGATACCATGAGAAAAGCCGAGCTGACTAGATGAGGCAGAAGCCAACTCAGTTGTCCCTTTGACCTGTTAAACTGCCTTCATGCCCTGCAGTGTGCTTCGTGTTTCCAGATTTCAAAGCTGTTACCCATGTTGCAGTTGGCCTTTGGTGATGCAGTTGTCTGTGAGTAATCTCTGCTGCTTTAGGTAATCCCTCACCATATGAGAAACCACAAAATCTCACTGCCTCATCAGTTCAGACTTTGGTAGTACCCTTACTTTGGTGTATAGTGGGCTCACTATCTGGGGCAAATAGGTATTTGCTAAAGTCTTACCCAGAAAAGTTTCACACAATATCATGGTATTAAAATTGGGAAGCATGGAATATCTGTGAGGTCTAGTGAATAAATCTATTAGTAAGTTTAGAGTACTTTACATAGAAGTCTCTGTTCTAATTGGCCTACTATCTACTCTGGAGTTGACATGAAAGCATATCTTAAACCTCTCCTATAACGCTTCAACAGTTGAATTAAAATATACTAACTAGTGTAAACACAAATTTGCAATAACTCCAGATTCTTTATTAGTAAATTAAAATGCATTAAAGATAATAAAAATGCTATCAAGAATTGGTGAATAATGGCACTTTTTCCTTACTTGCCTAGTATCTCATTTTATGTGTGTAAGGAGGGTTGTATGTGCATATGTGTGTGTAGTTGAGCACAGAACAAAAGTGTGCAGAGGCTGTAAAAGGCCACTGAGTATCCTCCTCTGTCTATGTCTACCATATTCCCTTGAGACAGGATTTCTCACTGAAGGCGCAGTCAGGCTGGCAACCAGCAAGGCCCAGGGATCCTCTTGTTTTAGTCCCCATAACACTGGTGTTACCAGCTTGGAAAACCAGGCCAGGATCTTTGTTGCTTATTTTTTGATTTACTTAGGAAAATCTTTTTCATCACTGTATACATTTGCAGGTTATTGTTTTTGATTGTTTGGCAGTATTCCATATCATAGGTGAACCATACTGCTTCTTTGTGATTTTGTATTGCCCTGACTACATGCAACAACCAATACTCTAGTATGTTGTTGACTATAAAATTTGTTTTATCTGAAAGTGTAGCTATTCTAATACCAAATAAAATAGACTTCAACCTAAAATTAATCAAAAGAGATGAGAAGGACATTTTATATTCTTCAAAGGAAAAATCCATCAAGATAAAATCTCAATTCTGAACATCTATGCCCCAAATATAAGGGTACCAACATTTGAAAAAAGATTACTATAGTTTAAATCACACATCATCATCTATATATTAATAGAAAGAGACTTCAATACCTCACTCTCACCACTGAATAGGACTTCCAGACAGAAATGTAATAGATACAAAGAAACTAACAGATGTTATGATTCAAAAGGGTTTAACAGACATTCAACCAAAACACAAAAGAATGTATCTTCTTTTCAGTATCTCATGGAAACTTCTCTAAAACTGAATACATACTCAGTCACAAAGCAAACCTCAACAGATACAAAAAAATGGAATAGCCCCCTGTGTCTTATCAGATCATCATGGAGTAAAATTAGAATTAAACAAAAACACTAAAATTGCAAAAAACCCACAAACTCATAGAAAATGAACAATGCTCAAATGAATCGCCCCTAGATCAAAGAAGAAATAAAGAAAGAAATCAAAGACTTTTTATAAATCAATGAAAATAAAAGCACAACATACTGGAACTTATGGAGACTTTGAAAGCAGTGCTAAGAGAAAAGTTCATAGCACAAAATGCCTACATAAAAACCTGGAGAAATCTCACATTAGTGACCTAGTAGCACACCTGAAATCTCTAGAACAAAAATAAGCAAACTCACACAGGAGGAGTAGATGCCAGGAAATAATCAAATTGAGGGCAGAAATCAATAAAATAGAAACAAAGAAAACCATTCAAAGAGTCAATGAGAGAAACTCAAGGTGATTCCACCAAAATCAGGAACAAGACAAGGTTGTCCATTGTCTCCATAGCTATTCAATATACTACTCAATGTTCTAGTTAGGGAAATAAGACAACAAGCGAGATCAAGGGGATCAAAACCCCAACACAATTCTTCACAGACCTTGAAAGAACAATACTCAACTGCAAATGGAAAAACAAGAAACCCAGGATAGCCAAAACATTTCTGTATAATAAAGGAACTGCCAGAGGCATTATCATCCCTGACTTCAAGGTCTATTACAGAGCTACAGTAATGAAAACAGCTTGGTATTGGCATAAAATCAGAGACATTGACCAATGGAATCAAATTGAAGACCTGGATATTAATCCACACACCTATGAGCACCTGATTTTTGACAAAGAAGCATAAAAGATACAATAGAAAAAAGCATCTTCAACAAATGGTGCTGGCATAACTGGATGTCAACCTGTTGCCATGCACAAAACTCAAGTCCAAATGGATTAAAGACCTCAATATAAATCTGACCACACTGAGCCTGATAGAGGAGAAAGTGGGAAGTAACCTTCAATGCATGGGCACAGGAGACTACTTCCTAAATATAAACCCCAGTAGCACAAACAATAAGAGAATCAATATATAAATGATCTCCTCAAACTGAGAAGTTTCTGTAAAGGACATAGTCAATAAGACAAAAAGGCAGTCTACTGAATAAGAAAAAATCTTCACCAACCCCCACATCAGACAAAGAACTGATCTCCAAAATATATAAAGAACTCGAGAAATTAGACATTAAAATTCTAAATAACCCAATTAAAAAATTGTGTACTGAACTAAACAGAGAATTCTCATCAGAATAATTTCAAATGGCTAAAAGATACTTAAGGACATGTTCTTTGTCCTTAGCTATCAGGGAAATGCAAATCAAAACAACTTTGAGATATTATCTTACACCTGTCAGAATGGCTAAGATCAAAAACACAAATGATAGCTTATGCTGGAGAGATTGTGGAGCAAGGGGAACACTCATCCATTGCTGGTGGGAATGCAAACTTATGCAACCACTTTGGAAATCAGTGTGGCGGTTTCTCAGAAAACTGGGAATCAACCTACCTCAGGATCCAGCAATTCCTCTCTTGGGAATATATCCAAAAGATGGTCAATTATACTACAAGAGCATTTGTTCAACCATGTTCATAACAGCATTATTTGTAATAGCCAGAGCCTGGAAACAACCTAGATGCCCCTCAACTGAAGAATGAATAAAGAAAGTGTGGCACATTTACATATTAGAGTACTACTCAGCAGTAAAAAATAATGACATCTTGAATTTTGCATGCAAATGGAAGGAATTAGAAAACATCAACCTGAGTGAGGTAACCCAGACTCAAAAAAACGAATATGATATACTCACTCATAAGTCAATACTAGTCATAAACATAGAGCAACGAGCCTATAGTTCAGGATCCTAGAGAAACTAATTAATACGGTGAACCAAAAGAAAAACATATATAGATCTACCTGGAAATTGGAATCAGACAAAAATTTGGGAGCAGGGGGCAGGATGTAGAGGGGAGAGAAGGGGAATTGAGAAGAACTTGAGGAAATGTGGTGGTTGAGATGGAGGAAGGACAGATATGAGAGCAAGGAAAGAGATATCTTGATTGAGGGAGCCGTTATAGAGTTAGCAAGAAACCTGGCTCTAGAAAAATGCCCAAGAACTCACAGGGATGGACCCATCTGAGACCCTAAGCAATAGAGGAGAGGGTATCTGAACTGACCTTACCCTGTAGTCAGACTGATTATTATTTTAAATATCACCATAGAATCTTCGTCCAACAACAGATCGGAACAGAGGCAATGACCCACATTGGAGCACTGGACTGAACTCCCAAGATCCAGTTGAAGAGTGGAGGGAGTGAGACTATAAGCAAGGAATTCAAGACCATGAGGGGGTCATCCACTGAGGCAGTTTGCTTGAGCTAATGGTAGCTCACCAACTTCAACTGGACTGGGAGTGAACGAGCATGGGAACAACTAAACCTCTGAAGGGGGTTGACAGCTGGGGCAGACTGAGGGGCCTTTGATAGTGACACTGGGATGTGCATATACCTGCTTCATGGAATTCTATTCTGTTTGGATGTAAACCTTGCTCAACCTAGATGTTGTAGGGAGGGCCTAGGACTTTCCACAGGGCAGGGTGCATGGCACTCCCATAGGGTTGAAGGGTTTGGGGGGAGGGTCTGTTGAGGGAGAGGGAGGGAACTGGGAGGAGGGGAGGGAGTGGGAATTTGGATTGGTATTTTTTTAAGTAATAAAAAAGAATACCAATTGATATACATTATTAACACAGCAATATACTCTTCATGAAAAGTGTTCCTTGTCAAGCATAGGACCAAACTAGTCTCTCTAAATGTGGTTGACAGTTGTATGACTGGGGCAGACTGAGGGGCCACTGGCAGTGGTACTAGGATTTATCTCTACTGCATGTACTGGATTTTCGGGATCCTATTCTCTTTGAATGAATACCTTGCTCAGCCTAGATGTAGTAGGAAGGGTCTTGGACCTTCCTCAAAGCATAGTGTCTTACCCTCTCTTAGGATTAGAGGGGTGTGGGGTGGGAGGGTTTGTGGAGGGAATGGGAGGAGGGGAGGGAGTGGGGATTTGGATTGGTATTGTTTTTAAACCAAATAAATAAAAAAGAAAAGTGCTCCGTGTATATTTGCTGTTGTTTGAACATTAGTTGCATTGATTTGCTTAACTTCTTGGATTTCTTTGAAGTTTGTCCAGAACATTTAATCTATAGTGCCATCCATGAAAAATGTTGTCTTCTACAATCTTCACTGAGTTTGCATAATGCTAGCCAGTGGCTTCCCCACTCATTGTTCTATGGGGTCTAGTCTACTGTCAACTCTAAACAACACTAAATCACACCACCTACACACACACACACACACACACACACATCTCTCTGCCTCTCTACTCTTCTGGCTCTTTTCCTGCCTGTTTTCTTTCCTCTCTGGCTCAGTTTAAAAGGCACCTTTTGAGAGAATCCTTTTGACTAATATCCTCTAGTTTTTTTTTTTCTCATTTGTGAGCCTTTGTTTCTTTCCTGGAATGGTTTTATGTCTTTCCTTATTTATTGACTAACATTCTTAGGGAAAGCCACTGGGGAAAGACAGGAGACTTATCTTCATCACAATGCTTAGCACAGTGTCTGGGTTTTAGTTTCAGCTTCATAAATATTTGACGAATGAAAGAATGAAGGAATGAATGAATGAATGAAACCAAAGCTACATACATACACACTTCACTTGAGGGCATTAACTCTTCTTTCACCAGCTTCTATCTGAAAGCACACCTATATCCCATAGGTAATTTTTTTTCAGTGTGTGATGATGTTGCTTTCCAGTAGGAATCTATTCAAACTGAATTAGTCAGGAGTTGTACAGAAGGCAATGTCTTCCCAATGCACACAGGGCTAAAGAAGAGGCAAAATGAAACTCCTAAAACTCCCTTCATCTGCAGGCTTTTAAACTGCTAATCAGCACAAACAGCTTATAAAGCACATCGAGTACAAAAGGTTGCTGAGATGGACGTACCCTAATTCATGTGATTTAATATTATATGTCTATAGTGAAAACATTCACAAAGAAGAATGTGATTTGGTCTATTTTTGCATTGCTGAGTTTCCTGTTAGCTTCAGATCTTTTGTCAGACATTCCTACAAATCAACTCTAAGCAAGAATACTGGGTATAGTATCTACAAACCCTGCCAAACCCCAGAAATATTTGCTTTCTGGGTAAAAGTAGCCACATTTAGCTTCCTTTTCCCAAAAATGTATGTTGTGTTCTGGCCAATGATGTCCAGTGCTCACAGGAAAATGAGTCTACCAAATGAACTGTTTATGCCATGGACAGATGGCAATATAAGAGAATTTAGAAGACCATATCCTTCTGGTAAGGCCATGTGTTTCTGAAGAACATGGGAGAACAACCTATCTTACAGTATTTTTAAAATGTGTTTAATTTTCAGGTTTCTGTCTGAATGCCTGAATGGGCACAGGTACCCAGAAAGGCAAGAAGAGGACATCCTGTCCTCTGGGGCTGGAGTTACAGTGAGTTGTGAGTCTCCTGACATGGGTCTTGAGAACTGAACTCCAG
Organism: Neodon shergylaensis; assembly: GCA_025134845.1. NCBI lineage: Eukaryota > Metazoa > Chordata > Mammalia > Rodentia > Cricetidae > Neodon > Neodon shergylaensis. The sequence goes on along the minus strand of JABTXL010005167.1, from coordinate 13,411,285 downwards.
CCTTGTGCAAGAACAGCAACTGCTCTTCACCACTGAGCTGTTTCTCTAGCCTCTCTCTTAAGTTTTTTCACAGAGAAAAGTTTGGTCAAAGATGAACTTGTTTATGATTTAGAGGTTATACTTTTGCTGGTTGTTTCAAAATTGACTCACATCAACATTCTGAAAGATGCATTCATGTTACTACCTTTCATTATAGTTAAAATAGTAAAAATACATAAACGGAGATTTTTCTTTTGTTCAAATTGTCCTCAAGGAAGATCAATGTTGAAACCATGAGACCCAAAACATGTAGCATACATATATGTATTCAGCATTTACTACTGTGTCAGATTATCTCTCAGAGGTGCAATTTCGGGATTTTGCTTTGAGGTTTTTTGTTTGTTTGTTTGTTTGTTTATTTTCCTTGCATAATAGGGATAAAATACAGGACCTTCCACAGTGGTGGCAAAGTTACAGGGCCTTTCACAGGGCTGGCACTGTTACAGGATCCTCCACAGGGTAGGCAAGGTTACAGGATCTTCCACAGGGGTGACAAGGTTACAGGACCTTCCACAGGAGTGGAAAGGTTATAGGGCCTTCCACAGGGGTGACAAGATTCCACAACTGAGCTCCATCCCCAGACACTGGACATCAGAAACAACATCTACCACTTTAGCCAGGGTTTGAAAAGAAGTCAATGGTATACCAGGTTGGCAACTAACTGTCAATACACCTGTTGTAGCCTCCATAGGCTACCTCACAGGTATCTAATTTTTATGCCTGACAACAACTTTCTTTTTAATAAGTAGAAACTAATTATCACAATGTCTATTTTCTCTGTAATGTTAAATTTACCTCTAAGGCATTTCTGTCTTCTAAGACAAGGTCTTGTGTCCAGCCCATACTAGCGTTATCTAGCCTCATCTAGCCAGTCACATTTTCCTGTCCAAGCTTCCTAAATACTGAGATCAGGCATGTGTCACCAGCCACTCCAAAACATGAGACATCAAAATTATCTGATTAGTTACATTTCTGCAAATTGCAATATCAATTCTTATAGCATTGGCTTACTTTTTTTTTTTTTTTGATTTTTCGAGACAGGGTTTCTCCGTAGCTTTTGGTTCCTGTCCTGGAACTAGCTCTTGTAGACCAGGCTGGCTTCGAACTCACAGAGATCCTCCTGTCTCTGCCTCCCGAGTGCTGGGATTAAAGGCGTGTGCCACCACTGCCCGGCTTGGCTTATATTTTTGTTGTATTTTAGAGACTAGGTTTCCATCCTATATTCTTATTTTTAAACCATTCCTAAAAGTCACTGAGAATAGTCATGTCACCAATTTCCAATGGATAAGGCTGGCCATTAATAAAACTGATTCGTTCATTGAATCCATAAATAAAACATTGGAAAAATGCTAAAAATGAAAAAAAAATAAAAAGACAACCAACTCTGAAATCCTAAAACAGCAAATAAATTAATCAGTTGATAGACTACTATATACCTTTTTCAGAAGTCAAGTGATAAGCTTATGGCAGACATGCTTCAGTGCCCAGAAACATGCTATAATTAATCACCTAGCATGTGGCCAAAAAAACAATGTCATTTGTGATTCTAGTAAACAGACTAAGTGCCTGACAATTTTGAAGAGTTTTCACTATGAAACCTTTAGAAGAAAGCAGAACCTAAGAGAGCACAGCAGAAGTAGAGGCTGTGTGTGAGATAGTGTGAGCTCACATATGTGCATGTGTGTATGTGTGTACACTATGATTGTCAACTGCATAGTCTTGAAATGATTAGCTCCATATGATTAATTTTTTAGGGAGTCATACAAAGTTAGGTTAATGTAACAGTTGATTTCAAAACCAACAACACAGGAACTTTTTCCTTCTTAGTCTAGAATAAGTATCATTGTCTATATTTATAGATAGAAATGAAAACTCCTCAGTATTCATGGAGAGAAATACAAAATGCTACCAGAAGCAAAAGATTCTATTATTAACCAATGCTATAGGTACTAAATCCACACATTAAAAAAAAGAACACCATAAAAGCTCTCAAAGTTGTAAATTTTATTAAAATAAAATATGTAAAATATTCAATCTTATTGTTGCTTTCTGGTCAATAAAATATTTATAATGCATTATACAGCATAATATATCTTAGAAAATTATCTTAAATAATTTTACTTAAACTTGCAGAAAGACTTATACACACACAAACCAAAGTGAGGAAGCTATTGGTTATTGGCATTCTATAGAACATTTTTTTGTTTTTGTTTTTTTCACTTCAAGTGAATAATAAGTCTAGGTAATACCCACAGGGCATCCTTCTCCATCATTTTCTGAGATTCCAGCTCTCTCTCAGAACTAGGACTTGGAAGGAACCAGAGTCTCTGCTTAGTGATATTTCTACATGGAAAAGAGAAATTAACCCAACTGGAAAATAAGGCAGATGTTAGGTTTCAGTGTTGTTTGTTTGCTTTTGTGAACAGGTGATTTCTAGACCATCTCAGGACTGAAAAGAGCTTCAGTATGTTACTGGAACGTAGAATTTCTAGGATGGACTGGAATATCCCTGCACTCAGCCTCTTGCCAACCAAGCAAACAAGCACGAGCCTGGCATGTGTGCTTTAGAAGAAGCCATCTTCCTTCTGTACTTGAATTTCTCTGACCCTACTTCTAATTGGAGAGGAATCTTGCCTTGTGCAAGAGAAGTAAAACCTTTCAGAACTAGAGAGTGATATTGATGCCACATTTTACCACATCAAATGGTTTTAACTAAGGATATTGGATTATGCAGTGATAAATACTGCTAAAAAGTAGATGGTTACAAAAGGCTGATCACAAATAAATGCCTTTGCTATTAAAATGTGAACCTCTTCTTCAGTCCTTTTGAACAAAGGAAATATTCTCTGCTTTGGATACTCTTATTACATTATCTGAGCATTCCTGATTCATTTTCACCATCTACACTGCCTAATATTTGGGTCTGCTCCCCAGATCTTTAGGTCTTTCATTAAATCTGAGCTTCCTAACATCAGAAAGGCACTGGCCACAGAAAAAGACAATAAATTTCATTTTGATACTTCCTATAGTTTATAGGTAACTATAAGTCTCTTGAGATCAGCAGGTGCATGTAAATGAGCCTATAATTCATACTATAGCACAGTTGGTTTTCACAAAAATCAAGAATATTATAGATTTTCATTAATGATTAAATATTGAAACAAACTAAGAGAGAGGAGTGTGAAAATTTGCTCCCAGGGGGTGTCTTACTTGTTCCTTCTGTTGCTAACATAAACCCTCTTGACATAAGTAACTTCATGGAAAACAGTTTATTCTGTCTCACAGTTCCAGGAATGGTTTCTTATGGTGGAGAACCAAGTTTGTAGGAGTTTGAAGCAGCTGATAGATCACATCCACAGTTGGGAAGAGAGTACAAATGCTCACTTCCCTTTCTCCAGTTATATTCTCCAGGCCCCCAACTAGAGAGTGGTTCCTCCCAGTGTGGGTGTCTTCCCACTTCAATTCATGTAACCAAGGTCCCTTCTCCCACCCCCCCCCACACATCAAATAGCCAGAGGCTCTGTCTGTCTCCCACATGACTTTAGATTCTGTCAAGTTAAGTATCAACTCAAAGTGGGCTGTTCTGGCCCTTATTGCATTATTTTGTGTCTCTATCTATAGTATCTTAGGTTCCGTGAGCACTTCTGCATGTGTTTTGGAAGGGACATCAGTGAGTTCATCACAGGAATGCCAATCCCTGCAAATCATCTCTCCATTTTATGGACTACAAAGGGTTACAGGTCTCAGGTAAAACATAATCCATCAGCAGCATGCATGTAAATTTTAGAGACCTGAGTTTTAAAGATCGAGGAGAATAAAGAACAAGAAAAAGCCTGTAGCAGAGAACCCTATCATCTAATCAGAATGTGGTGAGTTTCAGCTGCTTTCACTCTATTATGTTTATAGACACTTTCATTGCTGGCCACTGACGTCACTGTTGCACTTTGACTAGTGAAATAAAACCTGCATGTGTGTGTGTGTGTGTGTGTGAATTGAATATGTTAACAGTTTTAGTGAATTACAGGAGGCAGTATGAAGATAATACACAAAGACTTTGGGGTTGCTTGTCTTAGAGAATGAGTCTCCAATGACCAGTTATATCTAAAGAAAGGACAGCACAAATCCTGTGTGAGAACCTAGACTCTTGCGAGAAAGGGCCTGGGAGCTGTTGTGCTAGAGGGTCTCTAAGGATACACGGATGTAGAGAAGAATAATGAAGCCCCGGGCTACTTAATGTGGAAAGTAAGTGTGACAGTTACTTGGCCAGCAAAGCAAGGGGGAGCGAGGAGAAGTTTTCAGGAAGCAAGTGGCATCTTGGTCAAAGTGACAGGTGAGAAAGTAGATTTGAACAGTGACGTTTAGGCCTCAGTGAAAAGGAAAGGCTACACAAGGCAGAAATCTGGTGAAACTTGCAGTGGTCTAGCAACTGGAAGACAGAACAAGGAATTTTCTAGAACAGATGAGGGGGGAATAAATCTGTGTGTCAGGGAGAAAATAGAAACAGGTTTTGTGGCGGCTTCAAAGGACAGAAAATGGCAAGTTGCTAAAGCAAGACAAGAAAAAACATGATCCGTGCTATGGTAAAATTACTGTACTTTGTCAAAAGGGACTCTGAGAAAATTGGAGATCATGTGTGCTGTGACAATAACCAGAGGAATTGCCACTGGAAACTCACAGGGCCTCACTACCACTCTACCCACCAGGCAGTTCTCACCAGAATTGTTATTTATAAGACCTTAAGTTTTATCATCTGAAAATGAAACTTGTTCATGAAGTTTATATAATCCTCTGAGCTTATGTTCCTTTCATACTTCTATAAACTCATGTTCCAGGCTGCAGATTCTGTAAGGCACAGTGACAAATTAAAATTGTCACCATAGAGAGTTGGACTGTTGCAGATAAAATGTCAAAATTACTCCAGTGCTGTTTTTAGTCCCCTCAATAGCCACTTATTGCCCAACTCTGTGTTTTAGCTAACATATTTCAGACTATCTGGCAAAACTGTTGGAATATATTCACTTAGCAGACAGATTCCCATAGCATCTGAATCCCATAGCAGAAATTTCTTAACCTTTTTGGAACAAATTTAAATATTGTCCTCGCCAATCTGTTCAGACAATACATTGATTCATGCCTTCCTTTCTTTATTAAATCTCCTCTACAATGGAATGTGTCTGTCAGAGTAATCTGGATCTTTGTTTCTGAGTTACAGTCACTCTAACTATCACTTACTCCCTTTGGGACATGAGGTTATATTTTCATCTGATACTCTAGAGAATAAGTCCAGTTGAACTGTCATGAAAATAAGGCAAAAATCAGATAGTCTGTGAGCTGATGGTTTGGGTACACACATGTTAGTTCTACTTAAGTTCTTGCTCATGAAATTATCAGAAGAACCAGTTAAATGATATGTGCACATAATGGTTTCAAGGAGAATTTATAGCATGACCAGTTTAGAACTAAATTCATAATAGCATAATATTTTAAAGTTATTTTTGTTGCTTGTGCCATTGAGTTGCCTTAGGGAACATGAGAAATATATATCTTAATATTCTACACATGCTTTTGCCAAGATAATGGGTGCTGAACATGTTCTTGTGTTTCTCACAAGTTGAGTCAGAACTCGAGCAGAATAAGAATGATAAGCCCTTCCATATGCTTTCTAATAACAGAGAAAGAACAGAGACATACAAGGAAGAAGTTAATAGCAAGTTTTAGGGAGGCAGTAGAGTAGAGGTCATGGATACACAGAACCTCTACCAGGCATGGCCACAGTTCTTCATGATCATTAGAACATTAGAAGGGAAAGTGAGCTACAAATAAGGGATTTCTACAGTTAAATCCCTACTCAACATTTCATAGTAAACTACATAATCCCCTTTCCACTGTGTCTTACATAACTATGGAAGTAAAACGGAAAGTGACCTCTACTCTCTCCCCCATGGGGCTGACAACCCTTAGCAATCTAAGCAGTGTATCTCCAGCATGGAGAGTTCACTGCAAATGGCTCTTTGGAATCTGCTAAGGAATTTCCTGGTAGTCACAAGTCCAGACCATTTCCAAGAGAAATGAAAAAGAGGAGGGATGAATATAAACAGAGTTAGGGGAAAGAACGAGAGCATCTCACCAACTCAAGTCTTAGTCTACAATGTTGCAGCCAACAAACTGTCCCTTCCTCTTATTTCTCTACTGCTTTCTCTAGACAAAAGCCATGTGCACTTCATAGGGCCACATGTATCATAGAAGAAAAGCATTTGTGAAACATGCATGAAGCCTTAAGTTCAAACAAAATAACAAAAATTGCACACACACACACACACACAAGCACACACACCAAAACATAACAGGAAAGTATCAATTTTGTCAAAGTTCAAAAAATATTGACATGCCAAACAATCACGTTCAATAAAGGAACTTCTGGAGGCACCACAATCCCTGACTTCAAGCTCTACTATGGAGCTACAGTACTGAAAACAGCATGGTATTGGCATAAAAGCAGACAGGAGAATTGAAGCCCTGTATATCAATCCACACACCTATGAATACATAATTTTTGAAAAAGAAGCAAAAAAGATAAACTGAAAAATTAAGCATATTCAACAAATGGTACAGGAATAACTGGATATCAACATGTAGTAGAATGAAAATAGATCCATATCTATCACCATGCACAAAACTCAAGTCTAAATGGATCAAAGACCTCAACATAAAACCTGTCATACTGAACCTCATAGAAGAGAAAATGGGAATTAGCCTTCAATGAATGGGCACATGGTGTGGGAGGTCCTTTTGTCTGTGTTGCTTTTATTGGTTAATGAATAAAGAAAATTGGCTTGGCCTAAAGCAAGGTCAAACATCATTAGGCAGGGAAAACCAAGCTGAATGCTGGGAGAAAAGAGGTAGAGTAAGAGGGAAACCATGGAGCCACCACCAGAGACAGACATGTTGAAACCGTGCCGGTAGGCCACAAGCCTTATGATAAAATATAAAATAATGGAAATTGGTTAAATTAAGATGTAAGATTTAGCCAATAAGAAGATAGAGCTAATGGGCCAAGCAGTGATTTAATTAATAAAGTTTCCATGTGGTTAAATGAGGGCTGAGCAGCCCAGAACCAACAAGTGGTCCTCTACAACAAGCACAGGAGATGACTTCCTAAATATAACCCCAGTAGCACAGACACTGAGAGAAACAATTAATAATGGGACCTCCTGAAACTGAGAAGCTTCTGTAAAGCAAAAGACATGGTCAACAAAACAAAATGGCAGCCTACAGAATGGGAAGAGATCGTCACCAGCTCAGATTGGGCAGAAAGCTAATTTTCAAAATATACAAAGAACGCAAGAAATTGGTCATCAAAGTCAGGGATGGTAATGCCTCCAGACGTTCCTTTATTGTATAAGATTGTTTTGGCTATCCTGGGTTTTTTGTTTTTTCATATAAAGTTGATTATTGTCTTCTCCAGATCTGTGAAGAATTTTGATGGGATTTTGATGGGGATTGCATTGAATCTATAGATTGCTTTTGGTAGAATTGCCATTTTTACTATGTTGATCCTCCCAATCCAAGAGCAAGGGAGATCCTTCCATTTGTTCTTAGAGAAGCTAAATAAGAAGGAGAACCCAAAGAAAAACATATAGGCCTCCTCCTGAATATTAACCTTCATCAGGCGATGAAAGGAGACAGAGACAGAGACCCACATTGGAGCACTGGACTGAAATCTCAAGGTCCAAATCAGGAGCAGAAGGAGAGAGAGCACGAGCAAGGAACTCAGGACCGCGAGGGGTGCACCCACACACTGAGACAATGGGGATGTTCTATCGGGAACTCACCAAGGCCAGCTGACCTGGGTCTGAAAAAACCTGGGATAAAACTGGTCTCGCTGAACATAGTGGACAATGAGGACTACTGAGACCTCAAGAACAATGGCAATGGGTTTTTGATCCTACTGCACCTATTGGCTTTGTGGGAACCTAGGCAGTTTGGATGATCACCTTACTAGACCTGGATGGAGGGGGGTGGTCCTTGGACTTTCCACAGGGCAGGGAACCCTGACTGCTCTTTGGGCTTACGAGGGAGGGGGACTTGATTGGGGGAGGGGGAGGGAAAGGGGAGGCGGAGGTGGGGAAGAGACAGAAATCTTTAATAAAAAAAAATAAAATAAAGAAATTGGTCATCAAAAGAACAAATAATCCAATAAAAATGGAAAAGAGACCTAAGCAGAACACTCTCAACAGATGAATCTAAAATAGCTGAAAGACATTTAAGGAAATGCTCAAAATTCTTAGCCATCAGAGAAATGCAGATGAAAACAACTTTGAGATTCCATCTTACACCTGTAAGAATGGCCAAGATCAAAAACACTGATGACAACTTATGCTGAAGAGGACATAGGATAAAGAGAAGACTCTTCCTTTACTGGTAGGAGTGCAATCTGGTACAGCTGCTTTAGATAACAGTATGATGATTTCTCAGAAAATTAGGAAACAGCCTACCTCAAGACCCAGCAATACTACTTTTGGGTATATACCCAAATGATGCTTGTAGGGGGAGGGGCCGCTTGTTTATCCCAGCCGCTGGGCTATCTTACACCAGAAATAACCACACAGAAACTTTATTAACTAAAACACTGCTTGGCCATTAGCTCTAACTTCTTATTGGCTAACTCTTACATATTAGTTTCACCCATCTCCATTAATCTGTATATCGCCACATGGCAGTGGCTTACTGGAGATTCTAACTGGCGTCTATCTAGGGCAGAGGATCTATGGCTTCTCTCTGACTCTGCTTTCTCCTCCCAGAATTCAGTTCTGTCTTCTCTGCCTACCTAAGCTCTACCCCATCAGGCCAAGGCAGTTTCTTTTTTTTTTTTTTAGTTGAATGGAGTCTTTATTAACTGCCAGTGAACCTGTTACAAGCAGATTATCAGGAAGCAAACCCAATCTCTAGCTGGCTTGAGTTTTTTTTTTCTGTTTATTTATTTATTAAAGATTTCTGTCTCTTCCCCGCCACCGCTTCCCATTTCCCTCCCCCTCCCCCAATCAAGTCCCCCTCCCTCGTCAGCCCAAAGAGCTATCAGGGTTCCCTGCCCTGTGGAAAGTCCAAGGACCACCCACCTCCATCCAGGTCTAGTAAGGTGAGCATCCAAACTGCCTAGGTTCCCACAAAGCCAGTACGTGCAGTAGGATCAAAAACCCATTGCTATTGTTCTTGAGTTCTCAGTAGTCCTCATTGTTCGCCATGTCCGGCGAGTCTCTGTTTTATCCTTGGCTTTTTCAGACCCAGGCCAGCTGGCCTTGGTGAGTTCCCGATAGAACATCCCCATTGTCTCAGTGTGTGGGTGCACCCCTCACGGTCCTGAGTTCCCTGCTCATGCTCTCTCTCTCCTTCTGCTCCTGATTTGGACCTTGAGATTTCTGTCCGGTGCTCCAATGTGGGTCTCTGTCTCTGTCTCCTTTCATCGCCTGATGAAGGTTAATACTCAGGAGGGTGCCTATATGTTTTTCTTTGGGTTCTCCTTATTTAGCTTCTCTAGGATCACTAATTATAGGCTTAATGTCAAGGCAGTTTCTTTATTCATTAACCAATACAAGCAACACATAGAAAGAAGGACCTCCTTCCTACACCAAATGTTCAAACATACCACAAGGACACGTTCTCAGTTACATTCATAGCAGCATTATTTGTCAAGCCAGAAACTGAAAACACCCTAAATGCTCCTCAACTGAAGAATGGATAAGGCAAATGTGGTATATTTACACGATGGAGTACTATACAGCAGAAAAAAATGACATCTTAAAATTTGCCGGCCAGTGAATGAATCTAGAAAACATCATATTGAGTGAGGTAACCCAGACACAGAAAGACAAATAAAACATGTACTCACTCATAAGGGGCTTTTAGACATAAAGCAAAGTAAAACCTGTCTTCAATTTACAATCCCAGAGAACCTAGACAACAAAGAGGACCCTTAGAGAGACATACACAGATCTACTCTACATGGAAAAGAGCAAAAGACAAGATCTCCTGAGTAAATTGGGAATGTGGGGATCACCGGAAAGGGTAGAAGAGGAAGGAAGGGGAGCAGAGAAAAATATATAGCTCAATAAAAACGATATTTTAGAAAATAAATATATAGAATGATTTAAAATATTCTCCAATTGATGCCTTAAACAAAAAAATTATTGGCATGTTACTATTCTCAAATATGATAGTTTTATGCTAGTCAAATTTTGAGGAACTGGTGATGGAGGGATCTACCTTTGGGACATAGCAGCTGATTTGGTAATTCTGATAACAAGTGTTTCTATTTTGTTTTTATTCCTCCCTATTCTTCTACTAGAATCTATCAGCAGAAATCCTACACTTTCACTGAATCTTGATTTTTTCAAAACTAATCTTTAGGAAAATAGTTGAGATTCCAGATTGGGCTCTTAGGTCCTACACCTCTATGGGAAGAACACCGAGCTCAATAAAAAGTCCAGTAGAGAGTACTGAAGGCCACAAGAAAAACAAAAAGGGCATGCGGGCTTCATGTGGCCTTCTTGCCACAATAGAATGAAGCCATTTTGGACTATCACTCCATCCAGGCAATCCCTGATCAGCACCATAGAACCTCTATGGTGCCCTCTAAGAAAGAAGTCACCAAACTGAGTTCTACCTAAAGCTCCAACCTATGGTGTCACGATATTTCATGGTTCTACTGTTTTGGATTATGGGGTAGTTTGTTATATATCAACAGATAAGTGAGAAAATGTCCATTTACTTCTTATATAACCAGCTAAATGTTCACATTTGAGAATCATCTTTTAATAGCTCCCCTTTTAACCATTATGTTGACAATTCTTGGTTTTCAACTTGACTAAATCTAGAATTAAGAGAAACTAAAGCAGCTGGTACATATGAGATTGGGGAGTTATTTATTAATTAAATTATTTGAAGTGAGAAAACACATTTTTATCCATGTTTTTTGAAGTGAGAGTATCCATCTTTAATCTGGATCATATCTTCTGCTGGCAGCCTATATAAAGGACATGGAACAAGGAATCTTGCTCTCTTTGCCTGCTTGCTCTTGCTCTTGCTGGAAAGTCTCTTTCTTCACTGGCATTGTGGCCTACTTCTTTAGGATTCTGGTATATACTGAACATCAACTGAAACATCCAGCCTTGTGAACTGAACAATTATTGGATTCCTGCAACCTGCATTGGTTTACCATCATTGTTGGATTAGATGGACCACAGCATGTAAGACATTCTCATAAATCATACATGTGTGTATGTATGTATATAAGATTAATATGTATTTTATGTAAACATATATGTGTGTGTTGTGTGTATATGTAATATATTATTTAAGGTCTGTTTCCATAGAAAACCCTGACTAATAAAAGTATACATAAGCTCTGAGATATTTTTCTTCTCAAAAACAAACAATTGATACATTAAGAATCATATATGCAAAGTATTTATCTGTTAGCCAGAGACATGGCATTTTGTAAAATTACTACATTCTGGCTGAACTGCATCAGTTCCAGTATCTACAGAAATTAGCATTTGCATAAGTAAGGTAGCTTGTTTGCCTAGATTCTTGTCTTCCATGTCCCACCAATCCTCAATAATGGTCAAGCACAAATGTCTTTATTGATCACCTTAACTGAACACTCACTGGATACCTCTACTAATGGACAATTGAGGACCAAAAAAGAAAACATATCAATATTCTTGCCACCCCTACACCTATGAAAACTACAAAAAAGGACCCACAGTTCCAATTCTAACATGAGGGCCTGACCTCTCCTCAGAGCCACAGTCATGCTGTCTGTCTGTCTGTGATACTACTATCTCTTCTAATGCATTGCTCATTAGGAAGACACTTCATCTCTGTGTACCTAATGTGCTTCAAACCCCAAACATTGTAATATCTCCTGAATTTAAAATACCTTAAGTCATATGGTAAATTCTTTATGTGCAGTTCAACAAAGAAAAAGATGAAAATAGAATAATAAATCCGACTTCACAAGTCAATCAAATAAGAACAGTGTATATACAGCATGGTCTCCCTGTGCGATATCAGTTTTAAAACATGTGCCACAGTTCACCTGTAAGGACAATGCAAAGCCCTGTTTGTGAACAATAGCATCTGTTTTGGATACTTATTAATGGACTAATCTAAAATGAACCATTTGAAAAGGTTTTGTGTTCCGTTGGTGGCTTAGTCTTATTAAGCGGCAAGAGTACTGGGAAAGAGTTGTTCCACCTGCCTTTCAGATGAATGAGCAGCACTCCAAGAGGTAATGTACCACAATATATTTTCTTTATTTTGAACTATTTTGTACCTTCAGGATCATTAGCCTTATGGTTTTTGAGTTATCACACCTATCACTTTAAAGGTCTCTAGTTTGATGGAAAGACACTGACTGTAAGCTCTTTCTTCTGTGAATAATCCTGTAAGACTCCCCTCATCGCCCTGACCTGTTATCTACTAAAATCAAACAGATGATTGTGTTCATTCGAATCATTCTAAAATAAAAGCAATAATGACTGAGGAAGGGTTTTCTATAATAAAATCTGTGCTATAAAGTAATGATTTTTTTTCCTGAAAAAACTACATTTGTGTTACAATGAAGGTTTTCCATTCAAATTTCAGGATTGCTGGAAAGTGTAGAGGTAGCTACCACTGATGGTCCAGGGCAGGTATCAACACAGGCACTGATTTATTTTTTATTTTTATTCTTATTTGTTGTAGTAAAGTAACTTTTTTAGAGTGAGCATTATTTTGGAAATATGTGAATTGTTATATTACTCAATATCATTCTGTATTTTAGGACATCTACAGAGATTGAAATAAACTTCACTTGGGATTTAATGCCATATGTTAGTCATAGTAACTTACTCATTTATGAAATTAGTCTATATAATCCAAGACCTTCAATTTTATTTATTAATATTTGTGAACTACAAGTAGATGTATAATTATTTCAGTTTTCAACTTAAGTCATAGTACTAAGTTCTAAATATTGCACAATTCTCTCTCATGCACACACATATCTACAACCCCCAATGTGTGTCAATTTCATTCTTGGTATCAGTGCCAAGCAATGAAAAAGATAGCTGAATTCAACCTTCAAAGATAATAAACTGCAATATACACGCAGATGGGTAAAAAGCCCAGAAGTTAATGATCCATGCCTTTCATAAACCACAAAAACAAAGGTGCAGCCCAACTTGTTTCTCATGGAGTATAGATCCCAGCTTTCTCCAGAGACAGGCAAACGACGCAAACTCAGTACTTAGATGAGCTTGGGAAATGACAGGACACACCTTTATGTCCCTTCTCACCAGCTCTTTATTTGGAGGGGCAAAAGAAGTGGGACGTATGCTTAATTGAGGCAGTAAATACTAGGCTGTAGCAGATTGTTTTACTGTTAAATGCAGTAATGGGTTTTTAATGGCTGCTGTCCAAAATTGCACTGGAGAAAAATGGTTTATTAGTAATAATAATAGCTGACACCTTTATCTTCAAAGCACTCTACAAATATTAGCTCATGAATCCTCCAAATGCCACTGAAGGGGACAGTAGATGCTGTTCATATCCTCAGTTTATAGCTGGTGAAACAGGAAACTAGAAGATAACTTTCAAAAGGTTTTGTGCACATATGTCAATTTCCATTTAAACAATCATATCAATTTTAAAACATGAATGGAAGACATTTTCTCTGATGGTAGCCCCCACCAACCACACACTTTCTTTTATTAAAGGGGCAATGTTTAAGGTCAAATCCAATTCATTTGACCTTGACTCACAAAAGCACATATTAAGGTGCACCTGAGCGCTTAGTCCTTTAATTTAACTTCAAGCACATCAATTGTGTACAAAATCTATTCAGCCTAAATCAACTAGAGGCAGAAACTTGCAGATATAGAAAAGCTAGACTGTTGAGACCCTTTGACAGCTATTTCCTCTCGGAATTTCCAGAAGTTGTAAAGCAAAATGGGATCAAGGTCAGTTTTGAAAAGTTTTGTTTGGTTTCTATTTTAATCCATTACTCTGATCTCCACAGAAAATAGAGCACATTTCATATCACAGAGCAATAACAAATAACTCCAAGTAGCCAATTAATTATTCATGCCTGTATAGGCTGTAGGATGCAGATGGTAAAGTTATTATTTCTGTTTCCCTGCTTATTGCCAAGTCAAAGCTACAATCTCTGAAGGATTCTTTACAGCATCACATTTTTAGCTAGTGTATGAATTTTGTGATACCAGATGCATTGTATACAGCAAGTGAAGAAAATATTTATATTCACAACATAGTGATAGACATGCTTTATGACAAACCAAATATATACTATACACTATACAAATATAGACTATCTCTATACTCTTGATGAGCAGACAGGAGTTAAGCAAAGGCCTAACAGTGTATACAGTGGAAGAAAATAGAATTTCTAGTCAACACTAAAAAGGAAACAACCACATTCTTAACAACCACTATCAGTTTCAAAAAAGAAAAAAAGATTTCTGCCTCCTCCCCGCCACTGCCTCCCATTTCCCTCCCACTCCCCCCTGATCAAGTCCCCCTCCCTCATCAGCCCAAAGAGCAATCAGGGTTCCCTGACCTGTGGGAAGTCCAAGGACCACCCACCTCTATCCAGGTCTAGTAAGGTGAGCATCCAAACTGCCTAGGCTCCCCCAAAGCCAGTACGTGCAGTAGGATCAAAAACCCATTGCCATTGTTCTTGAGTTCTCAGTAGTCCTGAGGCAGAAATCTTTAATAAACAAATAAATTTAAAAAAGAAAAAAAAATTAAAAAAAATTTAAAAAAAAGAAAATTTCCCCTCTTTCAAAAATATCAATAAATGAATGTATTAATTAAAAAAATAAATAAATACATAAACTCAATATAAAAAAAACAATAAAGAAAAAAAGGAGCCTGTGGGAGTCAATTAGCATTTAAGAATGCTATATCCTGGGCCCTGGTGTCCTGCCTTTAATCCCAGCATTCAGAGGCAGAGGTGGGCAAATCTCTGTGAGTTCAAGGCCAGTCTGGTCTACAGAGGGATTTCCAGGACAGACTCCAAAGCTACAGAGAAACCCTGTCTTAAAACAAAAAAAAAGAAAAAAGAAAGAAAATCCTCCAAAAATGCTATTGGTATGCGCACACTAAAATACTAACAAATCTGTACTTACTTCTAAGTACTCTGACTAAAAACCAAGTTCCAACAACACCCAAGTATATTTTACCAACTCCTGAAAAATAATTGTATTTCTTTCCACTTTAGCTTTATATTGCTTGACAGGTGCCAATATAAATAGTGTTATTATTAGGCTCTAGATCATTTTAAACAACAAAGTGGGATAGGGAATCTGCTCTCTTTAACTATTACAATCTTAATTCAGAAATGCCAAACACATAATGTAGTTGTATATATATACACATATATGTTTACATATAGCTACTATATATTATACATACATTGGATATATATACACACACAAATATATATAATATCTAGATGTGAGAGAAATACATGAATATTGGTGTTATAGAGCAGCAAAAGCATTTCTTCAGGAACACAGAAATGTTAAAGATGGTAAGCAAAATCTACTGAGAGAGCAAATGTTGGCTTCTACATACAGTGGTACTCATTTTCTACCATAAGAACTAGGGAACATAAATGCAACCATGATGTTGTCAACTTGAAAAAGTCCAGAACCACATAGGATACAATCCTGTTCGAATGCTTGTGGGGGTTATTTTGACCAGATTAATTGAGGTAGAAAGACCCACTACCCACCATGGGCTGGTTGCACCCTGCATTGGATCCTGGACCACGTAAAGAAAGCAAAGCTAAGCAGGCAGCAGCAGCCCTCATTGCTCTTTGTGACCCACTGTTTTAAGCCCCTGACTTTTCAACTTTCACACCACATACCTAAACATGATCACAATTAACTCTTTCCTCCTTAAATTGACATTGTCAGGGCATTTAATCTCAAAAGAACTGTAACTAAGATAGTTGTCCCTGCCCTGAAAATGTCTCTCTCAATGGCCATTCCTCACTATGATGCCATTGCATGAAAAATTTTAATGTTTCTTTTAACATGACACCACAACTAGGATAGGTATGTGCTCTATGTGACTTTAAAAGACTCCTCTTCCTTTCTCATGTTTGCCTTGAATAACTAGGTACATAACAAGTAAGTTTGGATAGATCACAAGGAAGAATGCTTATCTGTAGTGAAAACAAGCGCTGACATTTAAGGACGGTACTGATAGAAACTTTTGGGAATGAAATTTTGGGAACTGAAAAGTCTAAGAAAGGATGCTGGCATGGGATAGTGGCCTCAAATGCAGCACAGAGTAGGAATGAAGAACTTGGGAAAGGGAAGCAGATGTTTCTGACTTTGAATCCTGTCACTGTCACTTGCCAGCAATTTTGTGTCATTTTGAACAAGGCCCCTTCTATGTTTGTACTACTCAACTTAAAATGGGGTAATATGACAAAAATACTTTCCTGAGGTTACTAAAATGGGGATTGTGAAACACCGGGTAAACATTTGACAGTGATAGATGGAATTATCTGAGTAGCTTCTGTTTCATCTTTACTCTGACAGCTAGCACGAAGTGAGTATTCCGCAAATGTTTAATTCATAGATGGGCTATTCCATATAAAGCTCAGGCAGATCTCGAACTCCTAATCTCCATACCTCAGACGTGCTTGGTTTGCAGATATTTGTGACCCCACTTAGCTAAATAAATAAACCTTCTTAAAATGACTGGTTACTTTCACTGACCCCACTCGGCTACCAAACCATACAACTAAATAACAGAAAATTAAGGAAACTTCATAAAAATTTGCTCTCTATTTTGGCCAGGACTGAATTCAACCCTGGAAATGCAAATGGTGACATTTGTAGTATTTTCCTAGTTTCATTACAGCCCTCAGCAGCTCACATATTATCTATTGATTTGAAAAGAAAAAAAGAGAAGGTAAAAGTCACCACTGTTTGCATGTTTTCTCATAGATTTCAAAGAAGGAATCAAATAAAGAAATATGAAGGCAATAGAGTAAGCATTCAATTGCATTATAAATGACATTATCTGAGCTTTTATTCCTATTCCCTTACCTAGCTGGCTATTTGACTTTAAGTCCATTTATTTTTATCGTATTAAACAGGCTACCAGCTTCCCCTATTCTATTAACTACATTGTTGTAAAAGTCAAGGATATGAGAACATTTTCTAAAAAGCATACAGCCTTGTATAATACAAGATATTAAGATTTTAAATGGCCATTTCATGAGTAATTTTCTGAATTAATGGGAAAGCGGTTTTGAGTGGTAGAGTCCTCAAAAAGGTCAGTATTTATTTTCTTCCCAACCTTATTTGCTGATGAGATTATTTATTTTGGACCCATTGAGATGCAATAGAGATGATAATGAATGGATGTTGTCATTTTAGAGTCCTTAGCAAAGGTCTAACACAGTAGCACATTCTTTTCACAATCAACTCTAATAGCATCATCAAAAATTGTTGCATTTTTCTTACCTACTTCTATTTTGTTATCATGGAGAATGCCCGCTCCCTTAGCTTCAGAAACATAAATTGCCCAGCAATGTCCCCTTGATCAGTTTCTTTATTCTTTCCTTGTGTATATGACTTTGTCAAAGACAGGGATGCCCTGAAAAAACCCAAAGGTGTAGGTGGCAGTGGTGGCAGTGTCACTGTTACTTGAGCCTCCACTTCCTAAGCGCAGGTACTATGGTCCCCAATGTTGCAGCAGTTTTCCTTGGGGAAGGACCTCTGCTCAAAGAGCAAACCTGATTTCCTCAAAGCTGTCCTTGACATTTTCCTCCCTACTGCATCAGTCTTGGAAAGCAGGGGATGGACAATTTGTTCTGAAGGTTGGAGGCCACAGTGGAAGCCCATATATAGATATGAGTTCATCCATCTAGGGTGATAAAAATGGAGGAGGAAAGAATAACAAATGAAAAGGGCTAAAGATGGTCATGAATGCAAATTTAATGAGACTTGTTTGTGGTCCTTCAAGCTGCCTCTTTCATTGCTCACATTTTATAAATTGGAAGCATCCAAAGTGAACGAAGTGTCTTTGCAAACCTATCAAGTCTGATCTACAGTGGACTCTCCTACAACCCGTTGTATTCTAAGACGGCTTGACTCTACATACTAGGCCCCTTTAGTTTAAGATGGAGGTTCCATTTGACTACTCTACAGATGGAGCAGCATCTACTGCAGCAGGGAGATGATACTGTCTTGTGACTAGACAGTAGTTACTTGCCTCTGTCAAAAACAATAGATTCTACTCAGCTCTTCTAGTGACTTCTGTTTCCACCTTACAGTGAAGACCAGTAACATTCTCAAGGCTGTTTTACAAACTTGCTAATTTTCCTTAACCCTGTTAAAAAATATGTAGACCCGTATTTAAAATCTCTTCGATTGACCCTCTAAAATATGAATTTTTTTCCAAAATAAGACATATAGAAATCTTAAAATCTCTACTTTTTACACACACACACACACACACACACACACATATTAACTAGAAATTTTTCAGGACCATGCAGAACACATATCAAACCTAGATTCATTCCAAAGGGTGTCCATTTGAATCCTAGATAAGTTTGCCCTTTTATTTGACAATGCACAAGAAGTTTTTAAGCTGAAACTCACCTGCATAGTAATTTTATATAAAGCTAATTACTTTTCCTGCCTCATTTGAAGCTATAAGGTAAAGCATATATGTGTTCAGCTTCAAAAGATCCAGGCATCTTGATGTTTAAGCCCAAATCTATGAACCGAGTAGAACCATTTAAATTCATTGTGGCTTGCTGCATCCCCAAAACCACAATAGTGCCTTCTTTTCTACCATTTTCATAGACATAGTTGGTTGAAAAAATGATATTATACTTAGTAAATGAAAAGAGCATTTAATATTTTTTCAATGAATAAGGTGTTGTTTGATCCAAAAAGTTTAGTAAGAAAAGTCATACAGGTTGGTTAATATTTTCCTTTTCCAACCACACTTCATGACAACAGGGCAAAACTGAGTCAATACTCAGGCCTGCAGGATCTTAGGAAAGACCCATGCAAACCTACAGCAATCATGGCAGGACAACAATTTAAACAGCTCCCTCTAGGTATGTCTCATTTCAGCCACAACTAAGAACCACTACTCATATTTTTGGTTGTGAGTCTAGCCTTTAATGGTTGAGTCATCTCTCCAGCCTCTTTCTGAATGTAGACAGAAGATGAGTGAAGGGAAAGAAGGTAGATGAGAAGTGAAGGGCTGTAGCATGACCAATAAACACCCAGACACAGAAATTGAAGTTCAACCAAAACACCAGAAAAGAAAAACAGACAAGCCACTAGAGAAGTCTTACCTCAACCAAGGCTGGGTGACCACAAACTAATCATACTGAACCTTTCTCTCCTCCCATTTTATATTCCTTCTAGTGCTGGGATTAAAGGTGTGACTCTCTAAAATGGGACTAAAGGTGTGAGCCAACACCACCACCTGAATTTGTTTCTGCATTGATCTTGTGTAGCCAAGGGTAGCCTTGAACTCACAGAGATCCTTCTGATTCTGTCTACCAAAGCCTGTGATTAAAGGTGTATGTCAGCATTGCCTGACCTCTACAGGCTTTAGCTTTGCCTCTAGCCTTTAGGCAAGATTCATTTATCAAAATACAAATAATATATCACTACACAGGGCAGGGATGATGGGATGGGGGGAGGGAAACTGTGGTCAGTATGTAAAATAAATAAAAAAAATTATTTAAATATAATAAAAGTAAATAAAAGAACCACCACTCAGGATCTATGAAGGATTTGACAAAGAAGCTAAACATATATCTGCATATATTTAATATAAATAAAATTTGATGGTACCATGACTCACAGGTCATGTTTGTTCACATGTGAAGGGCTACACAAGCACACATTTATCTGTTTTTGTTTCTTCACACGTTAAAATGTTATAGGAAGAAAAATGAATCAAAAAGCTGGAAATTATTAAGCAGTTAATAAGCGCTATGAGCTCTGGATAAAGTGTCTTGTGTAATGTTCACAGTAATAAGCATGAACTAGGCGTATAAGCCATTTTTACAGATGAAATCAATCTGAAGTTAAAATGCCTTCGCTTCAACACCTATAAGAGGGCCACTTCAATTCTGAACCCCAGTAGCCTAACTACAAAGCCACTGCATTTCATCAGCACAGCAATGTGCTTTCTACCATGCCAGGGCCTATAAGGGTTTATGAGGTGCATAAAATGGAACACATGCCCTCAAAGAATTGACAATCTGAGAATGGAATTGTGATGTGCACTAAAAGTCATGGGCTGTAGAAAAAATGGTGTGATTGTTGTTCTGAGACTTGGGGGGAAGGGGTTACAAGAGGGGAGTCAGCGGTTATGTAGATTTCTTATTTCTGTAACTACTGAAAAAATAAGATACAAGCAAACATCAGACAGGAAAATATGGTAAGACAAAGTCAAAGCACAGAATGTATTGATGCATTTTCCAAATTCAATATATTTATTATTGTCATCACTATCTGTCAATGTCACTTGAGGTGACTATATCTAACTTAAACTTACTCAATTGCCAGTACAACCGATGAACCATGAATTCACATCATAACTTGAAGAATTCATCTCACCTCAAATCATTTTACCTCAGGCTCTATGCTTGGTATTTATTGAAATTATTTTTACGAACACACCTACACATAGTCCTACTGATTTGACTTTCAAAAGAAATAAACAATTTGTATTCTTTTGATGGGAACAATTTGTGTGGAAATAAACAGACATTGTTTAGGGAAAATTGTGAAATATGAAAACAAAGTAGACTTTTTATATTTTAATTATCTAAACACAATGAAAAGGTAAGTAGGATCATTTTGAATCTACAATACATAAAAATCTCAATTAGTTATGGTCTATTTGTGCACTCCCTAAAAACATTCATTAACAAAACAGAATTTTCTAGTATACTGGATAAATATACCAGAAGAAATTGCAGAATAATGTTGGGTTGCCAAGCAACCACAGCTCTACTTTTTCTTGTTTGTGATCAATCTGACTCATTCAACAAGCTTCCTAACATACTGCTGGAGAATTTCACTCAATTTGATTTTCGTGGGAAAATTATAGTGACTTTTGATAACACAATAACACTTTCATTCTCCAAAGATAAGATAAACGTAGATGTTCTTTTGATCAAAGGCATGTGTTAATTCATTATTCTCTACATGGTGCTAATGAGAAAGCTATAATTAACTTACCACAAGATTGCAACACACATACAATAAACTGTAGCAATTAGTAATGTTTAAAGTGCAAACCAGCCCCCCGAATTAGAAAATGCAGGCTCTTCCTTTTAAGAAATATATACAGAAAAGAGGAAGCACCCTATCTAATTAAATTGAGAATTGTTTCCAGTCCCTCCCAAGGGGAAGGAAAGACACGTGATCTCCAAAATGTGAGCGATTTCCCTTTAATAGCAGAGAACATGGCTCAGTGCCAAGTCTACTTGTAGGTAGGCTCCAAGTGCTGACGAAAAAGGTAATCTTTTCTTTCAAAGAATGCTTAGCACAATATTTTCCAGGAATGAGGAGAAAGAATATTATGCTTTCACTCATTAGCTATGTTAACTTAGCATATTGCATGTAAATCACCATAATAATTGCATTCTCTTCAGACTGAATTACTTAGAATGGAGCTGTAATCAAAATGTTCATAATTGAAAATACAGTATTCTCAGAGTTGGTTTGAAAAATAGCATGGAACACTGATTGAATCAGAAAATGTAGCTTGCCACTGCAAACAGGCTCTGTAGAAAGACATGTTCATCCTCTTGATTACACCTGGACACGTTAATTAGTACCCCAAATTCAGGGCTCAACACCCTCCAATCTGTCACATTTTCTGCTGCTGCCCTTTGTCTGGTGTCATAAGCATTTTTTCCAAGTGCACGGCTGCTCAGATTTGTAAAGGAAAAGAGAAAATGGTGAAAAGTGAAATTTGTGTTTCCAGAGCAGATGACATCCTATGATAGTGTTGGCTGTCATCAATCAAGGGGCAAAATCATTTCCAATAAATAGAACCTTTAGTGCCAGAGCTCCTGGGAGACAATATGTAAATGATCACGTGGACTGCAGACAAGCTGTCACACTAAATTCCTCCAGGTCCCTTTTAAAGATGACACAAACGGTGGAGGTGAGTGCTGCAATGCTTACTGTGGAGCACTACTCCACTCTTGGAACGGATGATGCTCGTAGCATCATTTTTTGGGGGCTTGGGGGATCATCCCTTCCTATCAGATATGAATTCCTCTCTGTTACTTTATTTCCCTTTATCGATTAAAACTAATAGGTCAGCTCTTCCTTATTTCCTCAGAAAAAATGAACCAGGCTAAGTTATTTCAACAAAGCAATTTTAGATTTGACTTATCTCCTATCTCCAAATATTTTAGAAATAAATATAAAGGGCAGGTTTCTTTACAGATAATGTATTTCTCAGTGGAATATATTTCAATAGGAAATGCATAAAGATGTTTGAGATACTGGTATCTACCTGGCTCAGTTGTCTAAAATCTACCAAAGTATACACATATTTTAGTAAGGAAATGTTTTCTCAAAGTTGATTTAAAGCATGTTGCCTAACTGGGGGGGAGAGGGCATTAACACAAAGATACCATGCATTGTGGATGATGTGAACTCGGCTTGTACAATGCCAGATAAATAAAACTGATACAGCCATGAGGTGCTAGCAAGGAAGGAAGAGTTCTGTAAGTTTAAACGCAAAATATGTGTTTATCTTCATAGTCCTATGCTTCTATGATAGAAGCATTTCCTGAAAAAGATTCTAGTCAGCTGCTACAGCCAGTACCTGCAACCACCTAGTAACACCATCTATCTTTATGTATTAGATATCAGTTACTCTGGAGCATTCAAAGAATGACAGCAGGACACTTTGCCTTAGGAGAGGTGAATCCATTGGAGCACTGAAGACCCTGAGATGGAAGATCCAGGTATATATTAGACTCTATAGCCAAATTAAATTGTCAAAGCCATAGATAGGTGCATCACAAAGAGACTAAAACTGAGACAAGTCTAGCAACAGCACAAGCAAGTGAGAGAAGAGCTCAAATCCTAGATGGAAAATTGTGGAAGAAATTGGATTTTCTTGTCACCAGTTTTTTCCAGGGGCCGATTTCTGCCCTCTGTCCAACACTGGACTCAGCCAATCTAACAATTGCTCAGTTTTTCTCTTTCAATCTGCTATAAATAAGATGTACGAATTGAACTGGTTATTAATACATTTTATAAATATTCTTTTCTAAAATTAAAAAACAGAATTCTGCCCTCCATAAAAGTGCCAAGAAATAATAATCTACCATATCTCATTAATTTGAGGATTAATTGTACCAGTAATACCGTCTAGAGGAGTTGACTTCTGAATGTTTTTCATCAGAGAAGGCAGTTAAACTGCCCGCCTTGAATAATTTCAGTCCAGTCTTCCCACTCAAAATGGGATGATACCTATTATTTAGAGAGGGAAACTGAGGCATGGAGTAAATGACTCTGATTCACACATCCCAGAGGAGGTTAAGCTAAAATTCCAAACCAGGTAGACACTCCAGGAGACTACCTTGAAGTACCTGCAAGAGTTACCTAGCTCTGCGCCTACACCTTCGCGCACGCGCTATCTCCCCCTTCCCCTAGCCTTTCATTGGAAGCGTGCTTTTGTGCACACACCTTCAGCTGGCTGCCACTAGCAGACTCTTCCCAGTTCTGGCCAGCGGGGCGGTATTGATCGCCTTTCTCCCTAGGCTGAGTTAGGGGCCACCTCCCCGCCCCATGTGCAAAGTGCCATGCACACCTGCTAGTGCTTGGTGGCTAATCTGTAGTCGCGCCCACCCTCTCCGCCATACCTCAGACCACCCGCCCAGCTCCCTCTCAGGGCTTTGGGCTCCAGTACCTGGACCATGATGCTGCCGCTCCTCCCGCCCCAGATTTTTCGGAGGAATTCCTCAGCCTTTCCCCTTGCTGAGAAAGTGAGGTTCTTAACAACCAAAGGGAGTGGGGATGGAGAAAACGACGTTTTTTTTCCCCTTAGCCTCTCGGCTCCAATCCCAGCTCTCCAAATTAATCACTTGCTCCCTGCTCCCTCCCCATGTACACTTTCACTCAAGGGAGGAAAAGAGAGAGAAAGACAGAGACAGAGAAAGAGGACAAGGGGAGACACAAAGAGGAAAAGGGGACTGTCTGTCCATGACTGGCATCCCCAGCTCCCCCCGCTCGGTTACCAGGGATCCATGGCAACCAGCGCCCCCCATTCCCGGCTTGCCCTCTCGCCCCCACTGCGTTCTGTTGAGGTGAAGTGCTCTATGCCTCTATCTTTTCCTAAGCCGGCGGTTCACAGATCGCTCATCCCAGGCTGGAGGCATTTAGGGAACGCCACTGCAACCAAGAATTATCTCTAGAGACTAGCGGCTAGATAGGGGGCTTTAGGGCCAGGGTGAGAGAATCAGGACCTCCAAGAGCTAGAGGTGGACATTGGAGAGACGTGTAGAACTCTCCCCCATCCCCCCACCCCCGCTTTCGCCTCCCAGATGGCTACAATCTACAGGAGGGCATGCATCCTCTCCAGAGGGTAAGGAAGGGGGCGGTGGCTATGTAGGAAGAAACAGGTCAGCCTACGGAAGGTTGAGAGCTTAAGGGTGCGGGGGTCCTGGAAGATGTTTACTACATCCAGTGACCTGGAGCTGTCGAAAATCCAGCCCTAACCACCAGCATCGGAGGTGCTAGGAAAGGCGGTGCCTCTTCTCAGGTTAGGGAAGGGATCTTGAGCCACTCCCATTTTGGGCAAGGATGGAGTCCTGGATTCTGCACACCATTTCCCTTTCATAAGAGTTGCTCTTTTCCCAGGAGCAAGCCCTTGATTTTCCTCCACCTCGCTCAATGAGTTGACGAAAGGACAGATTGAGAGAGCCCCATTCCTAGCAAGGCACGGGCAGATTTACTCACCTGAGCCTCCTCTGACGCCCGGTCTGTCGGGTACCTTCCCTTGGGAAAACTTCTCCTTAAGCGGGCTCACAGAGGCAAAGGGGACCAACAAGGTCCAGAGTCTCTGGGTGGATCCAGGGGAGTTTCTAGTTGGACGCTCTCCGCTGATCCACACCCCGGTCTGCCCACATGCCCACAGAGATTCCGTCTGTGCCCTCCTGCTGTTGGCACAGGTCTCCAGAAGGCTGGACCTGTTCGAGCTTGCACCGGTATCCACGCCCTCCTAAGAGAGACTGGCTTGCTGCTCTCCTCCGCTGTCCCCCGGATCTGCTCTGCCACCCCTCACCCACACAGCTTCTTTTCCCTCCCTTTTACACACTCTCCCTTGGGACAAGGGGGAGTTACAGGCTTTAGATTTTGGTTTTATGAAAAGCAGGGAACAAAGACAAAACTTTGCTTGTCGTTTTCAACATCTCTAAGCCAAAAGAGGCAGGATCGCTGCGGGGTTTGCTTGCCAGCTCCGTCTCCCACCCTTCCGCGTTCAGATTCCACACACAGGCTTCCAGTCTGTTTTACCCTTTGCTGTGTGGTGGAGGGTGTGGTGCCTTGTACCTCTTTTTAAAAATGTCTTGCTGGTTTTACTTCCTCATTGGGTGGTGGGGGTTGATGGAACTCTCAATTTAATTTACAAAAGAGGCATCTCCAGTAGCTGTCAAATCAATCAGTGCAGGCATAAATCTAAAGCTCTTCTACTGATATCTAATGTACAATTTGTGCACCGCTACCATCTGTACTTCACCAAATCGGCCAGTGACATTTTCTTATTTACTCTCTATTAATTCAGTGTGATGGAATAAAGCTGTCTCTGCTCACTCCCTGTGCAAAAGTCCATTCCTGATGTTTTATCTATCTCTCTTTACCTATAAACAAGATGTTTGATTCGGAGATGCACTATAGGGAAGTTACAGACATTGGCATTCTAAGTGATGTGAACACTCCTTCATTTTTTATGAACACACTGGTGATATTACCCAAATGTTCACTCAGTATTACTTTAGAAAATCCTGTTGCATGGAGTGCTCTTTGATGGTAATAGAATTACTGACTTCTAACTTTTACTCTGCTGAGGCTGTGAGATTGATCTTACAGTCCTGTTTTGTTCTCCTCTAGTGCACTAAACAATGAGGACATTTATTGCTGTGTGCTACCCTCCAAGTCGGATGCCACTATAGGTATCAACAAGAAGTAAGGGGGCTCCGGAGTCTGCCTCAGAAGCACTTGCCTCAAATATCTTGGAATGAACAAATGGGCTTTTCCATGTTCATAATTGATAACCTTGAGGCCTCAATGCTGCCAGTTCGTGTGTGGGCACAATTTCTACTGCCTGTGCTGGCACAATACAAATGCAAGTGAGGGCAGGATGTGTCCTAGGTTTAAATTGTGCCACTGGAGTGATTCCTCTGCCGGAGGCGTCATTATTCATGCGGCATGTTTTCTAAAGTAGAAACAAAGAAAACTGAAATAAATTCCAACAAGGAAAATACTGAGCCTGTAGGAAACCATTTCTTAGATTTAGGAGCCCCAAGAGAAACACAAAGCCAAGTTGGTCTCAAATTTACCACCTTCTGGGGTGGCATTTCCTGGGCAAAAAAAAACTGAGAACTCTATTTTGGTAAGAGTAACAGTGAACTTTTAAAGATTCAGCTTGCCTTTCATTGGTTATTTGTTTGCTGGATACATCACATGGACAGGCAGATTATAAGTAAATAGATGGTAAATAAATGATAGATAGATAAATAGATAGATAGAGATAGATAGATAGATAGATAGATAGATAGATAGATAATAGGTACACAGATTTGAATTGAAGAAAGGTGAGGGAAAGAAGAGAGGTATGATTTTCTAGATTGCTCTGTGTTACTAAACAATTAAACTGAATAAAAAAAAGATTACATATTTCTAAGAGAAATGTCCTAAACTCTATTAGGTGATACTAAGACACATTACCTCATATAAAAAGATAAAGTGTCAATCTTTTATAAGTGTTCTGTTTACACACACACACACTTCTGAGTCTTGGATACCACATAAAACTTCATATAGATTGGAACATTGATAATTGCCTGTGGCCAGCTGGAAACTGTAATTAAGTAAGCATATAGCAACTCAATTTGCCCTAGGAAACCAAACTTTCAGAAAGAAAAAAGGAAGGAAAAATGCTTAGAGAAAGGGAGAGAGGGAAGGAGAGATGGAAGGAGGGGAAAATGGAGGGAAGGAAAGAGGACACACGGCAAACCAAGAAAGTAAAACACTATGTTTGTTCAGAGGTGTGCTAAGTAGAAGCAGGTGCCTTTAAATATCTGTATCCAAAAAGTACCTCATAGCTATGATCTATACCAGGCTTTTCTTTTGAGGGACACCAGCTGGCTCCCAAATCATGACACAGAGACTTATAATTAGTTTTAAATGCCCAGCCTTTGCTTAGACTTGTTTTGTATTCTCTCTTATACTTTAACCTGTTTCTTGGGATCTACGTTTTGCCTCGGGGCTTTCTTTCTCCCTTCCTTCCTTCCTTCCTTCCTTCTTTCCTTCCTTCCTCCCTCCCTCCCTCCCTCCCTCCCTCCCTCCCTTCCTTCCTTCCTTCCTTCCTTTCTTCATTCCTTCCTTCCTTCTTCCTTTCTGTATATCTTACTTTCCTGCTGTCTTTATGTCTGGCTGGCAGCTACCTGGCTTCTGGACCCTGGATGTGTCCATCTCCTTCTCCCATGTTCTCTTCTTCTCTCATTCTTCTCCTCTTTGGTGTCTAGATTTCTTCTCCTAATTATTCTACTTGCCAGCCCCACATTTCCCTCTCCTGCCTAGCAACTGGCCATTAAACTTTGTATTATACTAATCAGGTGCCTTAGGACAGCAAGGTGAAACAAATGCAGCGCATCTTTACATGATTAAAGAAATGCAGCACAAACAAATGTAAACCCTTATGTCATTAAACAAATGCATTATAAACAAAGGGTTATATCATTCGCAAAGGCAGCAGAAACAAATGTAACACACCTACACAGAGTTAAAGTAATATTCCGCAGCATAAACAAATGTAAAACATCTTTGACTAGTTAAAATAATGATCTCTATGCAGCAAATACAAGTAACACAGTCATGCTTGCTGGCCAAAGCGACAGCTTCCAGCAAGTCTGGAACCAGAAGACAGTCTTCATCCAGAGTGAAAGGCTGTGAAAGATACCTTCTGTTGCTGCTTTGAGCCTCTCTCCTGGCTCCCTCTCTCCTGTCTGACACTTCTCCACTCTGCACACACCCCTGATCTATAAGAGATGCAGGGGAAACACTACCTTTTCACAAATCACACAGAAATCTGATCACATTAGCTTCAAAAGGTGTGAATTTTCTCTCTTGTGATGGATGAAGACCCTGCCAATTGAAAACACTACTACTGGACCACAAAGGAGGGGGGATGGGTTTTTCTCATAAACAGAAGCAGAAGGTGGGAGAGATAGGCCAGTGGACTGGAAAAACACAAAAGGTATCAAAAGCTCAGGCATTTTTCTGCTTTTCCTGCTGATTTACTGCCTATCCTCTGCCTAGAGCATCATTTGGTATCATTCCCAGCGCTGGGGCTATTGCAGGAGTATTGCCTTTTGGCAAAGCCAAGCAGCTAGAATGGCATCATTCCTAGAAAAATTGTTTAGTGGAAGAGTTGTAGTGTTGGAAATGACATTGCAGTCTAGCAGTTCCCAACAGTCACAGATCGACTGGGATTTTTTCTGGCCAACTGCTGTAATAAAAGGAAGGCAGGATGTTCCTCTGAGGAAAAGATCCTTCAAAGGCAACCTTTGAGACACAAAGCAGCCTCCTTCAGCTTAGAAACTAACAAAGCTAAAGACCAGAACAGTGACTTGGCATAACCACAGAGAGCCCATCTTCCTTTAACTTGTCCTTTCATTCGTGAACAAAAAGACATGTATTAAGAATCAAAGGACAATAATTCTGAGACAAATAAGGTAAACCTCCCCTGTTTCATGCTATGGATCATTAACATATGTAATTTGGCCCTAGGAACTCATAGAATCCGATATGATTAATGGATTTTTAAAGGGCCATGAAATTATATGGCCATTAATAACCTTATCCTCTGGAACTAAATCAGCAGTAGATGATACCAAATCTCACAGTTTAGGTATTCATTGACTACTTCTGCATATCAGTAAGATGTCCAACCCTCCAAACAGAAATGTCTGACATGACTAGGCTACTGTCTTTTGGTGGCTGGCTCCAAAGTCCTGTTTTATCAAAATTGATTTCAAAGACCTGCAAACTGTATTATAGGGTAAATTTTCAGTTGTTGAGAGAAGTTCTGGTATTTTCAAATGATGGAAAATTTATTTACACCCCTCCATTTCCAATGTAATAAAAACCAAATCAAAACACAACATTTTATCTTGGTAAAATATTTACCCATAGCTTTCTTTTATATTTGCAGATTGTATCATTCAGAAATTATTTTCAAAGTCATAGAGGTGGTTAGTGAACTAGTATATAATGATAAACATCACCCAATTTTTGGTGTCATGCCATTTTAGAATATAATAATGCAGTTTAAGGTAATATTATATATCTCAGTTCTGTTATAGCAAGACAAAGAAAGGAGAGGGAGAAAATATGATGATCTCATATTACTTCCTCATTGTCTTTTATTTTGTATTACTGATTTTGAAAATGGATTGGAGAAAAAGTAGATAGCAAATAGATTTGATTAACATAAAGTTTGTAGAAGGCATTGACTCTTCCTCAATATGTTGTTAGTTTATTTTTGGTTAAATGGCTAACTACCAAGTGGATGACTAAGTTGGGCTTTATGTCTAAACTCTTGCTAAAGATACACAAAGAAAAACAGATGATTTCAGATTATTCACTTAAAGATAATTCAAGCTTACTCTTTTAGTTCTAGTTATGCTAAGGATTGTAAAGAGACCTCATTAACCTAAATCCCTAAACTGCAATGGAACAGTCTACTTACTAACATGAAAATTTGAGCATTTCTTTCTTTAAACCAGTCTCTCAGAGTCCCTTTTATGTAACAACATAAACTCTAAGTAAGACATCTATAGTTTTTATTATAAGAATAATTTCAGAAGTAAATCAGTAATGTC
Organism: Neodon shergylaensis; assembly: GCA_025134845.1. Classification (NCBI taxonomy): domain Eukaryota; kingdom Metazoa; phylum Chordata; class Mammalia; order Rodentia; family Cricetidae; genus Neodon; species Neodon shergylaensis. Next base: position 13,381,050 of record JABTXL010005167.1, on the reverse strand, counting down.
CTACGGTGAATATTTCTTGGTTTTACTTGCCCAGTTCATTTACATTCATTCAATTTAACCAACCCTAGGAAAACATCTACCATGTTTACATGGCTGGGCTAAGGCTATCTCCAATGTTCCCTTTCTTCCTTCCTTCCTTCCTTCCTTCCTTCCTTCCTTCCTTCCTTCCTTCCTTCCTTTCTTTCTTTCTTTCTTTCTTTCTTTCTTTCTTTCTTTCTTTCTTAAAAATTTTTCGAGACATTTTCTCTGTAGCTTTGAAGCCTGTCCTGCTGGAACTAGCTCTTGTAGACCAAGCTGGTCTTGAACTCACAGAGATCTGCCTCTGCCTCCTTAGTGCTGGGATTTAAGGACTTTTGCCACCATCGCCCAGCCCAATGTTCCCTTTCTACTCATGATCTAAGCTTACACAATATGCTTCATTCACTAGTATTACCAATCTTTTGTGTATGTGGGCCATGGCAAAAAAGGCAACAGAGCTGACAGAAGCCAATGAAAGGTTGCTGCAATTTGACTATTGTATGTCTCCCACATGCCTATGTGTCAAATTCCTAGTATCAAAAGTCTCATTATTGGGTGCTGATAGAACTTTTGAGAGGTGAACTCTAGCTAGAGATCTTTACATCATAGGAAGAAGACTGTTTAAAGGAATTGTGACTTTCTAATCCTTTTATTATCTTCTTTGTTTCATGATTTGTGATATAATCCTTTTTTTTACACATATGCCTTTGGTAGTTTACTGTGCTATGAAACTATCATAACCGAACACCATCACACTGCATAAGACAGAGTAATAGAGGAATAGAATAAAATAAGAGGACCCAAAAGTTCACCTACATTCATGGAGCCAATTAGTTCTTGATAAAGCCACCAAGAACATACCATATAATTTGATTGTCTATTCAGTTGATGGCCTTGTCAAAAATTAGATGTGAGTGTGCAGAGGAATGAAACTAGCACACACCAAAATGAAGTCAAAATAAAAAATTTAAGATAAATATGAAACTCTGCAGTTACTATTGGAAAACAAAGGGGAAACACTTCAAACTGTTGATACAGGGAGAAATTTTTTAGATAAGACCCCGAAGACATGGACTTGAACAGATACACAAACAGAAGATGAGATTATGACAGTGAGAAGCTTTTGTACAACAAAAGAAGTGATAAACAGAGCTAAAACAACCTATAGAATGGTAGAAAATAATTTTCAATTTATTTATCTCAAAGAGGATTCATATCTAGAATATGAATATACTATCAAAACCTTAAACATAAATCAAATAATCCAACTTTAACATGGACTGGAGGGATAGAGAAGAGGAAAGAAAAAAGTGACTGAAAAAGTCCTGTAGAAACCTGCTATTTTGTAAATCCATTAAAAAGTTTATTTTAGAGAAAGTTTGAATAGTGGTACTTTTCATGGGTAAATAATATTCCTCCCATATACAAATGGTTACTGATTTAAAATTTTGGTACTAGGTATAGGATACCTCCCTTTGTGTTGTTGGCCAGAGAAGCCCCAGAGGTCCCCCAAATGCTAAAGCTATAGTCATTACTTGGTTGCTCACAGTACTATATCACATAATACCACATTGCTAAAGACACCAGACACTTAGACTGCAGGAAATGGAGAAGTCAAGCAGGATCTAACTTCCTTGTTGACTCTCATAGGCTGAACAGTGCAATGAAAGCTACTAGAGGAAAAAAATCATCATTCTTCCAACCCAGCTGTGGACTCCATGTGCTACAATAATGACCTAACTATCAAGAAATGTCTGCCAATGTAATAATGACATGACTATTAAGGCGTATGCCAATCACTTTGTGACTGGATTTTTTGAGTACTAGCATTCTTCTCTCTTTATCTTCTGATTGTGGATATAATATGATCAGTCATATCCTGTTTCTGCTAACAGACCTTCTTGTCATGGTGTTTTGTCACATTTCCTAAACTATGAGACAGAATAAGCTCACATCTTTAAGTTTGTGTGTGTCATGTATTTAGTGAGAGAAATAATAAGAGTAACCAATACAATCAGTATGATAATTTATCAGGGAACTTATGTCTTGTACTGTAAATTTGACCAAGCAACCAATGGCTGGGGTTACCTAGACAATAATCCACATTATCATTATTTTGTGAAATGGACAAGGAATCCAAATACGTATTAAAATCTATATTTACACCAATAGGTTAAGGCTACTTACTGCCTTTATCACAGGAGCTAATTTCCCCTCAGGGGATGTCAAATAACATAGAGGAGGTCACAGTGTGGAGAATAAGTGACAGTGAAGTCCACAGCCCTAAATGGACATCATATCCCCCCTCCAATGTGCAGTGAGCATCATGTAAGAAGTGATATAAATAACACAAAAAGATAGAGTTTAAGGGAGGAATGGTACAAAACTGTGTCTACTGGACGTGACATAGCTCCTCCACCAGTGAGCTCACAGCATCTGTATTTACTTCACCAGACCAGTCCAAGCCTGGAACCACCACAATTGCATCATCCATGGGTAAGGAAATCAGGAGGTTCCATATTCACTGAGGGACTAAGGGTTTATGGTGTGAGAAGCGGATATGTCATTTCCTTCACTGTTTGTTACTGATCGGTTGCTGGTAGTGAAGTAAGCAAGTCCATAGAAAAAATAAGGCAGCAATGTGCAAAGGAGGTTTACCCTCATCTAGAGCATGATGAGGTTCATGGGAACAGCAAAAAGGGAGAATGACGTGGTGAAAACGATATATACATATATGAAGTTGTCAAATAATATGAGCTAAAGATATAAATAGACACATTAAAAGAAAACACACAACAACAAATTTGGCCAACACATATATAAAAAGAAAATGCTGAATATTAAAAATCACCATCTCTTTGATGTATTATTTTGCTAAGGTTAGTCGGATACAGTCAAAAGCTGCTGGAACCAAGAGAAAGGGGAATAGTTACATATTTTGTTAGAATTGTGAATTAACAATTTGAATATTCCTCCTAATTTGACAAAAAATACTATATGATCCATCATTTCCACTCCTGGGTATATATCCTAAAGATATTAAGACACCAAAACACTTCCATGTACTGCCTTGTTTGTCGCAGTATACTTCACAGTATTTAAATATGAACTCACCCTAGATGTCCACTAACAGATTTAAGGATAAAGAAAATGTGGCCTATGTATATACATGATATAAATGTCATTCTGTTGGGTGAAATAAGCTACACAGAAATTGTAATGCCACCCATCTACACTCACTTGTGGAAAATGAGTCAATCAAAAGAAGGCAAACTAGTGATTACGCAGAAGCACAGAGATTGAATTAAGTTCAATAAAGGCCACCCAAACATAGTTAGAAGCAAGTAACTTTCTATTTTTTCTATAACTAATTATTAATTAAAAATTTATGATTCATCTTATGATTATACAAGTACAAAATTCTCAACATACCATTTGAAGATAAAGAAGGTCCATTAACCTGATCTTATTCTTACAGTTTACACATTTGTAATTTATTACACAATGTACCCTGTAAAGAATAACAAAGATTAAGTCTTGGTAGACCTATCTAAATTTATCATGAAGCTACAATTCATCTAGACTTTTTAAAAGTAATGTCAACGCTTGATTCTTTATTAGTTTATGTTAAACATTTTAAAAATCAATTATTAACAAGATATATCTTTCATGCAATATTTAGAGTCCACAATTCACCCTTTTCCTTTCAAAATAAACTAATTAGAGGTGTGGTCATTTTGGTGGTGCAGGGAGAATTATACAGTCCCTTTCTTTTGATGCACCCCTGAATTCAGGTCATCAGGTTCGCATGGTAAACACTTTACACAAAGATGCTTCCTGCCCCAGCTTTAGCTTTGATTTTGCTGTTTTGAGATAGAGTTTTCGATAGCCTAGCTAGCGTAGCCTTGAACTCCTCTAGTTCTTCTGTCTTCAGCCATTGCTGGATTACAGCCATGCGTCACTCAGCTCATGTCTTTCATATTGAAATTGCTCGAAGCAATGTGTAATGTTCTTATTTTCTTTCTGGCTGCTTTCACATTTTTTTTCAATTTTCGTCTTTCAGAATTTTGATTATTGTGCATATACTGATCTTTCTGAAGGTTTGCTGAGTTCCTAAAATGTACAAATTTGCCAGTTCTGCACACATATATACACATCTTGTCACTTTCTTTTCTTATCTTTTTCAGGAATCTGCCTCTACACATTTTATTATAGTGAGGTTATATTCATTTTTTCTTTCATAATTTTCCTTTATTTTAACTTTAGGAAATCTTTTGGTGTATACCTCCTGCTGTGATAACTGGAAAATTTCATTTTAGATCATTTATTTCCACTTAGAATAATCTTTTAATTTTTTTAATTAAAATATGCAACTTCTCTTAATTTTTCCAGTTTTAGATGTGTTTGCATAATGCTTTCTTTTGTTTCTTCAGGCTTAGTTGTACATATGCTTTAAATACATTTTGCTAAGTCCAATGTCTAGATCATCTCCACTCTTTGCTTATTGAATACAGAATACATTATTCTGCTTCTAGCATATGTTGAGCCATTTTGAATTATTTTGGGGTAATGTAGAGAGTCTGGCTCAGATTCATGAGTTAGCTTATGGTGATTTTGAGCTTGTAGCATAATTAATGCCTCAGCCACCTAAGTACTGAGCATCCAGGCCTGTGAAACCAGACATCCTTCTTAGGGACATGTCCTTAGATCACAAACTGCTAGTATGTGATACACCAAATGAACCCAAACAACTTTGTTTTCAACAATCAATATGTTGGCTTTCTTCTCTTTAAAAGGACAAAAAAATATCCATGGATTGAGATTTTATATGAATATTCACAATATCATAAACAGACAATTCTACTGAAGAATCTAAAACTATGAGCCATAATGAAGGACTCCCACTAAAAAGCCAGATGCAGTAGTGTGCATCTGTGTTTCCACCACTCCTAGGGGGAGATATGAGGTGACTTACAGAGTATGACCCTGAAGTCAGAGGTCAGCTTCTGTAGAGCACCACAAAAGAGAGGCCCTGCCTCAAACAAAGATGGAAAGTGAAAATCCTCTTCTGAAATCTATGCTCTGACCACACGACGTTTTCTGTGGCACTTACACCTGCAGACATACACACCCATGCATGCACACGCACACACACGCATACACACAAATAAATAAAACATAAAATTTGTATGAAGAATCACAAGAAAAGCCCAAAGGCCTGTTTCCATTCATAAGCCTCTATCTAGAAAAACTATTCAAGTACTTAGGCAAAGTAAACCTTTTCTCTTTTTAGATCAAATCAAAATTACAACTACCAGAACTGCACTATACAGCACAGGAAAAGTGGTTTTTAAAGCTAAAGGAAATATGCCATGTGGAAACTCAATTCCTTTAGAGGAGAACAGTCTATTGGCAATGGTAAATATGCCTGTAACTATAAGTGGCTTTTTTTTCTTTCAGTTTACTTACATAACGCATGACTGTTAAAACCAAATAGGCTTACCTCTAACGCTCAACAAAACTAAGATAGTTTCCCAATATCTCTCAAAATGAGTTCTCATATCTACATAAAAATCCTTTCAAATATGAAGATTTATTATAATGATTCCATTTCCTAAATAAAAATGCATCATCTTCACAATGTTAATTTCATCTGGTGTTTTATTATTAGCACAACTGCAGAAGCCTGCAGATATTTTACAGAAAGATCAGCCAAATGACATACAAGTAAAAATCGTCTTTTCAGATCTAAATTTTGCATCAGTTCTCTAGGAAGAAAGAGATCATTAAATTATGATTTAGTCACTGGGCTCTTTGCTGATGAGAATGCAAAGCACTTGAACATTTGCATTTGAAAAAAAATGGAACAAATATAGCTGGTACACTTCAAAATAAAAGAACTTACATTTGGTCTAAAAGTGAATAAATTGCTTCAGATTACAGAGTAAGTTTTAACCTAATACAATATGGGGTTTCTCCTCACAATTATTCTTGGAAAACTATTTCTGATAGAAAGAGCTAGCACTGATTGACTGATAAGTACCTTATAATGTAATTAACCATAATCTTGTATATCAGACATGCTTTATTTATTTTATCTAATGTAAGATACATTTGGAGGAATAGTTCATGTTTTCCACAAAATGGCACTGAAAAATCAGAGTTAACATTATTTGGTTCAAGATTGCTGGAGAACCAGATATAATCAATAACAACAGGAAATGTTTGTCTTAAGGCATTTTATCCAATATTATATCAGTTCTTTCAGTAAGTGTCAGATATAATGGACAGAAAACCAAGATGCTAATTTTTTAGAAATACATATGTAACATGGTAGAATATAAATACACATCACAGGCCATGTGTGATATTACGTGCCTGTAATCCCTATATGTAGGAGCCTGCGGTAGAAAGATCACGAATAGGAAGTCAGCTTGGACTACACAGTAAAAGCCTGTCTTAAAAGAAAGAGAAGAAATGTATCTAGTGTAATTAAATAATTGAAAAAAGGGAAAATAAGCAAAGAACATAATTATACTGATAAATTCTCATTTAGAAACTATGTGATTTTCCATATTCCTTGAGAAACAGCCTTATCAATCAAACAGAGAAAACACAAATTTTCATTAAATGCTACTCAATTTAAATAAAAGACAATTGGATATTTTTCATTTACTCTGTTACTACCTAGAAACCTAGCTGTGCTTTAATTAGTGTGGATACTACACACTATTCAAATATAGTGAAAATATAAAATGTTTCCTCCATACTACATTGTGGAGTATAAACAGCAAGATGTTAAAACACTTCAGAATCCTTCTGAAATAATTTTGACTTTGTTCATGTGATATTTGCAAAGCTTTACTTAGCAATGATTCTTCAGATGGTTCAAATATAACATTTGGGTGGTTATACATATTTAAATATAAAAAATCACCCATATTCTAAATGTTGACGGTGGTAGTACACAATTAACTTCTCTGAAAGTTTGTGAATGAAGCATGGCATATGTTCCACCCTTGATGAATTACACACACCCATTGTAAGATCCAGAAAAGAAAGAATTCCCATGCCAACCTTCAAACTCTCAGCAGGAATTTATTCCGGCCACAACTCCACACCAATGACAGGGCAAACCAACATAAAATCGGACTTCACCAAAGGGATTGTTTATGGAAGGGTCAGAATGGATTTCCCATAAAATGCTATAAGAAGCCCAAATGTTTTGTTCTGTTTTACATTTAGGCCAATAAACTCCTATCCTTTAAGTTATAGGGTTTTCTCACTATCATGTGATCAAAGATGCAGGCTAAAACAGCCCCATTTAGAGATATTTGAGATATCACAAAGACGGAAAGTACAATATGAGCACTGGAAGAATAACTGTGATTTTGTTCACATCCTTTAGCAAGTGAAGCAGCCTCCTTGGGACTTGGTGGTTAAATTGGGGAACATCACCAATTGTGTACTTATTACTGTCAGTTGCGCATATTTGTCAAAGATGGATGTCTTTGTTTTTATTCTTGATTCCCAAGAGACTTGTCTTTAGTAAAATGCGATGTAAGAAAGAAAAAAAAAACAACAACCAAATAACCAAACAAACAAATTTCAAAAACTCAGAGCCTGTGTTATTCATGAGAGAAACTATGGTGCATATTTAGTAGAGAAAATAGCAATACTATAACAAGAGACAGCAGGGGTTTTTCAAAACTAAAGAAAAGAATGGAAAGAGAAATAAATAAATAAATAAATAAATAAATAAGAAATAGCATATTACAGACCAAGCAATATCTAATCTAGAAAGCAAAGATTTTTACCTTTCTTTCACATTTCTTGAGAAATCACCATGTCAGTAAAACATGTTTCAATGAAATGGTAATACAAACATACATGAATTTAAAAGGGAACAGAGTAGTACACACAGGCACACAGAAACCAACTCAAAACTGCATTCTGTGGAACTTAGACTCAGCAAGGATTAGCTGAATGCATAAGTGAAAGCTGAGGTGAGATTTATTAATTATCTACTGCTTTCATAAATAGAAGAAATAGCCTGCAATCCAATCGGAATCAACATCTAATTCAAATGTACATATACATTTGCATTCACATATACACACACACACACACGCATGCACACACACAGTGCACATTTATTAAACACATTGCTTGCCCTCAGAAGAGTTAGATTATTTTCTCAATGTTTGGGATAAAGTGATCACTAACAACTCAGAGTTTTCTCTGTGATTAAAGTACTTGGGATAAAAGTTGCATAATGAGCCCATCTTGAATACATTCAAGAAACAATATTTCCTCTGTTATCTGAAGTTGGAGAGACTCACTGCCTCTTAACCCAATTCTAACCAAGTGATATTCTGTGGAGATTTTCAGTTTGGGCCATAATAGGGATCCTTTTCATCTCAAATCCATGTCAGATAGGAATACTATTTGGAGGCCCACTCTGGTTTCAATGGAAGTGGAGAATATCACTGTTGTAATAAGAGCGGCGGGGCTGCATCCCCAGCACCCCGGCCGCCTGGCTAGCTTATGCCTGAAATAACAACACACAAACTATATTCTTTTAAACACTGCTTGCCCATTATATCTAGCCTCTTCTCGGCTAACTCTCGCACCTGGACTAGCCCATTTCTAATAAGGTGTGTAAGCACCCCAAGGTGCGCTTACCGGGAAGATTCTTGCCTACGTCCATCCTGGGTCGGAGCTTCATCGATCGTGTCTGCCCTGAGAGGAGCTGCGTGATGTCTGACCTCACTTCCTCTTCCTCCCAGCATTTTGTTCTGTTTACTCCTCCCACCTATGTTTTAACCTATGAGGGCCATGCAGTTCCTTTATTACTTAACCAATGAAATCAACAGATTGATATATGACACTCCCACATCATATCGCTATGAATAGGATGTCACACACAGGATATGCTGCTGGTTTGCTATGCTAAAACTTATGCTTCATGAGTGAGAAAAATATGCCTTCCAAGAGCAGGTATCAATTTCCTAGGAAAAAATGTTCTCCTTAAGGGTACATATTACCCTTAGCAAATGTATTGATGTAGCAGTCTGATTCTTCTTAATTGCCACTTCATTGAGGCCCTTAAAAAATACAGGCTTACTAATCAGAGTAATAAGACAACAACAAAAAAGATCAAGGGGATACAATTGGAAAAGAAAGAGTAAAATTTTCACTATTTGCTGATGATATGATAGCATACCTAAGTGACCACATTCTACCAGAAAACTCCTACAGCTGATAAACACCTTCAGTAACATGGTAGGATACAAGATTAACTCAAAAAATCAGTAGCCCTCTTATATACAGATGATAAATGGAATGAGAAAGAAATCAGAGAAGCATCACCCTTCACATTAGCCACAAATAACATTAGATATCTTGGGATAACTCTAACTAAACAAGTAAAAGACCTGTATGAAAAGAACTTCAAGTCTTTGAAAAGAGAAATTTAAGATGTTATCCGAAAATAAAAATATCTCCCATGCTCTTGGATAGGTAGGATTAACATAGTAAAAATGGCAAACTTACCAAAAGTAATCTACAGTTTCAATACCCCTCAAAATCCAAGCAAAATTCTTCATGGACCTCAAAAGAACACTACTCAACTTCACATGGAAAAACAAAAAACCCAGAATAGCCAAGACAGTTCTAAACAATAAAGGAACTTTTGGAGGTATCACCATCCCTGACTTCTAACTTTACTATAGAGCTACAGTAACGAAAATAACTTGGTATGAAAATAAAAACAGACAGGAGGACCAATAGAATTGAATCAAAGACCCAGATATCAATCCAAACACCTATGAACACCTGATTTTGACAAAGAAGCTAAAATTATAAAATAGAAAAAGAAGGCGTCTTCAACAAATTGTGCTAGCATAAATGGATGTCAACATGTAAAAGAATGCAAATAGATTTATATCTATCACCATGCACAAAACTCAAGTCCAAATGGATCAAGGACCTCAACATAAAATCAACCACTGAACCTTTTAGAAGAGAATGTGGGAGATAATTTTGAGCACATTGGCACAGGAGACTATTTCCTAAATTTAACCCCAATAGCACACACACTGAGTGCAACAATTAATAAACAGTGTTTTCTAAAACTAAGAAGGTTCTGGGAAGCAAAGGACACAGTCAACAAGACAAATGGCAGCCTACAGAATTGGAAATGATATTCATCAACCCCATATCTGACAAAGGATTGACCGCCAAACTATACAAAGATCTCAAGTAACTAGACATTTAACGAACAAATAATACAATAAAAAATAGGGTGCAGACCTAAATAGAGAACTCTCAACAGGGGAATCTTAAAAGGCCAAAGACACTGAAGGAATTGCTCAACATTTTTAGCTATCAGAGAAATGCAAATTAAAATAACTCGGAGATTCCAGAATGTCAGAATGGCCAAGAACAAAAACACTGATGACAGCTTATGCTGGAGAGGATGTTGAGTAAGGGCAATAAGCCTCCATTGCTGATGAAAGTGCAAACTTTTATATCCACGTTGAAAATCAGTATGGTAGATTCTCAGAAAATTAGGAATTAGTCTACTTCAAGACCAAGCAATACCACTTTTAGGCATATACCTAAAGGATGCTCAGTCATACCACAAGGACATTTGCTAAACTATGTTCATAGAAACATTATTCATAATAACCAGAACCTGAAAACAATCTGGATGCCCCTCAACCATAGAATGGATAAGGAAAACATGGAACATTAGTACTACTCAGGGCTAAAAATTAATGGACAGACCTAGGACAAAACCATACTGAGTGAGGTAACCCAGACTGAGAAAGACAAATATGATATGTACTTATTCATAAGTGGATATTAGCAATGGATAAACACCCTACAACCCATAACCTTAGAGAAACAAGACAACAAAGAAGACCCTAAGAGAGACATATATGGATCTATCTACGAAGGAAGAAAAACAAGTTCTTAGTAAATTGGGAGCATGGGGGCATGAGGGAGGGTAGAAAGGGAGGAAGGAAGGGGAGTGGGAAAAATATCTCAATAAAACAATAAAATGTACAGGCTTGACATGGTAGCTGACCAAGTTACAAGCAAAACTTATTTTATTCTGAGAGGCAAACTATTATGAATTAATGCATGGCCTTTTAGCCTTCACATTAATAAGACACATTCAGAATCACAAATCTATCTTAGAAATATCATAGATGTTTCCATTTCATTTCTTCTAACACTGGAGAAAACAGTGGTGTTATTCAGACCAGCAGAAGTCAGTAATAGAATCAATTATTTGTTTTAAAGGGATAATAGTAAAAACATAACAAAATAAAATATACTAATATAAAAAAAACTATTACATTGGGTTTGAAGAAGCAAGCAGAAAGGAAAGAGCCCAAGAGAAGGCATAAGACTCAGAGATTCACTCTTTCACATTCTCGCAAATCCATTAAAATCACTAAACTGTTTTTCTTTGGGTTCACCTTCTTATTTAGCTTCTCTAGGATCACAAATTATAGGATCAATGTCCTTTATTTATGGCTAGAAACCAATTATGAATGAGTACATCCCATGTTCCTCTTTTTGGGTCTGGCTTACCTCACTCAGAGTAGTGTTTTCTATTTCCGTCCATTTGCATGCAAAATTCAAGAAGTCATTGTTTTTTCTGCTGAGTAGTACTCTAATATGTATATATTCCATACTTTCTTCATCCATTCTTCCATTGAAGGGCATCTAGGTTGTTTCCAGGTTCTGGCTATTACAAACAATGCTGCTATGAACATAGTTGAGCATATACTTTTGTTGTATGATAGAGCATCTCTTGGGCATATTCCCAAGAGTAGTATTGCTGGGTCCAGGGGTAGGTTGATCACGAATTTCCTGAGAAACCGCCACACTGCTTTCCAAAGTGGTTGCACAAGTTTGCAATCCCACCAGCAATGGATGAGTGTACCCCTTACTCCACAACCTCTCCAGCAAAGGCCCCAAGGTCCAAATCAGGAGCAGAAGGAGAGAGAGCACAAGCAAGGAACTCAGGACCTCGAGGGGTGCACCCACACACTGAGACAATGGGGGTGTTCTATCGGGAACTCACCAAGGCCAGCTGGACTGGGTCTGAAAAAGCATGGGATAAAACCGGACTTGCTTAATATAGCGGACAATGAGGACTGCTGAGAAGTCAAGAACAATGGCACTGGGTATTGATCCTACTGCACGTACTGGCTTTTTGGGAGCCTAGGCTGTTTGGATGTTCACCTTACTAGACCTGGAAGGAGGTGGGAGGTCCTTGGACTTCCCACAGGGCAGGGAACCCTGATTGCTCTTTGGGCTGACGATGGAGGGGGACTTGATTGGGGGAGGGGGAGGGAAATGGGAGGCAGTGGTGGGGAAGAGACAGAGATCTTTAATAAATAAATAAATAATAATAAAAATCACTAAACTGGAAGCCATCATACACATGCAGAGGACATGGTGTAGGCCTATGCTGGCTCTCTAAATGCTGCTTTGGGCTCCGTGGTTCCATATGAGCTTTGCTTATGTTGATTTAGAGGGCTATTTGTCTTGGTTTCTTAAACTCTGGCTCTTAAACTATTTGTCTCTTCTTCCCTGGGGTTCCCTGAGCCCTGAGGGACGGTATTTGATAGAGACATCACATAAGTCTTAGTGTTCCAAGATCTCATGATCTGTATGATGCCTGCGTCTCTGTCTATGCTGCCATAGGCTGCAAGAGGAAGCTTCTCTAATAGTAGCTGGGCAAGTCACTGATCTATGAGTATAACACAATGTCAATGGAATCATTTTATTTCTACTTTTTTTCCCTTTTGACAAATGGTTTATTAACTTTTGTATTAGTATAAGTATCTTTTATTACACAGTATAATACTGAGATTAAAGGAGTTGGGAAACTGGCAATGATAAATTTGGGTATCTGGTCTCACAAATGTACGTGCTGCTCTACATCTGATTATGGAATGGCTGCTGAGAGGATCACCCTACCTCTGTACCCATTCTATTCCATAGCCAAAGCAAGAGTACTGGCAGTGAATTTCAGACAATTGTTTTTGGTTATGCCTTCCAAACAGGTAGCATCACCACAGGAATAGATTAAGAGCTCCTGGAGCTTCTAATAGCAAAAGACTGAATTACCATCATATCCCCCATTGGAAATAAATACAATGGCCCTCCATCTTGAGGGTGCAAGACTGCAATGGTGATTTTTGCCATCAGATCCTCTGTAGTGGTGGCACAACTCCCTAAAAAGACTGGTAGCTATATGTACTAATGGAGGTCCATTCAGTTCAATACTGTGGAAACCAAGCTGATAAGTGACAGCATCGGCTACTGAGTGGGTATCAGCTATTGAACCTGAGCGTAGCAGAAGATACAGTCATGGATAGATGCCAGCTTGTCAGTCAATGCCTGCTAGGCAATTGAAGATCCAGTGATTGCTCTGGAATGAATTACCTTGTTTTTCTTGTCAGTCAGTTGCTTACTTGGCAATGTAGAATAAAGTAGTTGTTACACATTCTCCTCCTAGAACCACAGCCCCATCTAACTGCACAGGCATGTTGTGGCCCCAGTGCAGATTTCCTGATTTTCTCAATCTGAGATTAGAGCCTTCAGCCCCAAAGCTGATGCAGATCCCACTCCATGAACAGGTAAGGTGGTCACTATCTTCCTCTTCTACTGCTGTCATTGTTAATAATAGTATTTGGGTTTTACCCTAGGTCCCTAGATATCTAGTCTCTGATTCTTTGTCATCCAAGTAGTGTCAGTCATGAGTTCCATCTTGTGGAGTGGGCCTTAACACCAGTCAGATGCTATCTGGTTACTCTCACAAGCTTTGTGCCTTGGTGTTTACATTTCTTTTTTGGTATCATGCAAAATACTTTCCTGTACCAAAGACACTAATACACAGGAGAGTCTTTGTAGAGCTCTATGTAGACACCAGCTTAATTTCCCTATGTTTAATGAGTTGTGTAGCTGTTGTCTTCAGCAATGAGGCCTTGATGTCAAGTTTGTGGAAAGCAACCAATACTCGTGGCAACATTCTAGGTTGTTAAAGGGATTCCTCTCAAGATCTTTTGGCCAACAACTCAATTAGATGTAAGCCAATCCCAGTACTGGAAGCTTACCTGACAGATCATGCTGGCTAGGATGTGGCGTGAGGGGAACACATCCATTGCTGGCTAGAGCACAGACTTGTATAGCTACTATGGAAATCAATAAATAATCTCATCGGGAAGATGAGAATTGATCTACCTTAAGATCCAGATAAACCACTCGTGGGCATATACATTTCATCCTACCACAGAGACTTGTAGTATAGATAGATGCAGATGGTATAGGAAAGGGGAATGAAGTAGATAGTTATGGATGTATGGAGGGTGCTGGAAAGAAAGGATCAAGTGGGATTGGTGAGAGGAGGACAAACAAGAGAATACAAGAAGAGATAGCTAACAGTAAGGGGTATTTGAGGGGCAATATGGAAACTAATTCAATAGAAGCATCCTAAAATATAAACATATAAAGATGATCTAAGGTGGGCGGTGGTGGCACACACCTTTAATCCCAGCACTCAGGAAGCAGAGGCAGGCAGATCTCTGTGAGTTCAAGGCCAGCCTGGTATATAAGAGCTAGCTCCAGGACAGGCTTCAAAGTTACAGAGAAATCCTGTCTCAAAAAGACAAAAACGTGATTTAAATGAAATTGCCAAGTAATGGGGAGACACAGCACCATTGGGCCATTTCTTCTTACCAAAAGAATCAAATTCTTAATCACCATGAAAACTGCATACAGAGTTATAACCAGTTGATTTTACACTTCATAGCATTAGAGATGACATTGCAGCTACTCTCTGTAGCATTGTCTTGTAACAATGTACCACTCAAATTTTAATAAATAAGTACAATAGTTGCTGTCTCACCCTACCAGGAAATAGAAATGTTAAAATGAATTTATTTTCCCCGAAATGATGCAATCCATAAATTCCTGAATTTTTGTCATAATCAAATAAATTGTATTTTAATAAATGCCTTTTTGAAGACTGTCTCCTTTGTATTAAAACTAAGTGCAAAACAAGACATTCTTCTTCCATATGTCTCAATGCAGTTCATAATGGAAGTTATGTAACTGACCTTAATAATGATCTGGCAGAGAATGCTTAAAGGAATAAGAGAATCATCATATGATTTTTAAGCCATTCTAAAATTAATTATTCTGCTACTCAAAGATCTAAGGAATAGCATTGCAAACAAGAGGACAATGGTGTGTTGGTTTGTTCTTAGAGGCCATCAAGTGGCATATTCACCGCTAAGGAGACCCACCCTGAAATATGAAACCAGAGGAAGAAGCGCAGCTTACTTTAGTTTATTTTTTTTTCCATTTTACAACCATCATTACTCCAGATGGCTCGCATTAGCTCTTTAAACTACCAAGGTTCATTTCAATTTTTACAAATAATATTCATGGTAATAGTAATAATATGGCTGGCTTTTATTAGGTTTGGTATATATTTGGTATAGTGCTAAATTCTTCTTGCCTTCTATGTAAAAGCCTATTCTTGAAAGATTAAACAAAGAAAGGTCTTGCCTATTGTAGGCATATACCACCCTTTTGCCATCACCTCACTAGTCCTCACACAGCATTCATCAGG
>JABTXL010005167.1:13332343-13365358 GCA_025134845.1 Neodon shergylaensis | reverse complement strand
CCAGGATCCAGCATGAGTGATAGCCTATAAAGACAGGAACCTGGAGCATACCACATAGCCTACAGGCAGCTCAAGAGTTTGAAGAATGTCCTTTCCAAGTGCCCTAGTTGGTTTGGACCTCTTCCAGGCAGCTGATCTGGTAGCTGATCTGGTCTGAGAGTCTTCTTTTGTATCTCAGCCTATTTGAGTTCTTTGTAGCACCATGTTGCTGTGTCTGAGGGAATGCTTGGCTTTTACTATGAATCTGGGTGTAGCCTAAAGAATCTGCTCAGTTTCGGGGACTTCCTGGAGTTTTGTTGAGTTGTTTACCTTCCTGACTAAGGAGATTCCTGTGGGGGTGTAATGTTTCAAACCCAGAGAAAATTTTTACAAAACAAAGGTTCTATAAATAAAAGTAGGAGAGAAAGAGGACTAACGAAGTGCTATGTAACTACACAAGATTAATAAACAGCTTTAGACAAAGAAAAGACACTGTTAAATAGGACAGATATTAGTAGTTCTGGGACCTCATAATATTATATTCAGGAGGAAGTTATTGAAAAGGTAAATTAATCAACTACTGTTAAACTCTTAGGAATCCCCAAATATGCACTAGTGGTCTCTACAGAGTGAATCATTTGTTCCACACAAAGAACAATGACCCATTCAGAATTTGTTATTGTAGTGCTCATGCATGTGTGTATGTATGTGTGTGGTGCATGTGTGTGAGCATATGGCAATACAGATCTATGCACACATGTGTAGAGGGTTAAGCAAGGCATTGAATGTCTTTGTCAATTGCTCTCATCAATATTGCATTAGCACTGACCTAGAAGATCACTGTTTAGGCTGTGATGTCTGGTCAGCGAGCTCTAGAGATCCACACCACTGATAGTCCTTTCCCATAATGGGGTCACAGATGTGCACAGCCATGGCTGGCTTTTTACAAGGGTACTGGGGATTCATACTCAGATACAGAGCCCAAAACACTGAATGTCCATTAATTTAATGAAAACACTCTTTACCTTCTCTTCTAGACTGTCCAGATTGCTACAGCTGATTATTATTAAATCTACAAATCTTCCCAGTAAACTTGATGAAAACATGCCTCAATTAGCTACTTCTTTACTCCTCTGTATTACATATAATTTTGTGCAGTGATAGTCGGGCAAGCCATGATATAACGACACTAATGTAATCAATATTCTATTCTCTTACTGTTTCTGAGAGCAAAGTTAGAATAGACTTCCTAGGGTGCCTGGTACCTGATAGAATGGTGTGCCTGACTTCTAGCCAGAAGAGTATGGAAGGAAGAAGTATGTGATATTCAAGACTAGCTATTAAAAATTTTTCCTGTTCTGTCTCTCTCCATATATGTGGTTAGAATCAAAGGAGAAAATAGTATGATGGCAAGAGAAAACATGGGATGCTCCAGAAAGTTTGAAGAGACAGTTGTGCTAGGAATATAGCTCAATTGGTAATGATGTTTGTTGTGCAAGCATGGAAACCCAAGTTTATTCATGAAAACACTCATTAAAAAGCTGGGCATGGTAAATAGATGTACCTATAATCTTAGTGATGGGGAAGCAGAGAGAGGAGAACCACAGGGGTTCATTCTCTGGCCACCTTAGACTACTTGGTAGGCTCCAGACCAGTTGAGAGACCTGATTTCAAACAAAAAAGGTAGTGAGACCTGAGGAACAACACCTCAAGTTTTCCTCCAGTATCAACAAATGTGCACAGAAGTGTAACACTGGGACTCCCACTTACATATGTTCCTTAACATGTGGCACATGTGCATACATACACATACACAGACACAGAAGATGTATCTAGTTTTGAATAATCACAAAATTCTACTCCATAAAGCCAGTGAATTTTCTGAAAGAGGTTGTATTTTTGTCTATAATAGTTATCGTGAATTACCTTGACTAATAATATACTGAAGGCATGTGTACGTCTCCAAATAAAATAATAGCTATATATTTCAGCTCTTCCAGCATAATTATTAAGTGATAATAATTATTTTCCTCTGCAAAGTGAGCCATCTTAATATGCATCTGCTTACGCTAATTCAGTATTGTTCAGATAGTCTATGGTTCTGTTTTCACCATTCCTGTGAAAGGCAGCAGACTGCTTTGTAAGGGGGGAGCTTAAACAACAGAAATCCATCATCCCACAGGCCTGAGGGATCATGTCTGCTATGAAGGTATGTGCCAGGTGAGTTCCCAGAGCCCCTTTACCTTGGCTTAGATACATGCCTTCATAATGGCCTCTCTTCTGTGTCTTAATGTAAGATTCCACTTTTATGAAAATATCGCATTAGGACACAATCTCATGGACACATTTTAACATATGTGTCTTCTTTAAGAACTTATTTTCAAAGACAGCAGCATTTGAACCCTGCATTTAATTGTTTTAGTGTGAGAACTGGACACCCTATTTGTAAACATTCAGTCATATTAGAATAAAAGAATCAGCCAATATTCTTATTTCTGTCTCTTCACCCCTCTCCCATATTTAGTGACAACTGGGCTGTGGACAGTTTTTTGAAGGGGGGGAACAATGATTTTAATTATCATCTTCTGAATTTCTCTCATGTCTACTTTCCTTTACCTCCAAATCATTCTACTATCTACTCAAAAAGTCCACACATATTTCTGAGCTGCTCAGTAGAATAAAGACTGTAATTTTATGCATGCTGTATTTAAAGTTGAAAACTCCGTTCAGCCTGGGGTTTTAATCACTTGATTTTTGTTTGTTTGTTTGTTTTTGAGACATGGTCTCCATAATATAAAATGAACCCTGCCTCTGTGTCACAAATCTTAGGATTGCAAGTGGGTGCCATCACATCTAGCCTGTGTTTTCAATTTTATATTTTTCTTTCTTTTGTTTTATTTTGCTTTGCTTTGTTTTGTTGTTTGTTTGAGACAGGGGTTTCTGTGTAGCCCTGGCTGTCCTGGAACTTGCTTCGTAGATCAGACTTTTCTCATACTCACTGAAATCCACATGCCTCTGTTTCCAAGTGCTGGGATTAAAGGCATGTGCCACCACCATCTGGCTCAATTTTATATTTTAATACTTACTGCATTCGAATGTGACAACAGTCTAGGTGTGACAGTATACTCTTATGATACCACTCCCTAGAGGGGTGGCAGTAGGATTTCAAAAGGTCAAGACCAGTCACATGCCACACAGCAGTTTAAGGCCAGCTGAGATTACTACCAAGACCCTGTCTCAAAATAGTAACTCTAACAACAAATGAATAGTAACTAAAGCTATTTCCCTACCCCAACCTTTTTCCTAACATTCAGCTTCTACTTTCTCTACTTCTTGCTTCTGAATACAAGTGTTGCCATCTTGAATTCTCATTGAACATACACATTAAACCACAGTACAATGCCTCTGATTTATAGATGAATTCCATTAAATTTTCCCTCAGAACCTCTGCCAGACTTCCATCGTACTAGTTGTATTCTTCGTGTTGTACTATAATAATCACTATATAGTGCTTCAATTAATCTTCAGACTCTTAAGCTCTACAATGTCTCTCTCTGGTTACAGGTGAAGACAAATGAATCTTTGAGAAGTAGAGCATCTTATTCAAGGTCATATACGTAAACAGTAACAGAACACACTTGAAGTGGAATCTATCTTCTCTGGTTCAAGTATTTTTGAAATTTCTGCACATTCATACAGAAGTTTTATTATCGGGAAACATGTCACCCACGAGCTTTGATGGACGTGATTCACCCTAAGCTGCAAATAGAACCAGGATTTTCTGTCAGCTGCCAACACATGGGTATAAAATCCAGGGTCTACAGTTTCTACTGTTATTGTGGTGGGGGCAGAAGAGAGGCTGCTCATTTCAGTTGAGGATAGCCACGTGTTAGCTTTTCAGCAATGAAATGTCTACTTTATTAAGTGGATATCTCACCAAGTATACTGCAAATTAAGGTGAAAAGTATGACTGCTTTTGGTGTCATAAAAGCAGCCAATAACATTCTTATATACTATGATAGATGATGTGGGATTCCCATCTGTATGCTGTGAATAAGTTTCAGTACTATTGGTAAATAAAGAAGCTGCTTTGGTCTATGGCAGGGCAGACTATAACAAGGCAGGAAATCCAAGCAAAGATAGAGGAGGAAAGGAAACAGTCAGGGAGATGCCATGTAGCTGACAAAGAAGCAAGAGGTAATAAAACACAAGCCTACTGGTAAAATATAAAATAATAAAGTGAGTAATTTAAGATATAAGAGTTAGTTAGTAAGAAGCCTGAGCAAAGAGGCCAAACAGTGTTGTAATTAATATAGTTTCTGTGTGCTTATTCAGGTCTGGGTGGCTGAGAATGATAGTACCGTCTCCATTTACAAATGGTGCTCAAACATTTGGCAAGAATATTTACATAAGCCTAAAAAAGCTTTAAAGAAAAGGGTTTCTAAACCCTCAAAAATAAGAGTCAATTTGAGCTTATTGGTAGCCACATATTTTTAGATAGGCTTTGTGATGTGGGATTTCCCTCTGTTTTCTTGAATACCATTAATGAAAAAAGAAACTGCTTTGAAACTATAGCAAGACAGAGCTGTGGTTGACAGGTAAGTCAGAACTGAATGCTAGCAGAAAGAGGGTGGAGTCAGAGAGAATCCATGGAGCAGCCAGAGACGGATGCTGGGAATATTACCCAGTAAGCCACAGCTATGTGGCGATACACAAATTAATAGAAATGGGTTAAATTAATATGTAAGAGTTAGCCAATAAGAAGCTAGAGCTAATGGGTCAGCAGTGATTTAATTAATACAGTTTCTGTGTGGTTATTTCAGGGCTAAGCTATCCAGGAGGCCAGGAAGAACAAGTAGCCTCCTCCAATAGATCGGCATGTCGACATAGTGAACTAAGTCCATGGAAAACGTGAGAAACCTTACAAATTAATTCTAGACACAAAAGAACAGAGTTAAGCATGTTTGCTAGTGTCATTTTCTTGGAGGGCTTTGTTTGCTAGAACCAAGCAGAGGCATGGCTTCTTTGGGAGATTTCCTGGTTTGGCCATAGCCCGGGGAGAAAAGTCGTGCAGTTTTGAAGTGCAGCCAGCTTCCTGGGCCACACTGCCAGGGCAAGCTCTGGCTCTGGAGAATTAGAATGGCATTTGTGGGCCCAGGTGTTTGTGTGCCCACTTGCGATTGGGAGAAAAGTGGCTGAGACCGTGCTCGTGGCTCGGTGCTCCACTCCTGGGCAGGCAGCAGGATCTGATCTACTAGGCATGCACAGGCAAAAGAGCATGGAGGATTCCCACCACCATACAGATATATATTTCCAGTTTGTGCAGTGTTCTGCATGGTGGATTTAGCTATTACTCAGATAAAAAGGGTGTATTGCTGTATGCTCATTCTCAGAGTTAAATGATGAGTGTGGCTCCTACCTGGCAGCCCCAAAGCCTCCACCATTTTAAAAGTGGAGAGAGGTGGAGCCAGCATTCAGACCTAAACAGAGAACTCTCAACAGAGGAACCTAAAATGGCTGAAAGACATTTAAGGAAATGTTCAACATTCTTAGTCATCAGAGAAATGCAAATTAAAACAACTCTGAGATTCCATCTTACACCTGGAAGAATGGCCAGGATCAAAAACACTGATGACAACTTATGCTGGAAAGATTGTTGGGAAAAGGGAACATTTCTGCATTGCTGGTGGAAACGCAATTTTGTACAGCCCGTTTGGATGTCAGTGTGGTGATTTCTCAGAAAAAAACATTCCTCGAGACCCAGTAATACTACTAGGATGCTCCATTGTGCCACAAGGACATGTGCTCAACTATGTTCATAGCAGCATTGTTTGTCATAGCCAGAACCTGGAAACAAGCTAAATGACCTTTGACAGAAGAATGGATAAGGAAAATGTGATATATTTACACAATGGAGTACTACACAGGAGAAAAAAATGACATATTGAATATTGCAGGAAAATGGATGGAGCTAGAAAACATTATTTTGAGTGAAGTAACCCAGACACAAAAAGACAATTATCACATGTACTCACTCATAGGTGGTTTTTAAACATAAAACAAAGAAAACTAGCCCACAAAACACAATCCCAGAGAACTTAGACAACAATGAGGATCCTAAGAGAGACTTGCATAGATCTAATCTACAGGGGAAGTAGCAAAAGACAAGATCTCCTGAGTAAATTGGGAGCATGGGGACCTTGGGGGAGGGTTGAAGGGGGGAAGAGAGAGGCAGGGAGGGGATCAGAGATAAATGTAGAGCTCAATAAAAATCAATAAAAAAAGAAAAAGAAAAAAGAGACAGCTTCCTGGTTCACACTGGTGGTATAAATGGATCTTTTTTTCATAGGAGGTCCTGTTATAGAGCACTTAAATGGGGGCTGTGAGCAGCAAGTTGCAAGGTACTTGCTAGTGGTGTGGACCAACTGCTTCCCAGAGTTAGGGTGGTAAACATGGCTTCCAATGTTGGTGGTAAATCAACATCTGCCATGTTGGAAAGCTAGGAGGGTGGAACCAATAGCTAAAGTGGCTTCACTAGTCCCAGCCATGCCTGCTTCACAATTCACAACAGTGATCAAAAAAGGGTTACAGATATGCAATAAAGACAGATTCGTATAGAAACCAACCTCTAGCTGTGCCATAATGTGTTTTAAAAATGTATGTAGGTTTGTGAAAATGGGTATCGGCAGTTATAGAAAAAAACAGTTTTAAAAAGTAAAACAAAGGCGGGGAATCTGGACTGCTCTTCAGTCTTGAGAGGGAGGGAGAATGGAGTGGGGGGAGGGGGCGATGTGTGGGAGGAGGGGGAGGGAAATGGGAAACCGGGAGGAGGCAGAAATTTGTTTCAACAACTAAAATAAAAATAAACAACAAAAAGTAATATAAAAGAGTACAAACAGTCATAGATTAAAGAAGTAAAAATAGTAAAACAAATATTAAAAAGTAATAGAGTAAAAATAAAGAATTCACATAAAGATGGAATATACACAGAGAATCTGGATTATGTATATTATTGTTTTTTGGGGGGGTTGACTATTAATGAGTTAATTGCTGAAAAACATTTGATTCTGGGGGCTGCTAAGAAAAACCAACATATATATTTTAAAGTTATCGTGACTTCAAAATTTGAGTCTAAGAATATGCTACTTTGGAAAAGAGATTCTGCTTTTGTTTTCACAATAGACGAGAACCTGTGGATTCCTTCCAGGTTTAACACTTCAAAGACCTACAGAATATGACCTTTAAAATGTTTTAAGAACTTAGAGTTTTCTCAACATTGTGACATGTCAGATTCTGGTAACACCAATCTACTCCGAGAGGATGATGAGCATTTAAGAGGCTCCTTATGGACTGTTTGATGGTATGCTGTATAAACTGGACATGCAGGACCCACAGAATAATGACTGAAGAACTTCCCCAAAGAAAGCAAGACAGTTATTCAGGATGCCTGCTTCATGAAAGAGTCTGCCAGACATTCTGCAGGACTGAAGAAAATGACAAATTACCAATACAGTTCTTTCATATTTCCTGCTTCATAGAAAAGTCTGCTGGATACTATGGACCTGTAGGCTGGAGAAAGATACACCAAAGTTACAAAAGAACTTTGAGTGACTGTCAATGCAATGAGATGTCTCTGTCAATTCTAGAGCTTCGAAAGTTGCTCCCAATTCACTTCCTATTTACTTAGGTAATATTATATCCTCCTGGGGTCTTTGAAGGGGTTGTAGACAGATAATATAGTTATAGTTTTCCTTGGTTATAATAAAAGATGAGTTAGATAAGAAATTTTAGACTCACAAAGATAAGATAGATAACAGAATATTTTCTTTAATTTTGCCTCATACAAATAGACTAAATATTTTAGCTATAATTATTGCTTGATAACGATTTTATTATATGTAGTTTTACTAGGTTAAAGTTGAAACCTTTCATTTTGTTTAGGCAGTAAAAAAGGAAATAATGTGGTATTCCCATCTGTATGCTGTGAATATGTTTGTTTATTATCATTGATTAATAAAGAATCTGCTTTGATCTATGGTAGAGCAGAATAAAACAAGGTGGGAAATTCAAGCAGAGATAGAGAAGGAAAAAAAGCAGAGTCAAGGAGATACCATGCTGCCACTGAAGAATCAAGAGGTAACAAACCATGAGTCTTATGGAAAAATATAAAATAATAGAAATGGGTTAATTTAAGATGTACAAGTTAGTTAATAAGAAGCTTGCACTAATAGGCCAAACAGTGCTGTATTTAATATAGTTTCCGTGTGTATTTGGGTCTGGGCAGCTGGGAATGATAGTACAATTTCCATTTACAGATTACCATTTATTTTTAAAAAAAAAAACAATGTTAGAAAATAAAGTTTTTGTTAAAGTTTCACTCATAATTTCTTTCCTTTTATCTATGTCATCAGAATTATATGGTTTTCAAACATCTGCTAGCATTAATTTTGCAATGTGAGCAGATTAAAGTACTTGTTGTTATAAATTATGTAAATGACCTATGATTCTTTGACTTTCTGTAAGTATATGCCCCAAATTTAAAATTCATTTTATGTAAAAATGTGTGAAACACTGGTTGATTCTATTCTAAAAGTCATAACCATACATTTCTACTGCAATATGGCTCCAATTGAACTGCTAAGATAATTACCTAGATAACACAATCACCTTTAGTACAATATATTCAAACAATGTCTTTTGTGTGTGTTATTCTATTCATTGGCTGTATTGTGAACTCCACTTTTGAAGAAAGAACAGAGTTGCTAAATCAATATTACTACTAAAACTGCATCATTAATTAGTAACATATTTTCAGACTTCAGAAGGCAATTACATATGAATCAGCACCTATGTACACAAGGGGTTGGCTTCATGAAAGACCAATTTCATGATCAATAACGTTATAAAAACAATAACAACAAAGATCATAGCTATTGTCCCAATTGATTTCCTTGAAACAACACAACTATATTTGCATAAATCCCATTTAAACCTTCCTTTTTCCTTTGGTATTAATAGTATTTTATCAAGAGCTGAAGAGTCAATTCACTGGATTTCTTTTCCAGCTGTATCCTGGGCAGTCCATAAAATGAAAATTAGCCTCTGGATCCCAAGTGAGAATCTTCCCATTTTCAATTAACTGTCCTGGTTTGATGGCAATGCATCTAGGCAGAGATGTATGTAGTTGGGCTCTTCAGAACGAAGAAGTGCTTACACTGCATTTAGAAGGCATGTTGGTGAAGGTAAATGAGGTCTAAATTCAGCTTGCACTGTGGTGAAGTGGATAAAGAGTGATTATAGCTATTTGTTCTGATGAGGTTAGTCGCTTGGATCATGACCTCTTGAGAAAAATAAGATGGAGTGTTTGTAATGGATTTTTCTTAATCTAATGTAGAAATGACATTGAATGATGGTTCTTAATTAGCATCCTCCTCTTCACCTGCATTTGGTGTGACACCCTCACATTTGCCTATATCATCTGTGAAACAGCAAGCTAAGCCTCACAAGGCAGGCTCCTTATTTCTCTTCATAATGAGGGAGTAAGTGTGACAAATTTAAATTGGTTCTGTGAAAATGAAGAAAGAGATGTGAGTTGCCATTGTGCACACATGATACAAGTTTGTATCACATGGTCCTAAGGATGACAGAAAATGGATCCAATAGAAAAACATCTGGCTCTTTTATAAAAATAAAATTAGTCCTGGATTTATTACACATCATTTATACTATATAAAAGAAAACACAGCAAAGAAGAATGGAAGTGGAAATGGTCTGGTTTCAAAGGCTTTGTGTGGCAAAAGTACTGAACAGCCTACACACTTTAGTTAATCTCATGTTTAATGATGCAAGGAATGAGTGCCAGATTTAGGTTTTCCTTAACTGCATAGTGAAATGGCCTAGTATCCAACATTCCACTTTGTGAAATAAAAAAAAAGAATATACAATTCTGAAAATTCTTCTTCAATTAACCTATTGTCTGATTCTTGACCTCTGGCTCACATGGTCTCTCATTGTGAAGCATTTTAAGTTTCTCTGAATATTTTTCTTTGACTAAAGGCTATTAAAGACCCCAGCAAGGCATAGGTGGCTTGGTGACAGAAGGGAGGAAAGAAAAAAGGAGGGGTTTGTTCTTCTGCCCTATGTTAAAAGATAACCTCATATCAGGAATTGAATTCAACATTCAGAATCCATTCTACTTTCTTATCTTTAAAAACAACCTAAAGCTGGTAATTCAGGAAAGCCAGACAGATAAATGGAAAATCCAGATTCCTATTTCTTCAGGAGGAAAGGCTGTTAAATCCCCGCCGAATGGTGGAAATTAACCATTTCCCAAAACCAACCTTTTATTTTTGCCCTAGGATAACCTGATCAAATTTTCTGGCTTCGTTTTCTCTGTTGGACTAACAGTAATGTGAAACTGAAGAAGCCCTGTCAGATTTGAAGCCAATTTCAAAGGCAAGCCAGCTCCTTAGGGAGAAGGCTGCCATGTGAAGGCAAGATTGTGTTAATAGTTAAATCCCATCTTCAAATGCCACCAACTGTCTGAAGAGAAAGTGATATAAGGAGAGGGACAAAAAGGAGAGCAAAGAACCTGAGGGAAAATAAATCAGGATGGAGAAAATCTAAAAAAAAAAAAAATAACAAAACTCAAAAATAAATGATAAAATGGAGACAGAAGAGATCTTAGGGATGAAGGACAATGAAAAACAAAACTCGTGAGAGATTTAAATGGATTAACCTGGGATCCAAAAGCTAGATACACAAGGCTTTTCCACAAACAACCAAAACATTTTTTGTTATTTTTATGTGGAAACACCGATTCAAGGAGACATCACAGCATACTTCTCAAGTTATTCTAGTTAAATATATAATATTTTGTTAATAATGATATACTGATAATATAAGGATTATTTGAAAGTAGATATTTACTTCATAATATGTCATTTGTAATACTGACTTTTGAATGGTTTTAATCTTTGAGAAAATTTAACTGATATTTTCAAGGACATGTTTTTTGGACATTTTTAGTATTAATCATTAGAAATTATTGCTACTATTATTTACAGTATATATCTGTTAAAGATTATAGCTTCAAGTATTAGCTATTTCGGAAAGGAATTGTGGTCATATGAATGTGTATGTTAAATAAAATACATATATATTTTTTTGCTTTTTCGAGACAGGGTTTCTCTGTGGTTTTGGAGACTGTCCTGGAACTAGTTCTTGTAGACCAGGCTGGTCTCGAACTCACAGAGATCCGCCTCCCTCTGCCTCCCGAGTGCTGGGATTAAAGGCGTGCGCCACCACCACCTGACATTGAGAAGGTATAACATACATAATACTATCATTTATTGTAAGTAAATTACATTTATTTAGCTGGTATAATTAAAGTTGACTGAAAGGACCATAATGTTTGTGAGGGCTAATCAAAAGAAAGACACATTATTAACATGGAAATGGTTTAATAACAAATCATTTTTATAGCTTTGATGGGCATAAATTTATTAGGAGTTCTAACAAAAATATAAAGAAGTCACATAGAAGCTATTGTTTATTTATGAAGTCTCCCAACTGCTTACCTGAGCTTCATTTATTCTGAAATTTTAAAACAACCAAAGGAAAAATGTAGGTTTATTTTTAGTTGTTTAATGACCCATGTTATTTAATATGTAGAAGACACAAGTCATAATTTCATGCCAAAAAGACCTTGACTATCTTTATGCTTAGACCAGAGTCATTAAGGCTTACAATTAGTCGTATGTACATGTATGTGTGTCTGTGTGCACTCTTATGTTAGCATGTGTGTGTATGCATGTGTGTATACATATAAGAATGTTCTTTTCTTTGTACTGAGTGTGAAATATCTGGAACATCAAGTCATTATAATGATAGCAACTTCAGCACTGGTCATTTTCGGTCTCCTAATTAGGTGGAACAGTAGTAATGATTTCATATTTTCTTCTGTCTCAGGATCATTATATTCTTAATTAATCGAGGTTATGCAAACAGACAAAATTCAATTAAGAAATTCTCAGGATTGTTTACAGAAGAGAAATGGTGTAAGTGCATGCAATGTGTGTGTACACATACACAGAGAAGACAGACAGACACAGAGAAGCAAAGGCAAAAATACAGAGGCAAAAAAAGCAGAAAGACATAGAGTGAGAAACTAATCTTGAGCTTCAGCTAT
Source organism: Neodon shergylaensis (assembly GCA_025134845.1). NCBI lineage: Eukaryota > Metazoa > Chordata > Mammalia > Rodentia > Cricetidae > Neodon > Neodon shergylaensis. The sequence continues at coordinate 13,353,189 of JABTXL010005167.1, read as the reverse complement.
TCTTTTACAGTTAATCAATTTCCCAGGGAACTATTCATTTGATGACTGTATGCTCCTTCCTGTAACGCTCTCATAATCTCAGGTGGTTAAAAAAGCATCCTGGTTCTGGAGACTAAACCATGGGCCCTTCAGATATTGAGCATGTGTTCCACCAGTGAAGCATTATTCCCATCCCTCACACTCATTATCTTGCTTATATATTGGAAGATTTTCACAAAATCTGCTGACTGTAAAGCATGATTACATCTGTATTTCAGCAATAACCCTTGTGCACTATATGTTTCTTCATTGCTAAGAATGTGTTTACTTGGCTTTATTTATTGTTTACACAGTTTGTTGTTAGTGGGTAGCAGTGTCCCATACTCCAACACCCTAGCAACCCTAGAATAAAGATGATATGAGTAATAATCACAATTATAGTGGCTGATAATCACTCAACTACTCACCAAGAACTGTCTTTACACAAGGTCATTTCCAAATTCTTTAATACCCATTTACTAAGTTAGCCAATTTAGTAAAGTGGGTATGTTACTATTCATATTTTATAGAAGATGTTAAAGATAAATCAACAAACCATTTGACCAACTCCACTTGAATACATGAGAATTCCCTGCCAGATCTGATTTGTTTCAAATGCTCTTCCTCACATAACCTATACCTCATTCAGATATTAGCTAACAGTCATCTACCCTGGTTCAAATACCATCTATGTAACCAGAAAAAGGAAGCAGTTTTCCAAAAAGCAGAGGGAATTATTTTAAAGTATGAGTCCTTTAGAGGTTCATATTTCAATTAGGGTGTAATCCACATATATCTTTAAAGTCTTCAACTTGAATGTAGTGAAAAACCCAATTATCATGGCTTAGGTATTTTTAAAGAAGAGATTAGTAATTTTAATGTAAATAATGATGATTAAAGATTAGTTAATTTTATAGAAGAGGATGACTCAGCAGTAAGGAGCACTTTTTCCTCTTGCAGAGGACCAGAATTAGGTTCCCCGAACCTGCATGATGCCTCATTTTTGTTTGTGACTCCAATTCCAACGAATCTGACAGCCTCTCTGGCCTTGAAGGCACTGTATGCATGCAGTAGACTTAAATACACACAGGCAGTATACCCTAACATAAAAGCAAAATAATAAACATTTAGAAATATTTACTTTGTGCCAATTAAAACAGTATTATAATTTGTATACTAAGGAAAAGGAATCAAACCAGTAGACAGAAAAGGAGGATAAAATTGTAGAACTTTAGACAGTGGTTACAAAACAAAGGCAAACACAAAAGACCTACAGTGGGTAGTAAAGTACCAAGCAATAAATAAATTATGATTTCGGCACCTCATGTTTTTGAGAATCTGTTATGTGAGCCAAGATGAGAAAGTCTGGATTTCTTAAACTATTTAGAGAAGGCTAAGAGTGAAGTCTATTCAAAACAACACAGTTATAAAACGACTAAGGCTGGATTAAACCTAGGCCATCTAACTCCTCGGGGCTTTCTCAGAATATTTCCGCTTGTTGAATTAAAAAAATGTGGTGGAATTTACTTCGTTTAATTCAGGGAAGAATTTCACTGTTTGGAGACTCCAGCTAGGAGCTCCATTCCAGACCACACCCTCAGCACCCCTAGCAAATCTCCCCTGGAACTGCCCACTTCAAACTCTGCTCTCAGTGCACCAAGGGGTGGCCCCTCCCCTGGATCTGCCCTGAGAAAGTCTGCCAAAAGTCAGCCCCTCCTTGGGACTGCACATGTAGGCTAAACATGTGATATCTCCAGTATCCTCCTGAGAGTCACCCAGAGTGCTTTGCTCAGATTAAACCTGACTTTATTAATTCGGTTTGATTAGCTTATTACATTGGCGACTGCGGATTCCCAATAACCAGCAACTCAAAACTTATCATTCACCCTGAGTTGTTGGAATGGTTTTGTCTTCCATATTTAAGCAATGCTTGATTAACTCTGTACAAATTTGAAATTTCAGTAACAGAAAACATGTACAAAGTAACAAGTGTATAGAAGTTTTTTTCTTTTATCAATTTTCTTTAATTTGAAAATAAAGGCCTTTTAAAAAGAATAGTCATGAATCAAATTAATGAACCTATTATTATAGCCCAGGTGATATTTCCTCAGCTCAGAAAACACTGTCATCTTTCAAAATAAAAATCAATTTTACTAAGTGGGTAGGAATGTTAAGTTCTAGCATATTTCCTAGCTACTGTTTCAAAACCGAAGGACCACCTGTCACATTGTGGCACACCTCCTCTGACAGCAGATAAAGAGGAACTCCCTTTGTATTTCAAAGAGATGACTTGGAGTTTCTTAGCTCCATGTACATCTGATCATTTCACATCAGTTATAACCTTTGCTATGCAAAGCTAAAGCTAATAATAATTCAAGGTCCTTCACTCAGCAAATTAAAATGTGAAAAGAAAGAGACGTGTAATGAATTTCAAGAATTAGTTTATACTCATATTAAAAGACTAACTACCATCTATCTTCACATCGTATCTCAAAATAAGTCTTATGCCTAGAAAATTTTACTCATCTACAAGACTAAATCTTTAAAGTTTGCTTATAGACAATGAGGATTTGAAAGTTAAAGATCTTATATGTTGGGTACACTAATCACAAATGCACCCCTAAGTATACAGAATGACTGTGGCATTTCCTGTCCTTTCTAAAGACTCAAGGATGACCTGAAGTGCTGAGTTCCCAAAAGGAGATATACGTTGACGTGTTTAGTGTCTGGATTCCTAGAAATGATGAAGTCACATGGCAGCGTCTTTTACTTTATGCTCTGCTGTCTGAGCTATTTAAGTAAGGTTCACCAAGATGTATAAAGGTGAAATGAAAATGTCACCAGAAAGACTGAGATGCTCCCCACCAATTAAAAAAAATCAACTTACAAGCACAGGCTTAATATTAAGGTTTCTGTGATATCCAACTTTGATTTATCAAAAACAAATCAGCCTAAATAAATTCAGTTTGTTTTTGTATCAAAAGAATTGACCCTATAAGTGGGGGAAAATTTAGAGATTGAAAATGGTATTAATTTGTGTTTTCTGTTGAATTTACTTTCATATGCAAATTTCCTTTACAAGATGGGGAAGACTCTTTAGCTTAAAATAAAAGCCATTGAGAAAAACACATGCATGTTTATGTATATATGTGTGCATGAACATATATTCTGAATAGAGATACAAGCACTAGAATACAGGAGACTTTCATGAATGGATATATAACAACTTCATGTAATTTTCTCACAGTTTTACTTAATTTTCAAGTCCATATTTCTTGGAATGAAGATAAAAAGAATTTAAATAGGAAAGGAGTGGGTACACATAAGCAAATGTATATAGAGAGGTGCAATTGCAACTTACTTGGTTTGAATGGAGAAACCTTGGCTTTCTACAGCTGAGAGATGTCGCAGAGGAGTTGGAGAGGAGTGGAAAACAAAAAGAGTGTTCATCAAGGATTATGGATGTTTGGAGAGATTTGGGAAACAATGAAACTTTGGAACAGGTACTGAAGAGACAAGTTTGCCTTTGGGTAACATGTAAGATGGAAGGGAAGTGAGAGAGAGCTCTCCAGAGATCCAGGAAGCAAAGCAACCATCCACACATGACTGCATTAACCATCTACATACAGCTGCTTAGTGGAAGCTGAGGGACAGAGGGCTGTGAATATATATATATATATATATATATATATATATATATATATATATATACATACCTCAAAACAACGTGGAAACACTGAGGTTTTTATCCTCTGTGCCCAAAACCTGAACTAAGGATTTACATCTGGAAGTTGGTTAAAATAGAAGAAAGTCTTAAGAAAGCCCATGTCTGTAAATTTTGTTTTACAAATGAAGCAGATGCTTTTATCTCAAATACTAAATGCATGATTCTACAATTTTTGGGGGGTAGGATAGCAAGACTGAAATGGCCTACAGTGTGATTAAGAAAACTGGAGATAGGCATTTGATTAATAGTGCATATGCTTGAACATTGAATATGGATCAGGAATTCTACTAGTTATTGTTCTTTATTATCTTAGTTTTCATAGAAATGCAGTAACAAAGGGTGCATAAAAAACAGAAATTCTTGTCAATGGAGACCGGATAGTGCCCTTTGAGTAAAGAGTAGATCCCTCAACAGAGTAGGCATTTGAGAGTTTCTGGGATGTGGAAAACTCCAACAGAATCTGGTTCCAGTGGCTCGAGGTTCAGTTTTATAAATATTCAATGGCACTTGTTTGTTTTTTTACCTCCCAGTGGCTCATGCGAAAAGAGAAGACAGCAAGACCTTCCTCCCTCCACTACTAGAGCTGTGAATCTTTATTTTCTCCCCCTTGCTAACCTCGGGCCCCTGAATTCCTGTAGTTGCCGCTCTACTGCAAAATGTCAGTGTTTGATGCATTCTTCTGCACCTCTCCTGACCAGAAGGGAAGCAGAGAACAGTGCTTTAGGTGGCATTAGCACTTGAGCTTAGATGAAAATTGTGCCAGATGTGATTTATACTGTCTTTCCCAGCCACAGGAGCTAGCAGCCTCTGTGCTCTGGCACTGCAGCTACACTTAACACTGCATGGTTTGGAGGTTTCCTGCTACAACCCCATCACTTTCCCTGTCTGTATCTGCAATGTCTTGTCTCCAGCAGGTGCACCTCTCCCTTTGTTCTTTTATTTATAGTTCTAAGGTTTATCAGCATCAACCACCTTTGCATTTTATTGGCCTGGTTTGGAGGATGAGACTAAGTCCCATAAAATATACATTTAACTTGCTTGATCGCAAAATGCATCAGCCCATTTATAGGAAAATTAGGAGGTATAATTCACAAGGAATGAATAAAAGCAAGACATTATTATTCAACTGGGCAATCAAATATTGACAGAATTTTTTTTTAAGTTGTAAAATTTATGGTGGAGTTGTGTTTAGCCCCTTTAGAAAAAAGATTTGCTCTTTGCGCATGTAGATTGCTTTTATTAAAATGCACACAAGGGCATCTACTTGATTTTGGAGAAAAAGAGCAATATAATTCTGAGTTTACAAATCCGGGACTTGACTCTTGCTTAAAGGTCTGGCCTATTATGATGCTTTTAAAGACAAAACCTGATATAAATACCTTGTTCGGTCAATCTTAGGTATAAATCATTTCCATTTTTTTTTCAACATAAAGATGTGAAGTTGATGATAATCAAAGAAGATTTGATAATAGTTAAAGATAATAATCTTTTCACTCTGGGATCACAAACTCTGCCAAAGAGCCACAGGCAAACAAAAGCTTTAGTTCCTAAGCTTCTAGATGAGGACAAGACATAATTACAATCCATTAGTTTGCTCAATTAGTTGTCAACATGATTCACCAGGTATATCTCAGGCCAAAATGGCTGCTTTCATATCCTTTATAGCAGCACATTTGAGACAATCAAATCAGCACCAGCTATCGTGTTCTAGCCATGCTTCCAAGAATATTCCTTGCCCTGCACAATAAGAAATAGCAAGATGAGTAAGGTCTAAGTTACATATCAGATAGATTGTGTGCCCATTCAATATATACATTCAGCATTTAGAGGTCATACATTGTGCTGAGAAAGAAAACAAAATGCAGCCCCTATCTCAGTGAGGGGTAGATGAGAGGAGGTGACATTAATCAAATCATTATAGAAATGTGCACGTGCACGTACACACACACACACACACACACACACACTGGAGCTATGAAATATTCAATGAGAAGGGAGGCCAATGCTACCAGAGTGTTCAAAAGGGTAAAGCATTAGTCAGAAATCCTAGAGAAAAAGCCCCTGTAGGAGTAACACTCAAAGCTATGAGCTAATACAATATAAAATGATGAAGGAAGAATTGCTAGACAAAGAAGGGAATTAAGTGAAATCCTGGTGGAACTCCTGCCATGAGAGTACTAGTGAATTACAGGACCTAAACAGACAGCCTTGTTGGACCACAAGCACGAGACTATAGTGTAATATTGAGAAACCAGAGAAAGAAGTATCTTGTGGGCCAGGATACAGTATTTGTTTTGCTTTATGTGAACACTCTTTGAGTAGTATCAGGAGTCACAACCAGACTCCATTAGTGTAGACATGTCATCTTGGCTTCAAAGCACAGAACAGATTACAGGAGAAACTCAAGGAAATACCTAGTGATGTTCAAAGTCTATAATACAAAGAGCAAGAAAGCCATCTACCTCACTATCAAAGTAACAGTACCAAAATCAGAAGAATCACAAAGAAAATGTATATAGACACTGATGGCTGGTGAGGTTGCCACACTATTTCTCTACAAAGAATGTGACCTTGACTTAGTTAAGGAATCTAACCTACTTGGGTCCCAGATCTGCATCAAGTGCTTTTCCTCTGACACAACGACACTACTTTATGCCACTGTCATATCTGTCTGCATTATCTTTATCATGATATAAATGACAATTCCACTCACTTTTCTTAAAACAATGTTTCTATTTATTTTCTGAATTTTTCATACACATATGCAATATATCTCAATACTATTTACTCTCTATTTTCCCCTCACCTCCCAACACTGCTCCCTCTAAATGTCAAGTTCTCATTATAAAAGTTCATTTTTAACACACTTGATCAATTAGTGATGGCCATATACAAATGGTTATAAGGTCTTCCACTAGAGCACAGGAAATGGAGAGACCATACCTTTAAAGAAAAGTGGCTTTGCTTTCCCAAACAGCTACCAACTGCCAATAGTTCCAAGGGTAAGGGTGGAACCTTAGTAACTCCTCCTCAGTCCACTATGTAATCCTTAACTGCCTAGGTCTTAGACTGGCAAACAAATCTGCTTTGGACATATCATGTCCATTAAATACCGTTTCGCAGCATTCCTCCCCATCCTCCAGTACTTATATTATTTTGATTACTTCTTTTGCAGTGTTCGCTGAGATGGTAAGTGTGTGGTTGGAGACTGATTGATGTAGATATCCTGTTCATAATTGAGCACTCATAGTTGCTTACTCTCAGCCCTTTTATCAGTTATAAATACCTGTATTCAACATGATGCATGGCACAAAAAAGCTTTTCTCATCGAAGTTAAGAGCTGTAAAAATATAAAAGTGTAAATATTTAGAAAGCAGTTTGATAATAAGCCCATTTGGCAAAATTACAGTGACAGGATCCCTCAGAGCCTATGACCACCCTAGCCATATTTTGTTGTTGTTGTCAAAATCAGGTTTTTGGTCATGGGCAGGGAGAAGTAGATATATATGGCACAATATTTTATACATTTTCATCTTCATTTCACTGAATTCCAAAGTTCTATCCTAGATTCCCCAGAACAATCCTGACAGATTTCCTTTCATATGGATGGATAAGCGCTGTGGTTTATTGAGATGTCTGCAAAAGTCTTGGACTTTTTAAAGACATGGTCTCCATTTGCTAACTGTTCGAGGAGGGCTAGGAGGTATGACTTTGCTAGAAGAAGTATGTCACTGGGGAAGAAATCATGCCATTTTGAGTTAGCTCCCTGATTCCTGTTTGCAACTCGAGTTGTGAGCACCCAACTTCTGCTATTGTTCCTTGACCCTACCTTCTCCCATAAGCCCTACATAAACTCTTTTTTTCTATAAGTTTCCTTGGTCATATTTTATCACAGCAAGAGAAAAGCAACTAAGACAATAAAGATAGGAGACCCTGGAGAAGAAAATCCCTTACGAACTGACAGAGTTGACTGAGTTTGTCCTAGAGTGGCAGAGGCCCTAAGCTAGTTTTAGAAGGAACCATCTGTACACTAGTAGAAGGCTTCCCAATTAATTCTGTACTGACAGCAAATGCAAAGAATGAGCCCCGCACAAAACTTCAGTTAGGTCCAAAACTTCACATTTATCTCAGGAGCCCTCCTTCTGTACATGAGTCATAAACTAAACCTTGAAAGTACAGCTTCTGTTTTAAAAAGCTCATTCAATTTAAGTTTAACTTAGCGACTGAATTTTCAAAGGCAAGAATAATCAAAATAATGGATGCTCACTGCCCTTTGCTCTGATAATGACTGACCACAATTCCTCACTCTTCATTGCTTCAATGTTCTTTTTTTTCTCCCTTGAAACTTTTGGTTCCTCTTTTCATTGGCCTCCACTATCCTACATTATCTCCCACCCAATAAGAGCCAATGCCCATTCAGTCCAATCAAATAGAAGCCTTTCAACCCATGCCCCCTTTTACACCCAGGCACTAGTCAATCAGGCTCCAATACTTGGCACAAGAGTGAACCAACCAAGACCAAACTTGTAGCTTACTTTTGAGTGCACTCCCTGACACAGAGCTGCTTCTCTACCTCCATGAAGCTTTGTCTGCCTTTCTTCTACTGCCCACATGCTTCAGTCTTCATGATCATGGGAGAGTGAACCTGGCAGTCACTGGTTCACAGCTGATTGGGTGACGATTAAGTTTCTAGGTCCCTAGTTTACTGGGTTAAGTCTGTCTGAGCCAATAAGTAGGCCTCCAACAACAGGTGCAGAGACAATGCATCCTATTGGTCAAAGGGCTGGATTTCTATTGCTGTGATGAAACACCATAACCACAGCAAAAGGGAAAGCATTTAACTGGATTTGGCTTACGCATCAGAGGATGTCAATTGCAGGAAGCATGTCAGCACACAAGCAGACATGGTGCTAGAGAGGTAGCTCAGAGTTCCACATCCAACTCAGCAGGAAGAGAAAATGACAATGGGCCTGCATTGAGCTTCTGAAACCTCAAAGCCCACCCACAGAGATATATTTCCTCCAATGAGGCCACACCTCCTAATAGTGCCACTCCCTATGAGTCTACAAGGGCCATTTTCATTCAGACCACTACAGGTCCCCATGCTGGCAAAGTATCAGAGCAACATAGAATATCACATGCCAAAAGAAGCATGCCAGCCTGTGTGTGTGTGTGTGTGTGTGTGTGTGTGTGTGTGTGTGTTTCTTTGCACTGGAATTCTCCTTTTAAACCACTGGAATTCAACTATATGGAGGCTTTCCCCAAATGACCTCATCTAATCTTTTTAAGTAGTTTCCAAAGCTCCCACCTCTAAGCATCATGATTGGATTGAGACTTAAACTGTATAAAATCTCACCAAGAGGATTAACTTTTAACACATGAAGACTTGGCTATTGCATCCATATCTAAATGGTAATGCTTACTAATATACTTCTCTTCCTTTTTTGCTTTCTAAATCCTCCGTGTTTAGAGGAGTATTTGACTCCTCATGGGCTTTAGCATGGAGTTATAAAATGCATAGCATATGGCCAGCAGTAAAGACTGCATCTCAAGGGTCTCAGTGGAGTAATTCACAGTCTGCTCACAGCTCTCTAGGCTTACTCACCTCTAATGACTTCAGTGTTTCTTCTTTCCAGCACCTCGGGTCCTCTGAGCAAAGCATCCTCTTTACCTCTCTGCTTCTATCTGTCTGCAGTGTCCTTCCTGGCAGCTTTCAAGGTTGCATTATGCAGTTTTGAGAACTTTAGAGGCAAGGAAGTTAATGTCAGCAAGGGAAATGCACAGCTGATTGCATATTAAACAGAAGTAATACCCCTCACAAAAGATACACTCTGTCCTGTTATTCTTGTTTTCTTCTATTTTGATCACTATTTTTGCATTCTCACCTTTACATAAATGTAATGGCAGATTCAGGTATGCAGGACATTTCTAGAATAGAAGAATAAAATTACACACACACACATACACACACAAGCATGTTTCATATGAAATCTTATGCATACCATGCTAAATCATTGTCTACATAGTTGAGAATGATTTTGAACTTTTGTTCCTTTTGTCTCCACCTCCTAGGTCCTGGGATTACAGGTGCATACCACATGCCCATTTTGTGTAATGCTGCAGATAGATAGAACTCAGTTTTGTGTGTTCTAAGTGAACACATCATCAAAAGAGTTGCACCTCTAGCCTGTGTTCACCTTCAAAGTCACTGTGTATGTACACATATGTGTGTGTACACATTTAATTATCTTCAATGTATATGGTACTATCTAAATGACACATTAAGCATCATTGCAATATGAAGCCTGCCTTCTGATCAAGTTTGTCAGTCTAAATCATAGGATTTTTCTCTTAAAAGATCATTCTAAAGGTTCAGGTTGATTTAGTCATATTTTCCATTGTTCTCCAAAAGCTGAAAGGCTGACCCTCAAGATAGTATTTTGTACACTACAGTACACAAAAGGTTTCTATACACATGTGGTTTCTATGTAGTCTTTACTTGGATTTTTGAGAGCAGAGCCTATCAATTTTTACTTCATTCCTATCACAACAGATGACAGTCCAGCATGTAGTTGGCATAACGTATTTGCTTATAGCAAGGAATACTTTATAGCTGGAGAAAGTGGGCATGATGTATCTAAAGAATAACTAGGCTTTGATTTAGCAAAACATTTAGAGAGTCATAAGCAAATATGATGACCCTTAAATAAAACACTAAGCTACCAAGATGACACTTGGGGAAAACTGAAGCTAAACTTCTTTTAGCCACGAAGTATATTAATGATGACTACTTTAGGATTAGGAAACAAAAGATGATTAATCAAACTGAAGAAGGAGGTCTGAGTGCTTTCCTATAAATGTGTGACACTGACTTTGCTGAGTTCCCAGCTGTTCAAATGTGTTGACATGTTTGTTTCACAAGTATGTCATGACAAACTTGAAGCTCAAGTAAATGTGATATTGAAATTAACTTCAAGTTCTTAATTACACTACCATTCTTATTTGATTTAAAAACAGATTAATATACAAGCCTACATCTTTTACAATAAGATCCAAAGAAATGGATGCATTCTGTGTGGATGTAATTAATGGGTACCCCAAAGACAGCCATAACTTCAGATTCCTCATTTGTAACCTACATGCTATGAATAGAGCTTCATCAAGGTTGTCTCATGAAAAAAATAAATATTTTCTTGATCAAAGGGAGAGACATTGCAGACACAGATGTGAAGAGCTGTTTGCATGGTGCTGGGGATGCAAACTCATGCTTTTACCTGCTCAGCCATCACCCAAATACGTGCAGGGTTTTTTTTTTTCAATAAACAATACAGTTGTAGAGTAAAATTTACTGTGATTTGCTCACAAAAGATTACAATAATATTTTTTCTCTAATTTCTAATTATGTAGAAAATTTCTTTAAGAGGGGCACAAAACATTTTAAGGATTACATGTTTGTAAAAATATATAATATCTTATAAAATGTTCTGCTTAAATCCTAGACATAACCATTGATGAATCATGGGGTAGTATATGACAAAAGTAGTTAGTTTAAGGTAAGAATCCATGGATGCCTTTAAAACCATAAAAGAAGCTATCAAGAATTAACAGGTACAGTAAATTTAAGTGAGGCAAGGGAGCTGTGATAATGAGTCCCCAGAACATATTTTATTAGGATTTATACTTATTCTGCTTGGATCTTTCCAAAGCAAGACTTTCACGCTGGAGAATAAAATATTTAACTGAGATTACACTTTAATAGCCAAAACCACTGGAGCTTTTTCAGAGAATATTCTCTAAGAATTCCCTGAATTCAGCTCATATTTCATCATAAAATTAACTACAATCTGGATCATCTCCCATAATGAATCCAGAGATAAGAGTTATGAACATTAAAAATAGTCATAAAAATCAAAAGAAAACATAGCTGCAAGACACCTAAAACTGCTGACTTTAAAGGCACATATAAGCGAATGTCAGATAAAAAGGGATATCACAGAAGGTAGAATTGTGGTCAGCAGTAGAAGAGATCAGTAAGATATGCTACCCTCCTGTAGCTTAGCATCCAATGGGGGAAACAGAAATGGGATGAATATAGTATGTGTTCAGTATAGCTAGGACGAGGTGTACGGTGCTGACTATGAGCATATATAATCAAAGGATTTAAACAAAGCTGGACGGTTAGCAGGGTCTTTCTGAAGTATCTGACTAGCCAACAAACATCTAAAGACTGAAACATGAAGACTACATACATATGGGAGTCACTGGTGCTGCAAAGGCATTTAGTAAAGAAGAGTTTTAAAGTCAGAGAAACATCATCTGGAAGATATTTTGGAGATTATCTATTGTAGACAAGGATAATGATAACTAAGTTATGAAGAATTGTCTGGTACTAATAATCTTTTCTTCTTTTATTTATTTTTTTGTTTTCAATACATCCCAACCACAACAGTTTCACCTCCCTTCACTCTTCCCACTCACCCACTAAATGGCACAAATCCTCACACCAATGTTGAAAGAAGTACCCCAAGAAAAGGAGTAGGATCCAAAGATCAGGCAAACGAATCAGAGACACACCCATTCCCACTGTTAGGAGCCCTACTAAGAAAAACAAGCTAACAGCAATAACATATATGAAGAGGACCTAGCGCAGACTCAGGCAGACTCCATGATTATCACTTCAGTCTGTCAGTCCCTATGAACCTTACTTTGTTAATGTCTGTGGGTCACGTTCTCCTTCTGTCCTCAACCACTCTGTTTCCTATAATTCTTCCTCCCACTCTTTTGCAGGGATCTCCAAGCTGCAAGGGGAAGGATGAGGTGGACATCTGTGATTTATGCTCTCTGTCTAATGTTTGGCTTTGGGTCTCTGCATCTGCTCCCATCATCTGCAAATGGAAGCCTCTCTGATGATGATTGTACTTTGCACCAATCAATAATTATATAAGAATTTTATTAAGAAGTATTTTATTGGATTTTTTTCTATCACAATTTTCTGGGCTATCCAGGGACTGGTTCCTGATCACCCAGGCTCTGACTGGTCTGGACTTCCTCTCACAGTTTGGGCTTCAAATTGTATCAGTCATTGCTTGGCCACTCCCACAAGTTCTATGCCTCCACTGCCAGACCACATCTTGCAGGAGGGATAGATTACAGGTTGGAGGTTCTATGACTGGGTTAGTGCCCCAGTTCCATCACCAGAAGCCTTGCCTAGTTACAGTGGCTGGCCAGTTTAGACTCCAAATCCTCCATTACTAGGAGTCCTTCCTAGGGTCACCCTCACAGAATCCTTGGAGTTTCTAATGTTCCAGGTGTCCACATTACCTCCCCTCCATGTTCTCCAATTCCAGTCTTCTCCCCCTACTCTTTCCCCCCATTTCCCACATCATGATTTATACTATTATGTTATCAATGAAATACTCATCATTTTCTGTGTTGTCATCATCCTCAACCACACAATTTTCCCCATCATGAAAAGAAATATATTTGTTTTTCTCCTCACTGCAAACATGATATACTACAGCACTTAAGTTCATGAAATACTTAAAACTTAAGTGCATCTTCGTAAGGAAAATATTGATTTAAAATATGATTAATTCTGGTACATTACTTACAATAAATCATAAATTTACATAGTCGAGCAAGGGACCTGAATGGATCTGCTCTAGGTCCTCTTCATATATGTTATGGCTGTTAGCTTGGTGTTTCTGTGGGACTCCTAAGAGTGGGAATGGGTATGTCTCTTACTCTTCTGCCTACTCTCAGCAACTCCTTTCTTCATATTTGGTTACCTTGTCCTGCCTTGATATGAAGGATTTTGCCTTGCCATGTTATATCTTGCTTTGTCATGCTTGGTTGTTGTGTCTTAGAAGCCTGCTTCTTTCTGAAAAGCAACAGAGGAGTGGATCTGGGGGAGAGAGGAGGTACATGGGAGTTGAGAGGAGACAAGGGAGGGAAAACTGTACATGAGGTGTATTGTTTAAGAGAAAAATATATTTTCAATTAAAAAGATTATAAAATAAAAAAATTAATTAAGAAGGCATCCACTATGAGCTTTAAATATGTGTGCAAAGTGGTAGGAAGATGGTTCAATAAGGAAATGTCCCTTTACTCAAGAATTAGGACATAAAAACTGAGCATAGCAGCACAAGTCTATAACCCCAACATGGGTGGTGGTGAAGAGCAGAGACAGGCAGAGAATTTCTGAAGAATTACTTTACAGCATCAATATAATATGAATACATTTACTATCAAAATTTTATACTTTCGATGGTTAATTTAATAGATCGTATGTTGTACGATTTTACCAAAATCATAATATTTTAATTAAAAATTTAAGACACTATCAAAGGAAACATTTGCAGAATAAAAAGGAAATAAATGCTGTGGTCAATAAAAATAAAACCCTTTAATGCTTAGACTGCTCTGAAAAAGAACAAGCAATGGTGAAAATAATCTCTCATGTCTCATGACAGTGATGTCTTTCCTTCATCGTTGTTGGTTCTGCTCACAAGATCCCCTTTGCCTGTTCTACGATTCCTAACCTACGGTCAGAGATTCATAATTTTGCAATTTTCTTAGGAAAAAAACCTAATAAATATTCTTAGGAGAAAGCTCTTCATCACTGCAGTAGTAGAGTTTATATGTGAAAAAAGCTTTAAGTTCAGAAACCCTACAAGAAACATTTCTGTTTATTTATGGCTTTGCTGTTCTTAGACCCTAAGAAGAAATATAGCTCTCAGCTGCATGTGTTTGTATGCTATTTTGTAATATCAAATGATACCGAGACCAGGTTCTTGCCACTGTAGTTTGACTTTGAGGAAGTGACCTATCAAGTGACTCTTTACCTTTGTTTTTCCTTTTTCATACAGAAAAGACTAAGTCCAAAACAAACAACAAATCTAAACAGAACCTCGTTGATCAGGCAAGACCTGAAGCAAGTCATTTGCAGTAGGAGCCATGTTTACAATGCAGTTTGCAATTTTACTGAATCTCAGTTTTTCTTTCCAATAAAGAAGTGCTCTTCGGCCATGTTCTATTGTTCTTCTGATGAATGTATTCTGACATCTGAAGCAGCTGCCAGGAGATTTACAGAGATGTATTTTTCATTATGATGCCTTTCTTTCCATTGATAGTTTCTTTCCCTTTTGCACACACCTATGCACACACATCAGCAATATTAACATGCATACATATCTCTGTGTTTGTACCAGACGAAAAGCAATCTGTAGCAGAGATTTGCTCAGAACTCTAGAAAGGGCTCTTCCTGCATCGCAGCTGTAATATTGTGTGCTCTCAGGATTGGCTTTGTTAAAAAAAAAAATCAAGCTTTTCAGTCAACAGCATCTGTTTGGCTACATGAATACTACATGGCCTAAGCTGTATCTTGGCTGGGAAGACTCAAGATGAGGAAGGCTGGGAAGGATCACCATGCTGAAAGCAGTATTCAGACACTTCTGACAGAAAACATTATCCTGTTGATGGTTTAGGGAAATTTCAGGAAAGGAGCATTTACACATGTGTAGACAGGATTAAAAGAAACTACTAATGGTGAGGCCTAGGGTCTCTCAGTAAGAGAAAGCCATTGCCACACTTAACAAAAGGAGCCGAATGATTATTGGAGACCAGAGTGAAACTGTGGAGCAGTGGTTGCCTGGCAAGAGCAGTGAGTGGTGCATGCATGCACACTCCATCAGAAAATGTGCTCAGAGCTAGAAAAATGGGGTAGGAAAGAGACCCTCCTCTCACCTGTCTGTGCGCTGATGGCTGGCTATGCCTACTGTTGTCCATCTCCCATATCAAGGATTCTCAGCCATTTGAAAGGCTGATTAGAATACATTACTGGTTCTCATCATCGAAGAGTCTGATATGCTCACCTGATGGAGGATTAAGTGGGTGGAGTAAACAGAACAGAATGCTGGGAGGAAGAGAGGCAGATGCCTCAGAAAGATGCCAGGCTGCTGCTCTCTAGGGCAGACGCGATGAAGCAAGCCACCAGGTCAGACATGCTGAATCTTTCCCGGTAAGACTGGTGCTACACAGATTATTAGAGATGGGTTAAAGCAAGATATGAGAGTTAGCCAGAAGAGACTAGATATAATGGGCCAGACAGTGTTTAAATGAATACAGTTTGTGTGTTGTTATTTCGGGGCATAAGTTAGCTGGCAGCCAGGAGCCGGGCAGCAGGAATGCAGTCCACAGCTCCTTCAACACTCACCAAGGCAGTGGACTCCAAATTCTCCAGGACAACAGAAAACTTCACAAGATAGCAGTGATGGGGATGGTCATGCTGCCAGCTGAAGAACTGCAGTCTGATACCCACCAGTCTACAGAAAATAAACCAGCAAGAAGGACCAGAGCTATGTGTAATCAATAGTTCTCCCTCCTCAGACAAATGCAGAAGAGAGAGGAGAGCCAGGGTAATGAGTAATTAATGAAAAACAATGAGCACAGAGAGAGGGATCCTCCCTTGGGTCAAGGAAGAAGCCCCGCAGTGAAAGGCTATGTGAAACCAGTGGTATTTGTGTATAACCTCCTGAGTAGGTATTTGTGTTTGTCACCAAACCTGCTGACCTGAATTCAAGTCCATAACTCAGCTTGCAAAAGGAGGAAAGTGACTCTTGAAAGTTATGCTCCGATTGCCACGGGCATGCAGTGGCAGATGTGAACCCCCCACACATACATAATTGAATGAGTAAGTAAATAAATAAAATTTTCATCTAGCAGTAGAAAACAACATGAATCTTCTGTCTTACTAGAAAGATGCAGTTGTTTAAATGAACGTTCCCAGAGTATGAACACAGGCATTGCTCCTATACCAAGACTAAGATAAACTTCATGCAGGAGTATGAAAAAAAAGGGGGAAGGGAAGGACCTTAGGCAAGCAGTAACCTGAAGCATATTTAAAGGTCACAGAATGGTATGAAGTTACCCATGATGCTCCACTGCAAGCTACTGCCTGGAGACTTTCTCCATTTTCCATATCTATAAGGCAATAGCTGTGAATCGTTTAGAAGATTCAACCCTGGTGCGAGAGAATTGTCTGCAATCTGTCAATCATGTTTTAAATAAATGCTGATTGGCCAGGCAGGAAGTAAAGGTGGGAAAACCAGACAGGAAATAGAAATGATACAATGAGAACAGGAGAATTCTGGGAAAGAGGAAGTTGATTCCTCCCACTCCTGCCCAGACCACTGAAGCAGCAGGATGTGATCTGCCTCACTGAAAAAGGTACTGAGCCACATGGCTAATATAGATCAGAAAAATGGGTTAATCAAGACGTGAGTTAGCCAGTGAGAGGCTAGAGCTAATGGGCCAATCAGCTTATAATTTATGGAGACCTATGTGTGACTTTCTTTGGGGCTAAACAGTTGTGGGGTACTGGTCGGGACAAAATCCCAAACTACAAGCAGGCCTGGTCCCCCATGTTACACAACCCTTTGGACTTATAGCAAAATCTACAAATAGGAACACAAACTCAACCAAAGGCAGAGAGACTATTTTACTATTTTGCTCACCTATGTGTGTGTGAATGTGTGTATGAAAGTAAATGTAGATACACATACAAATATACATATATCATACTATACACATATCTACACATAGTGTCTAATACATAGAGAAGTGCACATAGAAAAGCTGGTGCCACTGAAGATGAATATGGAAACTCTTGAGTATGAGTATTGCCTGGATGCTAATTATAATGCACAATTCTAGGCTCTACTTCACAATCAATGAGGACAACACTTATAGATTTTCAAATCAAAGAAGTTTCTGGGTTGTAGTAGTATGAGCGGCGGGGCTGTGTCCCCAGCACCCCAGCCGCCTGCTAGCTTATGCCCCCAAATAATTACACAGACACTGTATTCTTTTAAACACTGCCTGGCCCATTAGTTTCAACCTCTTAACCCATTTCTAATAATCTATGTAGCACCACGAGGTGTGCTTACCAGGAAGATTCTAGCCTACGTCCATCCTGGGTCAGAGTTTCATCGCATGTGTCCCAGAGAGCAGAGCTATCACGTCTGCCCAGGAGAGGGGGGCATGGCGTCTCTGCTCCAGAGAGCAGAGCTGTTGAGTCTGAGCTCACTTCCTCTTCCTCCCAGCATTCTGTTCTGTTTACTCCACCCACCTATGTTCTAACCTATCAGGGCAAGCAGTTTCTTTATTTAATTAACCAATGACCTTCCTCCATCATTTCCCCTTTTTCTGTTTAAGCAAAAAAGAAAGGCTTTAACTTTAACATAGCAAAATTACATATAACAAAACAGTTATCAATTAAAAATTACAATATTTACATCTTTATCATAACAAAGGAAAACAACTTAACTATCTATCTATTCTTCAACTGCATCAAAGACTCCAGAAGGATATAATATTACCTAAGTAAACAAGAAATAAGTAACTTTTAAACTCTAGAAATGACAGAGACATCTCGTTGCCTGTACAGTCACCCAAAGTTCCTCTGTACCATTGGGGCATCAATCTTCAGCCTTCAGGCCCATAGTATCCAGAGACGTTTCCATGAAGCAGGAAATTTTAAAGGCAGTTTAGTCATTATCTGCTGTGTCCTGCAGAATGTCTCGCAGACTCTTTCATGAATCAGGAACCCCGAAAGATTATCTCACCTTTAGGCAAGTTCAGTAGTCCTCTCTTTGCGGGTTCTCTATGTCCAGTTTATGCAATAGTCCAGGCAAGAGCAGTTTCTTGCCCAAATGGCTATCAAACTCCGTAAGGATCCTCTTTGATGCCCATCTTCCTCTTGAAGTAGATTGGTGCTGCCAGGAGCAGAGTGTCTCATTGTCATAAAAAGTCCTAAGTTATTAAAACATTTAAAATGCCATATTCTATAATCTTTGAAAGATATGAAGAATGCCTATCTAAAATATATCTATGTACATCTAGAAAATCTTAACTAACATGACTACAAACTTGACTATTATGATTATCTATTAACAACCTATATACATTACATTTTAAGTGAACTACACAATCACAACACCTTAATCAAGATCAGAAATACATGTACATATAACAAAATTGACCTTAAATCTCTATCAATAAAGCAAAATCTATACTAATGCAAATCATTCATACCTATATCATATCCCCCTTTAAATGTAAAAGAATATTTATAAGCCATATTTGGGAACATGGGCGCAGTTTTTTTTCTCCAAACTGCTTCCTGCTGAATGGGGGCGTCATTAATTAGGTCTTTCATGGTATAACCTGTGTGTTAGGTTCATCTCAGTTGGCAGTTGAGTGAAGTAATTTTTTGAGGGTGTTCACAGCAACTTTTCGGGAGGTTGTGGTCTATCATACCATATCGGGATAGAATCAATCCACAGGGTCCGGTCCTCTGTGAAAACAAAAGAAGACCCTCTCCAAAGCATCATATCATTAGACCCAAATTTTGAAATCGTAATACCCTTATATCCATTCTGGTTTAGCTTGGCAGCCCATGTAATGAAATGTCTCTCTGTACTTAGCTCCTTCACAGTCAAAAATTTTAAAGAAAACACAATGTACATAATCCAGACTCTCTATGAATTTTCCATTTTTACGTGGCTTATTTTTCTTTATTTCTTTTAATCTCTTAACTATCTGTACTCTGTCTCTTTAAAGACTTTACCCTTTTTTTATTTAAACCATTAACTTTATTCTCTATATTCTTTTTCTTCTCTCTCTCAAGCCTACGTACATTCATCCAACAGTGTGGTCTTTTATGTCTGAATCTGTTTTATTGTGAATCTGTAACTTTTTTTACTATCCAGGAGCATTTCTTAAAATGTTAAGCAGTTCTTAAAAACTTAAGTTGCACCATGTACAGGTAATACAGTACCAGTCTGTGTCCTGCCCAGTCGAAACCTTAACTGCGATGTTATTACAGTAATTATGGTAGTTCCTGCCGACCAGCACAGTTCAGCATGGAGCAGTTGCTCCTTCCTCAGATCCATTTGGTGCCCCTGAGCTGCGCACAGTTCCAGGCACACACAGCAAGTCCACATTGGAGCCGCACTCAGCAGTTTAATTCTGAGACTGAGCGTGCAGCACAGAAACTCTTTTCATCCAAGTTACAGCCAAATCTGACACGCAGAGCACTGCGCAGTCTGAAAACATCTCTCTGTATGGAGGCAGGAATTCGCCATGCTCTTCAGCCTGCCTAAGCCTGATTCTGCCTTCTGCCCAGGTGCAGGCGGGGAGTGCTGAGCCGCCGGGCATGGCATGGTCTCAGAGCACTCTCCTTCCGATCCCAAGCGGGAACAGAAACATCCAGTCCCATAAAAGCCCTTGAAATGCTTTAAAGCCAGAGTTTGCACTGGCAGCATAGCCCCAGGAAGCCGCGCTTTAAAATGACACAGCGTTTTTTTTTTCTGCTGCTGTTGCCGAATCAGGAAATCTCTCTACAGCACACCACCAACAAACAGCAAAATTCTGTGCTAAACTCTCTCTCCGTTATTTTTAAGCCTTCTCAGGTTTTTAAGTGGATTTAGCCCATCACATCTGGGCACCACTCTGTTGTAATAGGAGCGGCGGGCTACGTTCCTCCACCCCGGCTAGCTTTACCCCAAAATAATTACACGGACACTGGATTCTTTTAAACACTGCCTGGCCCATTAGTTTCAACCTCTTAACCCATTTCTAATAATCTATGTAGTACCACGAGGTGCGCTTACCAGGAAGATTCTAGCCTACGTCCATCCTGGGTCGGAGTTTCATCGCGTGTGTCCCAGAGAGCAGAGCTATCACGTCTGCCCAGGAGAGGGGGGCATGGCGTCTCTGCTCCAGAGAGCAGAGCTGTTGAGTCTGAGCTCACTTCCTCTTCCTCCCAGCATTCTGTTCTGTTTACTCCACCCACTTATGTTCTAACCTATCAGGGCAAGCAGTTTCTTTATTTAATTAACCAATGACCTTCCTCCATCACTGGGTGAACCTTCAGCTCACAGAAGTTTGAAAAATCTAAACAAAACCATTGCTTCTGAACTTGTTCACATATTGGAGTCACCTTAAAAAATTCTGCGGGCGGTGGTGGCGCACGCCTTTAATCCCAGCACTTGGGAGGCAGAGGCAGGCGGATCTCTGTGAGTTCGAGACCAGCCTGGTC
>JABTXL010005167.1:13270323-13332333 GCA_025134845.1 Neodon shergylaensis | reverse complement strand
GGAGGCAGAGGCAGGCGGATCTCTGTGAGTTCGAGACCAGCCTGGTCTACAGAGCTAGTTCCAGGACAGGCTCCAAAGCCACAGAGAAACCCTGTCTCAAAAAAACAAAAAAAAATTCTGTGCCTATATTATTTCCTGAATTTCTGATTTAACTGGAGGATAGCAGACTTTTAGAAAAGATAACATAAAATTTTGCATGAAGGACCCATAATGACTCTAACCTTAAAAAGTGGGGTTTTCTTCTTTATGCACACAACCCAGGAATCATCATGTGGATTTTTCTGTCCCTAGAATGTTAGTAAACAGGATGCAAAGGACTTGATCTTTTGGGCCACATTTGGGAAGCTGCAAATCAGATGATTGGGAAATCAAATCTTATCTAGAAAAGGGATAAGGCCTCATAGAGGAAAAGCAAGTGGCCCTCCCTACTCTGGTACTTGGCCAGTCACCAGGATTATACAACCATATTAAGTCATTTAGTCAGATAATTAAATGAATGACTTCAAGTAAGACTAGTAGTAGATGAACTTTCTTCCTAAAAACAGTTACAATTGCAAATAAAATGGTTATTATTTTAAAGCTCTGTGTTATAGGAAGAATGATTATGCAACAATAGAGAGCTAACACAAGGTATGATTCAGGCACCTGTATTTATGAAAATTCGCCAGCAATATTTGAATACTACTGGCTAAAACATTGTCTTTTTATATAAAGCGAAAAGATTTATTGTGGTTCACAATTTGGGGCATCTTATTCCATAACAAACCACTGCCACCAGTACCTGCACCCCCAGCAGCAGTACCACCACCAGCACCAGCACCCCAGTTTTAGAGCCTGTGAAGAGGCAGAAGATCACAGTGGGAATGAAACAAACCAACTTCATGATCAAAAAACAAAAGGCTGTAAGAAGGGGAAAGGTCCCACTGCTCTCTCTAAGACCATACCCAACCCCCTAATACCTCTCATTAGGTTTTAGTTCTTAAAGGTTCCAGGACATCACGGGGCACCAGGCTGGGGACTACCCAAGTTTTCACCACCTGGGTTTTTAGAAAACATTTAATACCCATGTCATAGAAGTCAATAAACCAATTAAAATTTTATTTTATTTTTTTTCAAGGAATTTTAAAAATGAATCTTTATTTGCTGTTATCAAGAGTGACTGTGGACTTTCTAGCAGGTGAGAATTAACAGTAGGCAATATAACATAATATAAACAGACAATTTAACTACAAATTAAAAACATTCATTGAGAGACACTCCAGGGATATATGGAATCCTTCATTTTATAGCAACCAGATCTGTTGGATTTTGCTTTAAGGAATTACAGATCAGGAGAGAATTTTATATACTTTATGATGAAATCAACTTTAGGGGTCATATACATTATCAATCAAATTGTAGGGGCATGAAGTAGTTAGTGGACAAAAGCTGACTGCCAGTGTCTAGGAGGGCAATATTCAGCAGCACAGGGAATTGAGAGAAATCCACAGACCTGGGGCAAACTAACCTTTTCTCTCTGAGGGGGTTTAGAGAAGACACACACATACTCTCTCGATGGCTTCCTTCTTTATTCTCTGTTCTCTCTTGTTCTTTCTTTGTTCTGTCCCTCTTCTTTCTACTGTATACTTTTTTTCTACAGCTTATATACTCCAGCAAAGTTTTTTGGGCCATTTAGCGTAGGGGCATTTCAATTGTATTTTAATAAATAAAGACTGCCTGAAGATCTGAGAGAAAAACAGTCCCACTGGTCGGTCTTACAGACCAGGTTATGGTAACATGCACCTTTAATCCCAGTAGCCACACTAGTTGCCATAGAAATCAGGTGGTGCATGCCTTTAATCCCAGCCCTAGAGAGGATGTGAGGAAACAGCTCTCACATCCAGTCTCATTCTGAGATTTCTGGCAGGATCGCCATTTCAAACTAAGGTGAAGGTAAGAACAAGTGGCTAATTGTTTTGCTTTTCGGATCCTCAGGTTGAACCCCCATCTCTCACCCGGAGTTTTTATTAATCATGCTTCAATACAGGAATCACAATGTGGCTACATTCTGTTTTCCAAATGAATGATTACAATGAATACAAAACAAACGGTAAAACCAGCATGTTTTCCATATCCCTTACAAGAGTAGATATTTTAGGTATTATAGGTGAAAAACAAATCATCCCAAGAACCCACATACATTTATACCCAAGCAATTTGTTATAGATTAACTGTGTGGACAAGCACAGTGTTCTTGTCAGATCTTTTACTGGCAGGCTGTATTTTGCAGTTACAAAGAATGTGCCAATTACTTATCTCAAAGGTAATCTTATAAGTCTTAAAGGAATCACAAACCTAAACTTTTATACATGAAAAAGAAACAGTCAGCTCTACTTTAAATCTTTAGGGTACATATCTACTCATTAATAGATATTTTTATATCAGGAGATTGAGAGCAGAAGTGGATATAAGTAATCAATCATCACCTTTGGTCACCAACCAGTCCTAGCAAGAAAGGTGCATCAGCCAGTACTAACTGGGCTGCTTTGTTCTTGTTCCCTGACTTTTTATTTATTTATTAAAGATTTCTGTCTCTTCCCCGCCACCGCCTCCCATTTTCCTCCCCTTCCCCCAATCAAGTCCCCCTCCATCGTCAGCCCAAAGAGCAATCAGGGTTCCCTGCCCTGTGGGAAGCCCAAGGACCACCCACCTCCATCCAGGTCTAATAAGGTGAACATCCAAACTGCCTAGGCTCCCACAAAGCCAGTACGTGCAGTAGGATCAAAATCCAGTGCCATTGTTCTTGAGTTCTCAGTAGTCCTCATTGTTCGCTATGTTCAGCGAGTCCGGTTTTATCCCATGCTTTTTCAGACCCAGGCCAGCTGGCCTTGGTGAGCTCCCAATAGATCAGCCCCACTGTCACAGGAGCAGAAGGAGAGAGAGCACGAGCAAGGAACTCAGGACCGCGAGGGGTGCACCCAATTAGAATTTTAAAGCGATCCTTTTCTAATTATTAATATTATAGGGTAAAACAATGTCTTACAAATTGCTTGTCCATTAGATTAGTAGCTCCACCTGAATCTACTGATATTTTAATTACTGTCTGTAGTCCCACTTGCCCGAAGTCAGCACTCTGCAGCCTAACAGGATTTTCAGTCTTTCCGGCATCACCTCTGCTGCTGCTGCCAAATGTAGTGTTTAACTAAGTCTCTAATATTCTTTTTACCAATAGAGACTTAGGAGTCAGATTTTGAGGTGAAAACCTATTAACTCAGAGAGGCTGAGAAGCAATCAGCTGATTTTTTTTTCCTACTACTCAACAAGAGACCACCTTTCAGGCCATCTCAAACCTAATAGACCGCAAAACTTCAAGTCCCTCTGTACTCCAACCTGTGTGTCTCTCTATCCGTTTCCTGATTCCTCTCTATGGTTAATTCTTCTCAATGAGCATGCTGTCAGGTTTCACAGTGTTCAAATATAAATATTCTGCATCATTTGAATGCAAACTGGCATTCCTACGTTTTCTTTGAGTTTGTATTTTTAATTTTCTTTATTTTTATTTAGTTTTTTTTTCAAATCTGCAGGATGAATGTGGACCCTCCCAGACACACTATTTTATTCCCTCCCTATATCCCTCCCTGATCCTTTTGAATTGCCAGCAAAGGACTTGCTATGTTTATTAAGCTGTGTATGAACTCACTCTGCAACCCAGGCAGACATTGCCTGTGCACCTAGTGAGTGGGATGCTGAATATCCTATGTCAACAGGTTGGTTTTAGCAATGACAATAGCTGAGGAACTAGAGACGTATCTCAGACTTGTCTAGCATACTTAAGGCCCGGGTCCAATTTGAAGCCGAAAGGTCTTTTTTTTTTTGTTTGTTTGTTTTTTTTTTTGTTTTTTTTCGAGACAGGGTTTCTCTGTGGTTTTGGAGCCTGTCCTGGAACTAACTCTGTAGACCAGGCTGGTCTCGAACTCACAGCGATCCACCTGCCTCTGCCTCCCGAGTGCTGGGATTAAAGGCGTGCGCCACCACCGCCCGGCCGAAAGGTCTTTATATACATACTTAATGCTTTGGTGAACAATTATTGGAGGTCCTACCAACATTAAGTAAATGTGTATCTAATGACAAATGCTGGATGCTTCATTATGTCCTCAAAGATCCTGAGTTCTGTATATCTCTGGCTATCATATAAATAGAAAATTGTCAATGTTTTGTTGTCTATATACACAAAGCCTACCCAGCATTTTCTTCTTATCATCTTTGTTTGCATATTAGGAATTATAGACTTTCAAATAGCATCAAGACATCCAGCTGTTCTTGAAATTTCAACAACTGCTGACAATACTAAACTATTTTTTTTTTATAGAAAACAAACCAAAACATATGGAAAATACCTCATGGTCTCTAGATTACGAGAGAACTGTCTCATCCCCAGTCAGCTGTACCTAAAGACTGCTTCATTTTCACATAATCAAGGAATCATAGAAAACAGAATATTTTGTTTCTTCTGCTGATTATTTTCTTGACTTTCCAATAGATTACATTGGCTATTCCATTACCTTCTTCCTCATGCTTTTGTTTGTTAGTTAACATTGTTAATTCTTCCAATTCCAATTAGATATCTAAGCATGTTTTGTGTTCTTTTCATGTGTATGCCTGTGTGTACATCTGTTTGCATGTGGGTTGGTGTTGTGGGATATTTGTACACTGTGGGAAGCTATCTTGCTGTAATTGGTTTAATAAAGAATTGAAAGGCCAATAGCTAGGCAGAAGGTATAAGTGGGACTTCCAGCAGAGAGAAAGGAAGTTCAAGATAAATCTATGTGTGTGGGAGACTCACAGTGATGCAGAAAAAGCAGGATGTTCATATAGAGGAGGAGAGGTAACAGCCATGAGCCACATGGCATAATGAAGATTAATATCAATGGGTTATTTTACATTGTAAGAGTTAGAAACAAGCTGTAGGCCAAGATTTCATGTTAAATAAGAAGTCTCCATGTATGTCATTATTTGGGAGATGGTGGTATAGAGAAAAAGTTACTACAGGTTGGTATCTGTATGTGTGTGGTGTGTATGTGTGTGGTGTGTGTGTGTATGCATATGGTATGTGTGGTGTGTTTCTGTGTAGAGACTTATATCTATAATCTTTTTTACTTTTCTACCTTATTTTTTGAGTCAGGGTCTCTCAATCAAATCCAGACTTAGCAATGGGGCTAGTTTTGTGAGCCAACTTGTTTTGAAATCTCAGACAGAAACAATGACAGGGTCAGATAGGCAGAGGACAGTTTAATAAATATCCCCTGACTTAACTATCTGAAAGAGTAGCCATAAACACTAGACTTTTATACTTCCCTGAACTATGTATTTTTCTTTCATTTTCTGTGTAAATATGTAGTGTACACATTATCCCCTTTGTGTGCACATATGTGTATAGATTCCTGTGCACATGTGTGCACATATATGTGATAGTCTGAGTTTGGTGTTAGAAATCACCCACCATACCTCTGACACTTTATTTTCTGGGGCAGCATCTCTCAGTCACACCCAGAGCTCAGGCTCATGGCTTATGTTGCTAGTCAGCTTACTCTCTGTGTTCCACTTCTCAGGCTGCAAATTACAGTAGGGCTGCTATGCCTACTCAGCATTTACAGACGTTCTGGGGATCCAAACTCCAGCTCATAAACTTCTGCAGCAAATGTTTCAACCATTGACCCACTACCCAGTCCTACCTCCCATTCATGGCATTCATGTCTCACAACTGAGCAAATAGTTCTGGACTTCCCTAAGTCACTGCTTTTCTGAAGATTGAATGTAGGAAACAAGCAAACAAGTCATTTCTAAAGGAGACAAAATCATTCACTTTAATGCTTTGTGGTGGATGTTTGATTTCATACGTATGTTACATTGTGGTAAAATTTCCAGATACTAATTTAATTAATACAATTTCGCATCCTTTATCATGGTTTCCAAATTACATCTTAATATATTGTTTCCCTGTGCTTGAGGCCAAATAATAAAGAAAATGTATTAGATATTAGCTTAGTTTGCTCATCTGTGTAACTATGCAAGAAAATTTTAATAATAGGGAATAACTGATAGAAGGATGTGATAAATTGCTTTGCTACAGTGTAATATAAACCTTAACTGGGGTGATGGATGCTTCTGATTTTCGAGGGAAGCTGGGATAGAGAAAATGGCTTAAATATGTGCTTTCTGATAAATGAAGACTTTTGTTTACAAATTCCACAAATATTCTAGACAAGACATGATATTACTTTCATATTGAGACAAAAACTGGTCTCCATAGGAAAAAAATGGCTTAAAGGAAGCTTTTTGAAAAGGAGAATATACACACAGTACGTTGAATAGTACCAGTGTGTTTTGCGGAAACATCATTAGAACAATGTTTTGCTTTGTTTTTTAAATCGTTCCTTAATTTGTAATTAATTGGTTTTCAAAATCATTTTTGAATGCTAATTTTCAGGACTGATAATGAAAGAGTGCCACTATCAACTGAAATCCCTGGGGTGGAGAATTCATTAACACGTGGAACACATCTAAGTGTTTTCTGGGCTTTCCTCACATGGATAGGAGCAAATGACAGATGGAAGCAGTGGCAGGGTCACAGTGCTTATGTGTGTAGATGCAAGGTCCATGTTGACAGTATCTTGGACTCTTACAAAACAAAGACAATGAACTAAAAGATTCAGATCCTGTTAAGAGACATTTTGTCTTCTTAATGGAAACTGTATTCTCATATTCCTTTTAGGGAATTTCATTTCATTGGCTTCCTAACTTTTTGTTTTTATTTTTAATGTGCCATATTCTTTGATATTTTCCTTTATTCATCTATCTTTTCAAACTGCTTGAGCCATAGGCTTGGTTCATGCATGTTTAATATTTGCCTATTATCTATGTCTGCCTTTAACGTTAGAAATTTCTTGGGTACTGACTAGACTCTCTCTTGTATTACTCTAATACTTATCAGCCTAAGTCATTCGCAAGCTCCAAATTATGTTTTAAAGATATCTCTTCTGCTTCAGATTTATTTTCAAATGTGTATATGTCATAAATTTTCAAACTATCATGTCTTGTTACCTCTTAATTCTTTATCTTTTATTTTTATTGATTTGATCATCTAGACTGCAACATTTCTGCTGTGAGACTATATTAGGATTATTAATTTCAATCTAGCATGATAATTCTTTTGGTCAATGGTTCATATGCTTAATATGATGTGTTATTTTGTTAGGTATAGTGGCACACAACTATAATTCTATAAATTGGAAGATAAAAGCAGGAGAACTAGACATTTACAGCTAGCCTTGACTACACAAGACATTCATAACTGTAGTATAATTAATATATAATGCAAATTAATTTATGTTTATGCAGCCTTTTTATTTAAGACAGGGTTTCATGAAACACAGGTCAACTTTAAACTCACTATGAAGCTGACGATGAGCTTGAGCTCCTGAATCTCCTTCCTTACCATTTGAGTGTTGGGGTTATAGGTGTGAGAGATCATGTCTTGTTTGAGCATTCTAAAGGTTAGCCCCACTACTTTGTGCAAGTGAACCAAGCACTCTACCAACTGAGACACATCCTAAATCCCATATTAAGCTTAATAAGTAAGTTTAATTTATAATTTATTAGTAATCTAATGTGCTTTAAAGTATTACCACCAATTTGGTCCTAAAAGAAGCACACATTTCTTGCTTCACAATTGCTGAGGATAAAGAATCCATGGATAGTTTAATTGACTCCTCTCTTTCAGAGTTCCTCATGGATGTGATGAAGGTATTGGCTGGCCAAACCTAAGCCTAAGGCCTGAACCCCATTCTCAGCAGTGAAGGATGTGCTTCAGTTTTTTTGTTTTTTGTTTTTTGTTTTTTGTTTTTTGTTTTTTTTTCAGATTGTTGGCTAAAAGCCACAACGCAGCCCCCTCCACTGGGCACTTCAAATAATGGCTGCTTGCTTCTCCAAAGCCAATGAGGGAAAGAGACTCCTAGCACAAGATAGGTATAACAAATCCTGCACAATGCACATATAATAATGCCATTCCATTGCCTTTGGTGGCATTGTTTGTTGGAGGTGATAGGATCCACCCACCCAAGGGAATGAAGTCTAGGAGATGAGGATCCTGGAAATCTGCTTGGATTCCCCTCTTCACAGATGAAAACTGTAGGGAGAGACAATAATCTTAAAAATAAAAAGAAAGATCAGAGAAGGAGTGGCCTTAAGAAAGTACTCATGTTGGCTAAATCATCTGTCAAGGATATTAGATAGCTAATGTGACCTGTGGGAAGTTTGGGAAAGCTCATTCCTACATTATCTTGCCAGTGTGATGTCGCTTCTTGAGGATACTATTGAAAGCACTCTAGAAGTACTTCTTAAATCATATTATCAATGACATTCACTAGAAATGGGAAGCTTTCTTAAATAGACAAGCAAACACCACAGAAAATTCTGCAAACTCAGAAGCCATTCCTTGAACAAAATAATTTCTGATTAAACAAAGTGAGTAGCCAGTTGACAAAGGGGATTGTCTTTGTCATCTGGATTTCAATGCAGTCCGCTTATGCCAATGAGAACTGCAAGGCACCAATTCCTGATTACTCTGATGGAGGTGGGTCTTGTATCTTATCTGTTGCTTTCATTGGTTAACTAATAAAGAAACTGCCTTGGCCCTCATAGGACAGAAAATTAGGTAGGCGGAGTAAACAGAACAGGATTCTGGGAGAAAGAAGCTGAGTCAGTGAGTCGCCATGAATCTCCCACTTTACACAGACGCAGGTTAAGATCTTCCCTGGTAAGCCAACTCAAGGGCTACACAGATTATTAGAAATGGGTTAGATTAATATGTAAGAGCTAACCAATAAGAGGCTAGAGCTAATGGGCCAAGCATTATTTAAATGAATATAGTTTCCGTGTAATTATTTCGGGGCATAAGCTAGCCATATGGGCGGCCGGGTGCCGGGGACGCAGCCCAGCCGCTTGTATTACAACATTACTCGGTATCGGTATATGATTGTATGTTGCAGCTAACTGCTCAAGTCTGGGTAGAAACATTCATTCTGGCAGTAGAAACAAAACCCTAGGTTTGCTGTGTGGTTCTGCCAAGAACAGAGTAGACTTGCGGTGCCCTCTCTTTAGTGAATGAGATTACATTCCGAATTCTGACCTCATTAGATGCACAAGAACCTTCTTACAGGTCCGTTCTTTTGTTAGGTTCATACTTTTCCTGTTGTGTGCTTCAAGGAGATGAAGTTCTTAAGAACTGGTCATGTAGGGAAATAAGGAATCTGAATGATCAAATTTCTACCTTTCACTATCAATATGCCTCTGTGAAATTTAAACACTTTTGTAAAATTCTACTCTTTATTACATTTTAGAGAGGCCATTATTCATGCAAAAATATAAATATACAGGTGTATAGTTTGCAATAAGAAAGCTGCACATATGAGCTAACAGTGGTTGTGACAGCATATATAAGATCTATGAATGCTCAAAAACTCTTAGCATAAGTATAGACAGAGTGGTGGATCTAGAAGTATATGGGGTATGGAAAACAGTAGGAATAGCATGCGATTTATGAATTCCTCAAAGAATTAAAATAAAAAAATAAAAACACAAACTAGTACCTATTCAGAAGTCAAATTGAGTCTGGAATTATGAGTCTGATGCTTTGTATTCAATATTCCATATTCAGAATATGATGGTTGAGTTCATTAAATATTTATTGTAAGCCTAACAAATTTGCTAAAAATTAAGAATGAAGGCTTGGAGTAAGACTTGTGGAGGGCCTAACCTTTCATTTGATAATTATTCTGACCCTGGGCAAGTTGCATAATTATCTATGCCTCAGTTTCATCATCTTTGAAAGTGAGGATAATAATATCACTTCTCAAATAGAGTTGTTTAAAGGATTAAAGCAATTAATTACTATTATGCATTTACATGGTCTGTCCAACATGCTTAATAAGTGTTAGCTATTTTTATAACACTATGCAGTTGAAATAGATTAAAGAGAGAGGCAAATTATAGCCTTTGAAAATTAAATAAGATTTATGAAATGAAGGCATTCTTGCACACGTGAATATAATTAGCCATCATGAATTATGACTTTGCATTTCTGTATTATCAGAACCTTAATAATTTATAAAATATACAGAAAACCAGCCAATTTCCATGTGTGCCTAGATTACAGTATTGTTTAATTCTTAATAAGAACCTTGAATGGAATTAAATTATAAAAAAAAACCAAGTGGTTTCTCAAATTTTAATAGTAACTGGGTAAAAATGGATCCTTGGTTGTTCAGTATAATTGATACATTATCCCCTTTTGATCCAAAAGCAAGGATCGCTTTTGAAAAATAATCCACCTGCCAATATGTGTCAAACATTTCACATTAAATTGTTATCATTTGGATTACAGATATCTGTAGTTTGCGAGCCCTCCCTGATGTTTTCCCAGCAGCAATATATGGTTAAATCAGAAATGAATATGAGGATTTGGAAGAAGTAATTTGAATGTATTAGACATTGTACAAAAGTCCTAGTTTACATTCGTGCTCAGGCTTGAGCTATGCTAATGCATTGCCCAGACTCCAATGGCTGTTTCCTTCCTTTCCTCCTTCACTTTGTATGTAGGAATTTACAGATGGAAATTTTTGAATTGACTGATGGGGAGAAAGCTTCACAACCCTCTAATTGAGGAAAGTAGCTTTCTAGATGCTTTCCAAATCGTCAGTTTTTTAGCCTATCACAGAGCTTTTCTCTTTGACTTATTCTTTGCATGCTAATTGGTTCAAGGGAACAGACAATATTGGATATTGGGGGCTTTGAAGCTCACAAGTATTTCTAATAAGAACTGATCATGAATTAATAGCTTCCAGGTTAGAAACCACATCAACCTCGATCCCTCCTGTGTGAGCATTTGTTTTTGAATTTGGGACAAAGCACAATACAGTTTGCATAGCTCTGAACTTAGGCATTTAAGAAGGATAGAGGCAGTCCTTCGTACAGCAGAAATGGAAGATTCGTACCTGAACCCATGACTTCAGATAACAGAGACCTCTGTTACGGATGAAGGTGTTCAATTTAGAGTGTTCCCACCTTACATCCCCTCTTTCCAGTGCCTGCTAACCTCAAATGCCTATTAAATCCATTCATCTATTTATTTTGTTATGTGAACACCTGTGTTTCAGCTACTAGGCCAAGGCATCCATCTGATTTCACATACCATTAAACAACAAATATACAACATGATTGTCTCAAGTTATAAATTTTACACACACAGCACACATACACACCATTTAACAGTACAGAGTACTTGTTCAGTTGTAAGGAATAAGAGGAGAAATAGATTTGGGAAGGATAATAGAAAACTTTTTATCCATATCCCCTTAGCTTTAATATTAGCCTTAGTATTGGATATGGGATACAACTGTCTGATACTATGTCCCAAGACCTGATACAAGGTATTCAGTGTCATAGTTCCCAATTATTTTTATCCTTAAAATTTTAATAATAATGATACATATATCATAAAGCACTATTAATATTAAAATAAATAATTAAACAGTAGCATTACAATGTTTAATAACTATTGGATGGAAGAAACATAATTATAATAGAAGAACAATAATGACAGGAGACTATTTTCCCAAAGCCATTGATAAATAAAATATATACAATATGAGCAAAACCCTGCAATTCCCAAGTTCTTTGTCATATCACTACTAAAATTTAAAATAAAACAAAATTTTGTTCATGTCAACACAGATTTTTTTATTGGCATTCTCCAAGTTGGGGCTACCGTCTTTATGTAATGGGAAATGTGAGATGGACATGCTCTTAGCTGGATTGATTGGGAGGGAGCTTGCTTTCAAGTGTCATGAGAACTTAATGCTTCAGCTTGTGCTAGAGTCACACACTCATTCTGGTAGTGTCTGTCAGGCATTGTACGCAGACCCTTTCCAGAGAGCCAGATTTGCCACCTGCCGGCACACGCACGTAGAGAGAGACTCATACAATTAGTCTTTCAGAAGCAATTATGTCACTAAAACTTTTCTAATGAATTTACCTCTATTTTTATCTCATGAATATCTTACTTCCCCAACGCCTTTCACAGTGTATAAAAGAAATTGTTTCTTGATTTATCTTTGCTGCTATTAAGAACAAAAAACTAGAAATCATAGGGTAAAATGTATGATGTGTTACATTAGGTAAAAATATTGTTATTTTCATAGGAGTTTTGTTGAATATACTGAAAGATGACATACTAAAATATCATTTCAATGTAGATATTTCTTTTTGTATAGCTAATGTTAGTTGAGATCTGTGGGGCAAATGATGAATGCTTAGTGTTCCTCTCTAATGAAGGAGGTAGCCTTGTAATCCTACGAGTTGGTTTGCCTGTTAACTTTGCAGTGTGCAGGACTGAATTGGGAACATAGTGGTCTAACACTGAGTCAGATTTCCAGCCTCCTTTTGACTTTTAGTTTGAAGTATTAATTTCAAATTAATATTTCACTAACTTGCCCAGGATATCTTTGAATTAGCTCTGCATTCTGCTGCCCAGGGAGAATTGGAACTTGTGATCTTCCTGCCTCAGTCTCCCAAATAGCTGCACTAGGAAGCCAAAAACATTTCTAGTTTTACACATGGAACAATGGCAGCACCCAAGGGCTTAGCAATCTAATAATACCGTATTGGTTATACTTGACAACTGCAATGCTTGTGATTCTAGAGGATGCCTGTAGTTCTGTTCTAAACCTTATCAGTCCCTCTGTTTGCTAAACAAGAGGTTATTCCACCACACAAAATAACAGTTAACATTGTCTTTACAACATTTCTTATTCATTGGCTTTTTATTTGGTGAAAGAAACTCAGGTGATATATCAGTTACTTTTCGATTACTGTGAAGAAACTTCATGACCAAGGAAACTTATAGAAGGAAGTGTTTATTTGGTTCCAGAGGGATAGCAGGTTCAGGCATGGTAGGTGGAATAGCAAGCTGAGGCTGCACGTTTTGAGCTAAAAACATGAGGCAGTGACATCACAGTAGAAATGGTATGAGTCTCCAGTCTCTCAAAGCCCACCCCAATGACACTTCCTCCAACAAGGCCATGTCTCCTAAACTTTTCAAATAGTGTCATCAGTTGGGACAATTGATTCAAATGTATTTAAATATTCAGGATTACAGAAGACATTAATCATTCAAACCACCACAGGTGCTAAATGAGAGTATTTGCTTGTTTGTTTTATATAAAAAAAATGGGAATTAGGACTTGAACCAGACAATCAGTAGACTGCCTAAATTGACAATTATGTGTTCTGTTGAATGGAAGCATGACTCAGTTTTAACTGGAAGTTATTTTTCTGCTTTGACAGGCTTTTCTTAATGATAATAAAATTGATTCTTCTAGAAATATCTTGTCTTCCATGCGGTAACCTCTCTAGGATCACACATGTCGTTGTGTCTGTGACCATGGTAGCATGAGCAAGGAACTCAGGACCGCGAGGGGTGCACCCACACACTAAGACAATGGGGATGTTCTATCGGAAACTCACCAAGGCCAGCTGGCCTGGGTCTGAAAAAAGCCTGGGATAAAACTGGTCTCTCTGAACATAGCGGACAATGAGGACTACTGAGACCTCAAGAACAATGGCAATGGGTTTTTGATCCTACTGCACCTATTGGCTTTGAGGGAACCTAGGCAGTTTGGATGATCACCTTACTAGACCTGGATGGAGGTGGGTGGTCCTTGGACTTCCCACAGGTCAGGGAACCCTGACTGCTCTTTGGGCTTACGAGGGAGGGGGACTTGATTGGGGGAGGGGGAGGGAAAGGGGAGGCGGCGGTGGGGAAGAGACAGAAATCTTTAATAAAAAAAAAAAACAAAGTTTCAAGTTTCACACTATCTTATAACATAACATAATCTATTATATTTCCTGCTTACAGAATCTAAGGAGTCTGATTATGTTGACAGTATCTGAATCTGAATAAATATCATGGATATTTTACTTTTGGTTAACATTCATATGCATTACATCATAGATTTTTGCCACCATAGAGAATTCCTATGTAGCTCAATTATTTCTCTGCTCAGTGTTTATCTCACTGTGATCTATTTACACATTGTACCTTGAGGCCTAAGGATAATATGAAAAACCAATTGTTTAGAAAATGGAATGCAAGTCCTAAGCATATATCATTCTGTATTTGGTTTCAAATGTGCTGACTTAATTCTATTTTAGAGTAAAATCAGATAAAGCTAAAATTCTATTAATAATTCCGAAGTGAACTGAGCCTCCAAAGTGATTAGCCACAAAGAAATTTTAATTAGTTTGATCAAATCTGCCTTTTAAGCAGCTGGGAATGTGGAGATCCAAGAAAATGTTGTCTTTAAGCTGCTTTGTCTGAGAGGAAAGCAGGAAAAACTCCCTGCCAGCAAAATACAATTTGTATGCAACCGTGTTCCTCCACAGTTATCTCCATCTTCTTGTGTGGGGGTGCGTGGGGCGGGGGCAGGCTTCAGGATTACAGTTCAGCTAAGGTAGACATGATACTGAAATGCGAATAATGGTATTAAGGTACACAATATGGATTATTAACACTTTATTTTACATAAGCCTCATAAAACAATAGGTTTTGCAAAGCCAGTCTGTGCCAGAAAGGCACAGGCTTATCGTGTTACCATGGATCAGTGTGCGTTTCCTTCTGCAGAGTTCTGACTAGGGTTGGGAGCCAAGTTCTTTTCTAACTGTGTCGTGGTGGAGACTTCATTTCAGACATCTTGGGCTGGAGCAGCATGTAAATTGTCAGGAAAATATATGGCTAGCCCGAAGCGACCGATGGAGCCAGTTGTACAGCCAAATGTGCAGATTTGGCAAAACAGCTGTTTTCCCTGCTCGAGAAATGTCCGTGCTGTGTTCCTGCTAAGCAAATTCAGCCAGAATCACATCAGAGGTTCTTATAATGTAATACAACCTGGGGCTTTTGTAGACATTTAAACAAAGGCCATTCAGTGTATTGTGTGGTTTTTGATCATTGTTTCTTCACCTATTTCTTATGCATGAGTTCCAAATATTGAGGACTGTAAAACAGAAAGTTGACACCCATACCCTTGCATTTAACTATTTAAGAAAATGGAGGGAGAGAGAGGAATGTGTGAGTAACAAAAATAGTACGTAATTTATTATGTTTCTTAAATGCCGGGTTCACAAGCACAGCACTCCTATGTATTTAGTTCACGATCATTGCTTTCACCAATATACAGAAAAGGGCCTGGCAGATGCCTGTCTTTAAAAGTGTTCTTGTGGGACTTCTAAAAGTGGGAGTAGAGAATGCATCTCTGACTCTTTTACCTGCTCAAGGGACACTTGAGCTACTGGGTTGCCTTGGCTAGCCTTAATATGAGGGCTTGTGCCTAGTTTTATATCCCTGGGACACCTGCTCTTTTCTGCAGGGAAATGGAGGAGTAGTGGATCTAAGGGAGAGGGCAGGTTGGGGGTTTGGAAAGAGTGAAAGAGGGGAAACATTGGTAGGGATAAATATTATGAGAGAAGACAAAAAAAAAAGCGTTCATGTATAAGGTACAAAGAACCAATTTGGCAGGGTGGTGATGGCACAGGCCTTTAATCCCAGCACTCAGGAGGCAGAGGTAGGCAGATCTCTGTAAGTTTGAGGCCAGCCTGGTCTACAAGAGCTAGTTCCAGGACAGGCTCCAAAGCTACAGAGAAACCCTGTCTCAGAAAAAAAAAAAAAAGAACCAATTTGTGTTTCTATCATGGGTTAAAACAATTACTCTTAATGTGGGAAAGGCTTGCCAAGTGAAGCTAGTGCCTTAGGAAAGGAAGAGGGAAATTCTCTCTCCTTACTACTTCCTTAAGAAAATGGCTTTCAGCCAAAAGACAATTCAAAACCAAATGCTTCTAAGAGTGTTATTATTTTTTCTTTCTTTATTAGTTCTACAATGTGTCAAAAATCTTAAGACATAATGAAAGTCTAACTACCCAGGGAGAACATTCCTGTCTCTATGGATGTATTAAGTATATTGTTCTGTCTGGTGTTGATCTGACAAAACACCTGAGGCTAGGTAAAACATAAAGAAAAGAATAGTATTTGATCCATGACTGTTGTGTCTTTGGGGCACAATTATCAGAAGGCTGTCATCCTGGAGAGGGATTATTCAAACTGCATCACAAGACAGTAGAGAAGTAGAAAGAGAAATGACCATCAATAAAATGAATCTATGTCCTTGGGATGGTCTCACTTTGTAACATCTGTCATTGAGAACTAAATCATTCCTCTGAAACTCAAACTTATCTGTGAGGCTAGCATTAATCAATTCGTGAGGATAAAGTCTCATGACCCAACTATCACCTATCTCTGAAAGACTCCCAACTGAGTATCAACACATAGAGAATGTGGCACCTTTCTGAACAGGGACTTGTGGGTAATAAATCACATCCAGAGTGTAGTATTAGGGATAACTGAAGCAAAGACTCCACTACACATGGTGATAAGTTATTTATTTATTTATTATGTACTCAAGCATGCGTGTGAGCTTGAGAATGCACTGTGCTGTGTGTGTGTGTGTGTGTGTGTGTACATATAGAGGCTAGAGGTTAATATACAGGTCTTTTACAATTTCTCTGTACATTAATTTTTGAGATGGGGTTTTCCGTGATTCTAGGATTTAGAAATTCAGGTAGGTTGGCTGGCCACTGAGTCCCAAGAATCCTCCTGTCTTTGTTTCCCACTGGTATTACAGATGTGCACAGCCACACCAAGCCTTTTATATAGGCAGTGGGAATCTGAACTCAAGTCCTGATATTTGCATAGCAAGCATTTTATCCACTGAACCTTCTCCCCAGTTCCCAGATAAATACTATAAAATTTGAAATCAAACATGTGTATATTGACCTAAGTGTTCTAGTATTTACAGAAAAGCCAACAATTGAGTAAACTGTATCGGATGAAGAAGACAGATAAGGGTGGGAAGTCCGAGAAGTGATACTGCTCCAAGCATTAAAGTCCTCAGCTGTGCTGCCCAAGGGAGAGGATGGTGTCTTTTATTGTGTGTGAATCTTTGTGCTGTGCTTACTGCCCTGCTCTTTGTCTTAAGCCTGCCTAAAGTCTAACTAATAAAATCCCATCATTGTGGAATTACCATTGCACTGGGATAAGTGTTTCACACACATTGCCTCATTAATCTCTTAAAAATATGCTGCCAGTCAGATATGTCTATTCCTTCCATACACAAAATGACATAGGGGATGAACGTGCTTAAAAGTTAACTGTTTTGTGTGGCAAAACTCAGGCTCTGGCTTGCCTGCATCCTGTGATTTTCAAAACTGCAGAAATGATGTGAAAAGTGACCCATTTCATTCTGTCTTAATACCAATGTTTGTCTCAAAAACAACCATCGTTGTCTGCTTGCATTTTATCAACCTAAGCATTCTTTCTTGCTTCATTGCCCCTGTGACTAATGAGTACTAAGATATATAAAACACAGCTGTTATTTTAGTGGACATAAGAATCCCTGATTAACATGTTAAAATGTAAGTTTCTGACGTCCAGGAAGACCTGCTAGGTGAGAATTGTAGTGTGCACGGGGTACCAGGGGAGAACTGTAGTGCGCACAGTGCACCAGGGGAAAACAGTAGTGTGCACAGTGCACTAGGTGGGAATTGTACTGCACACAGTGTACTAGGTGGTAACTGTAATGTGCACAGCACACTAGGTGGGAACTGTAGTGTGCACAATGCATTAAACGATATTTTTCTAACACATCCAGTCAATTCTGAAGCAAACAGACCATGCATGCACAGTGAAATTTATTTTACTATTTCAACTGGTCCTCAAAGTTTCCTCACATACAGGAAGAGGAATGTTACAAGTCCTGGGTTATACTAAACAGCCCAGGGGCAAATATGTTACAGCCACTTTAAAACTGTGTTTTTTAGAGTCAGGTCTGCACAGTGTGTGCCTAAAATCCTATTGCATGGAAGGGTGCAGAAAAATAGCTAAGAGTTTGAGGCCAGCCTGTGCTGTAAGAAAGACTGTCTCAAAACAGCAAACAAAGAAACCTATATTCTGGATGCTTTCTTTTCTCTTACATTGATTTTTTTTAAAGATATAGACCTTTCTTGTGATAGGAACGGCGGGCTACGTTCCTGGCATCCAGCCGCCCGCACGGCTAGCTTTATACTCGAAATAATTACACGGAAACTGTATTCTTTTAAACACTGCCTGGCCCATTAGTTCCAGCCTCTTATTGGCTAGCTCTTACATATTGATCTAACCCATTTCTAATAATTTGTGTAACACCACAAGCTGGTGGCTTACCAGGGAGATCTTAACCTACATCTGTGTCCGAGAGGGGAATCATGGCGACTGCCTGACTAGGCTTCTTTCTCCCAACATTCTGTTCTGTCTACTTCGCCTACCTAATTTTCTGTCCTATCAGACCAAGCAGTTTTCTTTATTAGTTAACCAATAAAAGCAACAGATAAGATACAAGACTCACCTCCATCAGACCTTGACTATTTGCTTCCACCTCTAAGTTCTGAATCGTACCACCACCACAAGCCTTT
The DNA here is from genome assembly GCA_025134845.1 of Neodon shergylaensis. NCBI lineage: Eukaryota > Metazoa > Chordata > Mammalia > Rodentia > Cricetidae > Neodon > Neodon shergylaensis. The sequence continues at coordinate 13,313,742 of JABTXL010005167.1, read as the reverse complement.
AAATGCTTATTTCTACACTCATGTTCTTAATAGCTACTATGAGTCAGATGTTTGTAGCAGGATTGAAGTGAAGAGAATAGATCAAGCACCTGCTCAAATAGAGCTTAAGTATAGTCATAAAAACCACACCCAAACAGAAAGTATAAATAAAATAGACACAAATGATGTAAAGTGCTGGATGGGGAGAGGAGGAACTCTTTTTGATTGAGTAATCAGGAAAAAAAAACCTCTTGGAGGAGGTGGCACCAAAGTAGAATTTAAGACAAGAATCCAATGAAATAGAGGGTGAGAAAGAGGAGCAGAGAGGGATAGAAAGTCAGAAATAAGCTTTGCATATAGGGTGGGATGTGCTTAGTATGAGTGAAGAAGGCACCAAATATGAGAGAGAGTGGATGGAGAAAAGTCAGGCAGATTGCAGCTGCCAGGTTAAATTATCTCAGTGTAAAGAAGGATAGTAGAGGGGTCAAAGCAAAGTAACTGAGTGTCTACCCTTGCTATTCTAGAATGAATCAACAGTGGTTTACTGTATTGTATGGTGCTGTTTTTATCTTGCTACAGAAAGTTGTGGGTAAATATTTCTCTCTGTTTTCCTTACAGATCAGGTTCGCTCACTTTCTTTCACTAATGTAAGGTCACACAGCCTTTCTGTATTGTTCTTGACTTTGTTCCAAGGCATCTAGAATTTAGGGATCTTTATATTGTGCATGCCACAAAGAGTTCATGGGACTCAGCTGTAATAATTGTCTTCCTGGGGTAATCACAAATCATGTATTTCAATAACTGAATGTCTCTGTAGGAACAGAACTCCTTTGACCTTCTCTGACCCATGGGATGTGATCTTTGGAAATTTCCTTATGCCGGCGACTTTGCTATACACACCTGGGCAGCCACACCAGTGCATGAGAATAGCATTGTGCTTTTGATCTTGGCCATTCTTAGAGGTGTAAGATGGGATCTCAGAGTTGTTTTGATTTGCATTTCTCTGACGACTAAGGATGTTGAACATTTCCTTAAGTGTCTTTTAGCCATTTTAGATTCCTCTGTTTAGGTCTGCACTTCATTTTTTATTGAATTATTTGTTCTTTTGATGACCAATTTCTTGAGTTCTTTGTATATTTTGGAGATCAGACCTCTGTCTGATCTTTTCCCATTCTGCAGGCTGCCATTTTGTCTGGTTGACAATTTATGCTAGAGAGGTTGTGGAGTAAAGAAGATGCTCCTACATTGCTGGTGGGAATGCAAGCTAGTACAGGTTCTTTAGATGTCAGTGTGGTGATTTCTCAGAAAATTAGGAAACAACCTTCTTCAAGACCAAGTAATATCACTTTGGGGTATATATCCAAAGGATGCTCAATAGTGTCACAAGAGCATGTGCTCAACTATGTTCATAGCAGCTTTGTTTGTCATAGCTAGAACATGGAAACAACCGAAATGTCCCTCGACTGAAGAATGGATAAGGAAAATGTGGTACATTTACACAATGGAGTACGACACAGCAAAAAAAAAAAAATGACATCTTGAATTTTGCAGGCAAATGGGTGGAGCTAGAAAACATCATTTTGAGTAAGGTAACACAGATACAGAAAGACAATTATCACATGTACTTACTTATAGGTGGTTTTTTAAACATAAAGCAAAAAAAAAACAGCCCAAAAATCACAATCCCAGAGAACCTAGACAACAATGAGGACCCTAAGAGAGACATACATAGATCTAATCTACATGGGAAGTAGAAAAACAAAAGATCTCCTAAGTAAATTTGGATCATGGGGACCTTGGGAGAGGGTTGAAGAAGAGGGGAGAAGTAGGGAATGGAACAGAGAAAAACGTAGAGCTCAATAAAAATAATAAAACCAAAAGAATAGCATTGTGCTTAAGTTGATGATATGCATCTGGCTTAAGTAGTCCTGAGTTTTAAGTGTCACGTCCAGTGGCATAAAAGAATATCCAGATGTGGCCAGAAACAATGAATGCCTCAGAGCCCGAGAGTCAGCTGGACATTTCCTGACAGAAACATTCCAGATAATATTCTTGCAATTTCCTGTGAGGAAAAAATCTGTCATGTATCCAGCAGATAGAGAACTGAGAGCCTAACTCAGGAGCTGGCTTGATACTTATTTCCCACTTTTAGTCTGTAATGAACCTTAACTGCATGCACAACTCACTATTGGGTCATCCAGGGCTTTCTGGCAAATAGCTGACTTTGGGACTGTTGGGAAAATGCCCAACAAGTATCTCAACTTGTAGGCAAAGCATAGGTTTTGTTTGTTGACTGGGTTTATTCGTCCCATGTTGACTTTCCCACTGTCTTGTTTGTTCTTCTTGTTATTTTACTACTAAGCTTCAAGTTTTCCACAGAGACATGAAGGAGATGCACAGCCATACATACATTAAATATGTTTATCTTTACTTGCCAACTAGCCTTTTGTATGCTATGGTAGAAGAATGTGACTAGTTTTCTAAATTCCTGGAGTTTTCTGATAGCTTCTCTGATGTCATGAGTCCTTTGACACTCTGGAGTTTATGGACAGCAGGTGACCCCTGTTGTGGATTGAAAAGCAAAACGCGCAGGTATGATATTAGAGAGTTGAGGTTTTGAGTGTGGTGGAAGGTAGAGAGAATTGGAGATGCATCATATATGCTATGAAGCCATCTATCCTGCCTACACAAATAAGCTCCCATAAAAACCCTAAACACTGAAGTTTGATTGAAATTCTTAGCAGATGAACACATTGATGTGTCTAGAGGATGAAGTGCTCTGATTCCAAAAGGAGACGCATTTCATGCCTCCTAACTACACCTCACTGTTCCTTCATTCAACTGGTTCTGTGTTGTATATTTTAAATTTCACTCATATATATGGCACTTCCCTGAGTTCCAGGATTTATCCTGAAAGAGGGGTATCTTGAAGTTATCAGTTTTATAACCAGACTTTCAGACACACAGGTAGTTTGGAGATTTTTCACATCTCACTTGCTTTCAACTTTGTCCTGTTGAAGGACTTGCCCTTTTAACCTATGCTGAGTTCAATGCTAGACCCTGGTGGTTAATTCTAGAACTCAGAGAAACCAGAATACAGACACGACAGTCAGTGTATCATTCAGAATTATTCAGAGAACGAGCTGAAGTGAAACACATAAACCCATGATAGTGTTTATTATGGGATGGACTGGCATGACTACAGATATCAAAAAGTCTTCAGGTGTGCTTCCTGAAAGCTGGAGAATAAAGAAAGCAATAGTTTCATTCAGTATGAGCCCAAAGCCCCAAAAAACAATAGCAGATTCAGAAATGTGACTTCCTTGTCAAGACCAAAGGCATGAGAACCTTTGTCACAGGTTCCTGGCATAAGACAGAGAGAGACTTGTTCCCTTTTGATTCCCTGTGGAGTGAATCCTGCCTGCCCGCATTGGTGGACTTGAACGTTCTGTGTCCCATAGTCTAGTCATTAATATTCTCACCTCTTTCAGAAACATCCTCATTGACTCATCCAGAAGTAAGTTCTCTAACCATCTGGTCACAAAACTAACCATTGTAATCTGGCAGCATGAGAGACATATATCTTCTAAGACAATGCAAGGTGGTTAATAGCCAATACTTCACATTATGATTTTTTTAAAGTTCCCTGGAGAACTGTATATAATGAAGACCAAATTGGTTTTATTGGTAGAGGTGAATTATTACTAGAGCTCTTTATTTTTCATTTTTAATCAATTCCTAAGTCATTTTGTTGTCTATTAATATGTGGGTGATATTAAAATGGTGTTAAGTAAATATTTGGTGTTTAATTCAAGTTGAATTTCTTTTGATAGCTTAATATCTTCCCCCTCCTTCTCTATCTTTGTCTCTCTCCTATTTTATTACATAGCCTAGATTGGTCTGGAAATTGGTAGTAGCCTAGGCTAAGTTTAAAGTCATGATGTTCCTGCCTCAGCTTCCTATCTGTGAGTCACTGGGTTGACTTCAAAGAATTATGAACAGCATAGATTCTGCAAAGACAAATCCTCAGTGATTGAAGATATTCTTCTTTGGTACCTAATAAGAAACTATAATCACCTCAGAGGTGACCCAGTCTTGCCAGAAGAGGTACAATAGTCAAAAGCACACCATATAAATAGATTTGTCTGCATTCCCATGTTTATTCTTTCCCCAATCTCCATGGGTCCACATCCAATGGAAAACAAAGGCATGTTTGGCACTAGGATTAAGGATTTTCAAAGTCATTTTATAAAATCATTAGTGCTGTACTGGAAATGAAAGAATGGGTGTTAGATACATGAGGTTTTGGCAAGAGGAAGGAATTTGGGATTAACAGACATGAATAGGAAAAGAGCAGTCAATTATGAGTGATTTCTGGGGAAGGACCCTAACCATTATCTAGAATAAATTCCCTTTGTATTAGAAGACAATTCTTTCATGAACAAAAACTTGAATTCTTTGGAAATTTACTTGCTCTGATTTCTTCTGTCTTTGTTGCTTCAGCTCATTTGCATGATTAGTCTAGAAAACAATTTATCATCCCTCTTTTATACATCTGATGTTCTAAAGGTCACCTGGCAAGTCGGAGATGACATTGGCCATATCCTCTGGGGTTCTTTCTAATCACTTCACTTCCTCCCCGATGCTTTGGGTGTCTGGCACATTTGTAATTGACAGAAGGATAACAATGCAATCTGGCTGCCTTCCAAAGCCATTCTCCAAAGAGATGGGGTGGTGTGAGGTAGCTAAATTGCCCATAGTCATCCCCCAGTCCTCAGAAAGGCAGGCTGCAATAGCAGGAAGGATATAGAAAATTGGAAATAAAGAAATTCTCTGATGAGGGTCATTGTTTGTTTTTGTAATTTAAAGAAAAAAAGATATACATAATTCACTTTGAAGCTGAATAAGAAGGCTGTGTGTAAAAATAGACATGGATGCTGGGAAAATCTATTATTATCTTTAGAAATCCCTGGCCTGCTTCTGTCTTTGATACCCTTCCTTTTCAGGAGCACTCTAGGCACAGAGAAACTATGCTTGCTGATAAAAGCATTGGGATGCCTCCTTGATTTCTGAGTGATGCTTAACCACACTGATTCAGGTAAAAGTGTCTGTCTCTAAAATGATATAGCTACTCCAAAGTAGAGAGAATCACACTGATCACGGCTGTGATAAGCTTCTGAGTGCCTAATTATGGTCGTCTCCTTTTAAAATGTGGATGAAATGAGAGAGGGTGATGTTTCTTCAGAGGCAGGTATTAGCAGGTAAGTGTTTAACTGATATATTGCATGCAGATGTCTATAAATCCATTGACAGCCTTGTATTATTCTGTTAAAATCCTATATAAAGATCATGTCTTAATGCCAAGGACTTTTGATGTTTTATATAAATTCAGGGTGTTGTGATCCTGAAATAATACTTCTCAGAGAAAACAGAAGGATCTTTCTAATTACTAAATGAATACGTTAGTGCACCAATTTAATTGTTGTTTCACAGAATCTGGTAAGTGGCAGTGCACAGTCGTGCCAGATTAAGAAAGCACTTTGTGTTTCAATTTTTGTCCTAAACGTCATACATTAATCAGGTGGTAGGAATTATCCATCCCTCGTAGGGGTGGGAGGTATTCAGGGATGGGTGGCCTTTGCCGTGTCTCTTAATGGTAGTTCTGATTAGAACTGTCGCTTATTTTAACTACTACAGTTACTGTGGTGTTTGATATGTGCCACAACCTTACAAAGAAGTCTGCTATTCTTCTGTGCATTTTTTCTTTCAGTTGCCACCAAAAGAAAGTCATTTTTGTGGGCTATCCCATTGGTCACAGGAGACAAAAAAAGGGGGGTGATATCTTGAAGATTATTTTTTCTGGAAAGCTTGCCAGCCCAGGCAAACTTCAGTAGATTCCTTAGCTGTCCTGAAATTTTATAAGCTATAACAATGAGTCATCACTGTGCTGCGTCCTTGAATTTGGTGATGGTTTTCTCTGCAGTAATAGATACATGATACGTGATTGCATGCTAGTAGTACCTGGAGCATTGTATTGGTTAATAAAAATTCTGTGAAGGGACTGGAGTGAAGGCTCAGAAGTTCAGAGCACTTACTCCTCTTGCATAGGATATGGGTTCAGTTCCTACTACCCAACTCAGATGATCCTTTGACTTCCAAGGATTTCTGCATAAACAAGGTGCCTGTAAACTTACACTTGCATACAACCACACACAAACACACACACACACACAAACTTCTTTTTAAAAAAAGACTTTCTGGAAATTCTAAATGGATAAATGAGTTAAATTCTAAATGGATAAATGAGTTAAATGAGATAAATGGATAAATGAGTACATGCAAATCAGTACTACATAATACCTCAAATCATCTATTGTTTCCAATCTCCACATTTTTTCAAATTCCTTTTATTGATGGTATTGAGCTATACATTTTTCTTTGCTCCCTTCACTTCCTCTCTCCTCCCCTTCAACTCTCTCCCATAGTCCCCATGCTCCCAATTTACTCAGGAGATCTTGTCTTTTTCTACTTCCCATGTAGATTAGATCCATGTATGTCTCTCTTAGGGTCTTTATTGTGGTCTAGGTTCTCTGGGATTGTGATTTGTAGGCTGGTTTTCTTTGTTTTATGTCTAAAAGTCACTCCTGAGTGAGTACATGTGATAATTATCTTTCTGGGTCTGAGTTACTCACTCAATATGATATTTTCTCGATACATCCATTTGCCTGCAAATTCCAAGATGTCATCACTTCTTTTCTGCTGTGTAGAACTCCATTTGTGCAAATGTACTACATTTTCCTTATCCATTCTTCAGTCGAGGGGCATTTAGGTTGTTTCCAGATACTGGCTATGACAAACAAAGCTGCTATGAACATAGTTGAGCACATGTCCTTGTGGTATGATTGAGCACCATTTGGGTATATACCAAAAAGTGGTATTGCTGAGTCTTGAGGAAGGTTGTTTCCTAATTTTCTGAGAAATCACCATACTGATATCCAGAGGGGCTGTAATATATTGCACTCCCACCAGCAATACAGGATTGTTTTCTTTACCCCACATCCTTTCTAGCATAAGTTGTCATAAGGGGTTTTTATCTTGGCCTTTCTTACAGATGTAAGATGAAATCTCAGAGATGTTTTGATTTGCATTTCTCTGGTGGCTAAGGATGCCTCTCAGTCATTTTAGATTCCTTTGTTGAGAGTTCTCTGTTTAGGTCTGTACCCCATTTTTATTGGAGTATTTGTTCTTTTGTTGACCAATTTTTTTGAGTTCTTTGTATATTTTGGAGATCAGACCTCTATCTGATGTGGGGTTGGTGAAGATCTTTTCCCATTCTGTAGGCTGCCATTTTGTCTTGTTGACCATGTCCTTTGCTTTACAGAAGCTTTTCAGGTTTAGGAGGTCCCATTTATTAATTATTTCTCTCAATGTCTGTGCTGCTGGGCTTATATTTAGGAAGTGCGCTCCTGTGCCAATGTGTTCAAGTGTACTTCCCACTTTCTCTTCTATAAGGTTCAGTGTGATTGGCTTTATGTTGAGGTCTTTGATCTAGTTGGACTTGAGTTTGGTTAGATATGGATCTATTTTTAGTCTTCTACACGTTGATATCCAGTTATCTCAGCACCATTTTTTGAATATGCATTCTTTTTTCCATTTGATATTTTTGCTTCTTTGTCAAAAATGAGGTGTTCGAAGGTGTGTGGATTAATATCCAGGTCTTTGATTCAGTTCCCTTGGTATTCCTGTCTGTTCCTATGCCAGTACCAGGCTGTTTTCACTACTGTAGCTCTGTAGTAAAGTTTGAAGTCAGGGATTGTGATGTCTCCATATGTTCCTTTATTGTACAGGATTGTTTGGGCTATCCTGGATTTTTTGCTTTTCCATATGTAGTCAAGTACTGTTCTTTCAAGGTCTGTGAAGAATTTTGATGGGCACTGCATTGAATCTGTAAATTGGTTTTGGTAAGATTGCCATTTTTTCTCTATGTTAATTCTACTTACCCAAGAATGATTGAGGAGGGTCATCTTTCTATCTGTTGTTTCATTGGTTAAATAATAAAGAAACTGCTTGGCCTCTGATAGGGTAGAATTTAGATAGGCGGAGTAAACAGAACAGAATGCTGGGAGAAAGAAGCTGAGTCAGGGAGTCGCCATGATTCTCCCACTCCAGACAGACGCAGGTTAAGATCTTCTCTGGTAAGCCACCTAGTGGGCTACACAGATTATTAGAAATGGGCTAGTCCAGGTGCGAGAGTTAGCCGAGAAGAGGCTAGATATAATGGGCCAAACAGTGTTTAAAAGAATACAGTTTCTGTGTAATTATTTCGGGGCATAAGCTAGAGCTAGCTGGCGGCAGGGAGCTGGGGCAGCAGGGAAGCGGCCCGCAGCTCCTCACAACACAAGAACATGGAAAATCTTTCCATTTTCTCGTGTCTTTTTCAATTTCCTTCTTCAAAGATTTAATGTTCTTGTCATACAGGTCTTCCACTTGTTTGGCCAGAGTTACTCAGAGAAATTTTATGCTATTTGTGGGTATTATAAAGGGGATGTTTCTCTGATTTCTTTCTCAGCCTATTTATCTTCTGTGTAAAGGAGGGATACTAATTTTTTTGAATTAATCTTATATCCTGCTATATTACTGAAGCCATTTATGTGTTGTAGAAGTTCCTTGGTAAAATTTTGGGGGTCACTTATGCAAACTATTATATTATCATCAAACAGTGAGAGTTTGACTTTTTCTTTTCCAATTTGTATCCCTTTGATATCTTTTTCTTGTCTTATTGCTCTAGCTAGGACTTCAAGAACTATACTGAATAGATATTGATAGAGTTGACAGCCTTGTCTTGTTCCTGACTCAGTGGGACTGATGTGAGTTTCTCTCCATTTAGTTTGAAGTTGACTGTTAGCTTGCTGTATATTGTCTTCATTATATTTAGGTATGTTCCTTTTATCCATGCTCTCTCCAAGACCTTTATCATGAAGAGATGTTGTATTTCATCAAAGACTTTTTCGGCATCTAATTAGATGATTATGTGGTTTTTACTTCTCAGTTTGTTTATATGGTGGATTACATTGACAGATTTTCACATGTTGAACCATCCCTGCATCTCTGGGATGAAGCTGACTTGATCATGGTAGGTGATTTTTCTGATGTGTTCTTGGATTCGATTTGCCAGTATTTATTGAGTGTTTTTGTATCAATGTTCATGAGGGAGATTGGTATGGAATTCTCTTTATTAGTTGCATCTTTGTGGTTTGGGTGTCAGTAACTGTAGCCTCAAAAAGAAACTCTAAAAAAAAAAAGACTCTCTGGCACTTCTAAATGGATAAGTGGGTTAATCTAAGTTACATGCAAATCAATACTATATCATTTCTCAAACCATCTATTGTTTCCAAACTCCATATATTTTATCTTCAAACATCCCTTCTAGACACTGGATATAATGTTTTTTCATTAAGCGGTAAGTTCATGTAAGAAACCAATCACTGTGCTTCTGACCTTTTTCACCAGCCTGAACCATCTTGTCTGTGAGTCAAGGACATGCTGGATACTCGGGAAAGGACTTCTGGCATCCTCTCAATAGTGCTGAACCCTGTTCCCATGAGTGTACAGGGATCTAAATCATTGCACAGCACAGAAAAACTGCTTAGAACCCTTAGCTTTGCAGATGACCCCCCCAAAAAAAATAAGAATAGCTGTAAGGGATTTGGACATTGCTATTCTTTCACCCTAATTCAAAAATTATCTTGAACTATGATTAAGAGTACTATAGAAGCACAGGTTGGCTTCCTCTTGGGTGCATGTATCCTCACTGCTTAGGACTTGGAAAGTTCCACACAGCTGGAAATATTTGTTAAGTTTGCATTTGTATGTAATCTCTCAATGTCACATACAACATTTTAGAATTTGCAACCCAATGTGACCTGCCATGCAGAGTTAGAACTAAGTGAAGCATTGAAGGAAGAAACAATCCTTTCATGGGGTACTAGAAATCCACCAGAATTAAAGTTGACCATGGATATACCTTACATTTTGCTTGGGGATGCTGTACTTTTTATTTTTAAATTTTATTTCTACTTCTCTGTACTTTTTTACAGGCAGATAGGTGCCTTATTTCTTGTTGAGATCCTTGGAGATATATTCAGAAACTAAAACCAATAGAATTACATTGGCATCTAGTAATAAATTTTCTCATATTCAGCTGAGAAGGCACCCGTGGAAGGCTTTACATAATTGGGCTCCAGAAAGTGTGTGCACACTGACAAGTAATATTCATGCACAGAAACTTGACAGTAACGATTTCATTGTGCTCAAGTTTTAACTACCACCTATACACTGGAGACTCTCAGCAATTTAACCTAGTGGAGGCTTCTTGTCTAGGTCGCAGAGTTTGATATTCAACTTGACATTTGGATACTTGTGCTTACGTACCCTGAGGCACCTCAGATTAATATAAGCAAATCTAAATCCATCTTATTCCCCTTTCACCTTTTTTTCTTGGATTCCTGTCTCAGTTAATGACCTCACCATCCATTTAGTTTCTTAAACTATCATCCTTGATACTTCTTGATTTATCTTTTCTCTACATTTAATTCCATATTTGCACAAGGGCTTGACAATTTCACCCCTCCGGTGCTTTTGAAATGTGTGTCCTCATTTATAATCTCTGTTTTCCCAAGATCTCCCAAGTGAAGTGTAACTCCTCCAAGGAATATAACCTTTAGATTATGTAAGCAAAAGTCTGTGTCACAAGTAGGATGTCTTCCAGTTCAGTGTCACAAACAGAATGTATTCTAGGACTGGACTTGCTAAGATTCTAATGCCTTAGTCTGAACTTGTGCCTAACCTGTACACTAAGGACTCCCAGACTGTCTAGTCTCACATTTTGCTTCACTCCTTTCTAGTTTTATAACCTTGAGTAAGTTTCTCAAAACCCCTGAGCCTCAGTTTCCTCTTAACTAAGGTGAGAATACTAAGTGTTTTGCCTGCCTCAAAAGGCCTTTGTTATTGCTAAAGAAGTTAGTATAATAAACCACATAGGGTACTTCCCAATGCAGAATGATCAGTTTATGTATTCTTCCCGGATTCCTTAGATGCACCTGTTCATTCCCTACAATACCTTGTTGCTGTTTCTTGCTAGTTTGTGTCTTTAGTTGCTTACTTTTTTCATATGTAGGATGTGCTAAAGAGATTGAGTCTAAAGCAAAAATTTTGTTAGTGGCTGACTGTATGTGCAATGTCTGTTAAGATATGTCATTGACTTGCTCAGGATGACTAGGACAGTGAGGAAATCACCAAAATGAAAATGGAAGCTGTTTTGAAAACAACAGCTTGACCGCAAGGGTTTGATTGGGGGGTGGTGTGCCAGATCATTGCTGACAACATTTCTTATTAGATCACTGACTTATTTAGAATTACTCAGTATTGTTTTTAATTTTGTTCTGTGTATGTGTGAGGCAGAAGACATTGTATTGGGAAGTACATGGGCTTGCCTCCATGAGGAAGCCAGAAGTAAATGCTCACAGTCGTCCTCAATCCTTATTTGTTTGTTTGTTTGTTTGTTTTTGATGCAGGATCTCCAGAACCTGGAGCTCAGAGATTCTACTACAATGGCTGCTGCTGAGATCAACCCAGGAATGCTCCTGTCCCCACCTCTTCAACTGTGGGATAAGAAGAGCATGGTGTCATGCCTAACTTCTTCTCAGGTCTTTGTACGTATGCTGATGTCGGCATTTTTTTTATCTGAACTTAAAATTATATGATATTTGTGTATGCCTAAAAAAAGCTAATCCTACAATAGCACAGTATTATCATATGTGGTAATGTATAGGGTTACTCTGAAATGACTGCACAAATGATCGTTATATTCAGCATGCTTTACTCGTCTATAAGAACAAAGATTGTTAAGAAGGCTTGGTTCAGTTCCTCTTCTCCTGTCCTGAGTATTTTGTTTCCCACATGCCTTCTCTCTCTTAGGTTTCTTCTCATGGCTTTCTTTTTTTTATTTTGTTCAAAAAAGCCATAACAGGCTTATAATTAGTTTATTAATTATAATAATTTCTTTTTTTAATTAATTTATTTATTTATTAAAGATTTCTGTCTTTTCCCCACCGCCGCCTCCCCTTTCCCTCCCCCTCCCCCAATCAAGTCCCCCTCCCTCCTCAGCCCAAAGAGCTATCAGGGTTCCCTGCCCTGTGGGAAGTCCAAGAACCACCCACCTCCTTCCAGGTCTAGTAAGGTGAACATCCAAACTGCTTAGGCTCCCACAAAGCCAATAGGTGCAGTAGGATCAAAAACCCATTGCCATTGTTCTTAAGGTCTCAGTAGTCCTCATTGTCCGCTATGTTCAGCGAGACCAGTTTTATCCCAGGCTTTTTCAGACCCAGGCCAGCTGGCCTTGGTGAGTTCCCGATAGAACATCCCCATTGTCTCAGTGTGTGGGTGTATCCCTCACGGTCCTGAGTTCCTTGCTCGTGCTCTCTCTCCTGCTCCTGATTTGGACCTTGAGATTTCAGTCTGGTGCTCCAATGTGGGTCTCCGTCTCTGTCTCCTTTCATCGCCTGATGAAGGTTAATATTCAGGAGAATGCCTATATGTTTTCCTTTGGGTTCTCCTTCTTATTTAGCTTCTCTAGGAACCCGAATTATAGGCTCAATGTCCTTTATTTATGGCTAGAAACCAAATATGAGTGAGTACATCCCATGTTCCTCTTTTTGGGTCTGGCTTACCTCACTCAGGATAGTGTTTTCTATTTCCATCCATTTGCCTGCAAACTTCAAGAAGTCCTTGTTTTTTACTGCTGAGTAGTACTCTAATATGTATATATTCCATACTTTCTTCATCCATTCTTCAATTGAAGGGCATCTCGGTTGTTTCCAGGTTCTGGCTATTACAAACAATGCTGCTATGAACATAGTAGAGCATATACTTTTGTTGTATGATAAGGCCTCTCTTGGGTATATTCCCAAGAGTGGTATTGCTGGGTCCAGGGGTAGGTTGATCCCGAATTTCCTGAGAAACCTCCACACTGCTTTCCAAAGTGGTTGCACAATGATCTCCAAAATATATAAAGAACTCAAGAAACTAGACCGTAAAAGGCTAATCAACCCAATTATAAAATGGGGCACTGAGCTGAACAGAGATCTCTCAACAGAAGAAGTTCAAATGGCCAAAAGACACCTAAGGTCATACTCAACTTCCTTAGCGATCAGGGAAATGCAAATCAAGACAACTTTAAGATACCATCTTACACCTGTCAGAATGGCTAAAATCAAAAAACACCAATGATAGCCTTTTCTGGAGAGGTTGTGGAGAAAGGGGTACACTCATCCATTGCTGGTGGGAATGCAAACTTCTCATGGCTTTCTATCTACCTGTTCTCCTCCTAATTATTTTACCTCCTGAACTGGTTAGATTTTATTGTCAGTTTGATACAACCTAAAACCACCTGGGGAAAGGTAACCTAAATTGAGGAGTTGCCCAGATCAGATTAGCCTATAGCATGTCCATGTGGGATTTATCTAAACTGACAATTGATGTGACTGGGACCAGCCCACCGTAAGAGGTACTTTCCCTTGACAAATGGGCCTGGGATATATATAAAGTTAGCTGAGCATGAGCCGTAGAGTAAGCCAATCAGCAGCATTCTTCCACTGTTTCTGCTTCAGTTCTCCCCTCACTTCCCTTTGATAATGAATTGTGACAGCTGGAACAAAAAGTAGATGTAACTTGAAATTAAACTTTTCCTCCCTAAATTGATTTTTGTCTCCCCCCCCCACAGCAACAAGACACAAACTAGAACACCATTCTTCCTCCTTCTCCTTTCCTGTTTCTTTCCAACCTCTTGCCCCCCCCCCTTTTCAGCAATGGGGAAGTCGGAGTGCCCTTTGTGTCCTTGTCTACTTTAACTCCCTGAGACTATGTCTAGAAATAAAGAGCACAGGCCAAATCTTCCTCCAACGCTCGTCTTTGTAAAACAGAACTGTCGAAGAGCACAGCCGAGCTCATTCATCTATTTCCATCTTGGGCTGCTTCAAACTACAATGGCAGGATTGAGTAGCTTTGGCAGAGACAATGCCAGCCCACAGGACTTGAAATATCTGACCATTTATAAAACCAGTGTCCCAGCCCTTGCCTTCAGAGACTTCATCCCGTTACACAACTTTAAAAATCATGTATTAGCCTCAATAATTATAGGTTAATGTCATTGACCCATTCTTCTCTTGAGATCCACACTCATTTATACAAGCATCTGCACTGCCTCTTAATATTTAAGGGGATTTCAGAATAGGACAGTGATTAAGATGACAAGGCTGGAGCCAGGTAACTTTTACATTAGCCTAAAAGTGAGACCACAAACTTGTTCCTCATCTCCCCCATGATTACTATTTCACTTATGCCTAATTAAGATGATGATAACAGCGATATTAAATAAGTTACCAAGAAGATGATGTTACTTATATTTCATATGGTCAAATTGTAATAGTTACCATGGCCTTTCTTTACCCTCTACCCTACATGTACTTTATCAAGAGCTCTATTTTGAGTATCTTTATAATATGCACACCTGACCACATCCATCATTAATATTCTGCATGAAGTTTTCGTGATATATCACCTAAACATTGGCTTTTCTAATTCTATCTGCTTTAGTTTTTTTTAACCTTTTCTGTTTCTCAGTATTAAGCCAGCAACCAAAAAATCTTTTAAAAACATAATTTCATCACACTATTCTTCAGCATAGCATCCCCCACTGTCTCCTCAATAGGCTGAAAGCAAAATACAAACATGTCACTGTTGACCTGTAAAGCCCAGCTGTCTCCAGCTTTTCTCCATGTCCTGTCCTATGAACACTCTGTCCCTTTATTTTCACTTAGATTGACTTTCTTCTTCGTCATTGTGTATATAATTTTGACCCTTTCTAGAGCCTTTGAGCCTAATGTCCTTTGATTTTAGAAGGATTTGTCTGTTGGTGCTTTCATAGTTCATTTTTCTATTTAATTTAGATTTTGCACTAGATGTCATATTTTCAGAATGCCTTTTGCTTGCTTTATTTAAAATATACTTTCTACTGCTATCTACTCTCATGGCCACTTCTTGTTTGGTTGGTTTTTGTGTGGCATTTTTATAGCATTCTTCACTGTTCTAGTTTGATTTCTGTGGCTCCAATAAACCATTCTGATGAAAAGTAACTTTTGAAAGAGGAAAGAGTTTATTTCTCTTATATTGCTAAGTCACACTTCATTCTTGAGGGCAGTCAGGACAAGACCTTAAGGCAGAAATCCAGAATAAAGAGCCAGAGTGGAAAGCAGCTTGTTGGTTTGCTCCCTGTCTTTTTCCATGACCCATTCTTTTATACAGCTTAGGATCACCTGCACAGGGATGATGCTGTCCACACTGGATTGAGCACTCCCGTAATAATTAAGGAGCAAGACAAGTTATCACACATGGGCCACAGTCTAGTCTGTTCTGGGTAATACCTTCATTAAGACACCCTTCTCAGGAGACTCTGTGTTGTTTCAAGTTGGCAATTGAAACTGACTAGGAGAATCATTTGTCCACAGTTTTGTTTATGCAAAATTATGGATTTGCATTGCCTCCGTCCCATGTGCTGGCTCATGGTTCAATCCTCTCTTCTTTTAACAATTTGAAGAAAACTGGATAAACTAAATGAAGCATCCTCACATCTCTCCAACTGCACTGGTCCTTTCCCTTCCCATCCTCTTCCATGTACAAGTTCTTGTTTAAGCATGATCTGCTTCATTAAGTCTTCCCTAATTACGTCTGAATTCTGAATTCTTCATTAGTAGAAACGTCTGCGTATACGCTGAGTCTGCTTGCTACACTGAGACTGTTTCCTTTCTCCGATATAAAGGGACGCTCCATAGGGTATATCAGACTGGATTCTTCCAGGAAATGAAACCTGATGCAAGGGTTTACAGTAAATTTATTTGGGATCCCAGAGTTGAGAGATGAGTTCTCACAGAAGGTTTCCTTTCCTAAGGTCACTTTCCTTTGAACAGAAAAACTTTTAATAATTAATCTCATATTAATATCTTACAGTTTTCATAGAAACTTAATAGATGTTTCAGTATTACAATGAGGCATAAAGTAATTTTCAAAGACAGAAATTATAGAAATATCAATGAAAAATAATCATTGATCTTTTCATTTTAAAGAATGGACCAGCCAAGAACCAACAGTATATGCATACATCCTGGAACCTTTCCACTGGCATATGGACTTATATGGCAATGGGAAGTTTTAGCCTTTAATAAACATGTCAAAAATAAATAGTTGTGTGCCAGCTGTTATCACAACTACTTTCTCAGAAAAAAAATAATTTCAGAAATCCAGACAAAATATTAAACTTTAATCATTGCTAACTCCACTCTAAATTTTCTTGTTTTATTTTCTCCATCTGTTTGTATTTGTCTGCACTATATTTTGCTAAAATTGGTACTATAAATGACAAAAAAAGAGAACATCTTTGTTTTTATGATTGAGGGTGTCTTAGAAAAATGGTTTGCTGCTCATCTACATTAGGGCCATACTAGGGCCTACTAGATCCAACTTTGATACATGGCTGGAAGTCTGCTTTTGTCATCATGCAGCTTCTGACAGGTGTGGAGGAGAGTCACATTGAATAGAACAATCCTTGAGGTGCAGATAAAAATCCAGGAGTAAATACTCTCTGGTTCAGCTTCAAGAGGAACTGACACACATTCTTTATTAGTATTCCAAAAAAAGTATTTCAAGGCATACATAACATAAAGAATTTCCTTGTAAGGGAATTTGAACTCCCACGTCCACATTTGAATGTAAAAGTTGATTTTTGTTTGATTTCAAAAATAACATAATCTACAGGGATGAAGAGGTGATTCTACAGTTAAAGTATTTGCTACTCTTGCAGAAGACCCAGATTTGATTTCCAGCACTTACATGGTGGCTCACAACCATCTCAAATTCCAGTTCTAGAGAGTCTGACCAGGCTCTTCAGATCTTCACAGGTACCAGGTACTCATGTGCATGCAAGAAAACACTCATGCACATAAAATAAAATAAATCCTAAAAATGACATTATACTGTTAAAAGGTAACTATCACATTTATGCAAAAGTACAATAAAAACGTCAAGGATGGTCACACTTAGCAAGGTAGGGTATTTGTTTATAAAAGTTCATCTCAACATGCTAACACATCTTTCATCTTGCAAAATTAAAATAATATTGAGGCAGGATTCTTTATCTACTGCTTAAGAAACTACCCATCTTAAGAATGCAACCATTCTTTATAAATATTTTCCATGATATGACATCCTTCAACAATATAATCATGATATCTGCCTAGAATATTTTACCTTCTTTATCACTATGGGAACTCCCCAGCTTTCTCAAAAAGGGTTATTCACTGTGTATGACTCCAAGAGACAAATAACAAAATCAGTCACATTTTAAATATCTGTTACTTGAACTCTTCCAGCCATGATGAGTATAGGATTTTCTTTCCAGCATTTCCATTTCAGATGAGTTTCACATGAGCTATTCCCTTCATTTGGAGATACAGCAGTACCAATACACAGTCAGGTTCTAGCTTCAGTGTCTTTAGATTAGTTAAACTGTTCTTTGGGAAATTTTGAGTGATCTAAAATTAACACACAAAGTCACAAATATGAATAAAGAAAGAATACTTCCTGGTATTCATGTAGAAATAACAGGATTGGGTGTAGGGTGCTCTGATCCCTCTATTTTTTATTTATTTGTTTATTTATTTATTTATTTATTTATTTATTTATTTATTTTTGCTGTATTCATTGTTCAAATGGGGAGATACTAGAAGCATGGGAGTTGGAGAGGATAAGGATAGGTAAGAGTGGATATGGACTGAGATATCAGAGAAAGAATGGCAGTATTCTATATCAAACTATGCTTTGACCAACATTCATTTATGTATCATCTGTGCTATTCCGTGGACTACAGTCCTTTAGCAACTGTGCTATGTGTACTATGATACTGTGCCTGTAGTATATGGCCTGCACTAGAGGACCATTCTCAGGAGCCTGGCAAGGGGCTGGGGATTGAAACACACAGACACAGAGACAGAGAAATGGGTCATCCTTGAATTCCTCAAGAATGCCCTTTTTATTGTGTACCAGGGCAGTTTATATAGGGATCCTTAACTGATAGCTATGCCCCAGAAAAACTCACCAGAAACCACTCCCCTGCCATCAGGAACTCCGGAGGGTCTTGTGCTCAGAGCAGTAGTAAACATAGGAAAGCAAGTTGTTTTGCTCAGAGCCGCTGCAAGCAAAATAAGTTGTTTACAGGAAATTCAGGATCTGGGGTCCACAGCCCCCAACACATTTTGGTATTTCAGAGTTCATCTAGACAATATATTCTTGTTTTTATTTGTTTTATTTCCTTCTTTAGAAAATCTCACATAGTAGACCAAGCTGGTTTTGAACCCATAATCTTGCTTCAGCTTCCCAAATCCTTGAATTACAGGTGTTTACTATAATATCTAACACTTAGTAAATCCTTTTATGCTCTATTACTAATGTTTTGCCTAAAGTAGTTTGGTCAGGATTTCTGTTAGCTTCCAAATAATAATTGTAATAGACAAGCCTGTTAAATTTCCTGTAAATAATATAAACTATCTACTTCATGCTTTTTATTATTATTATTTTAATGCACCATTAATATCTATACCTTTGTAACACAGTAATTGTGATATGATAGGAACCTGGGAAATCACCAGTTCATGAGTTGTATTTGCTTTCCATTTCCCTTTCACTGTGGAATAGGTTTTTACATTGTAGGCCATTATTTGAAGAGTCTATTTAGTTCCTTGAGATGAGCCCAGTGCATGGCAAATGTAGAACAGAAATATGATGAGTAGGTGAACAAATGATTGAATTTGCTGCATGAGGAGTCTCAAGAATTTCTATTTAAAGACACGTTGATTGCCCCAGGCTACAATCAAATACCATCTCAAACACTGTAAAACATAGAGTGTTTTCCCTATCCCTTCTGTTTTATGCAGCAGTAAAAAACTTCATTGTATTTATTAACGTTTTCAAGATAACATGTTAGCTGAACTTTAAAAACATGAATTCATCTCCCAGGGAGAAAACTGTAAGGATTCATTGAGACCGAAATGCAGATGATGGGATGGTTTGCTAGAGAACTATATTTTTAAGTTCCAGTTAACTGAGGAATCCTGGCCAGGTTCATGAAACCCAATTTTGGAGTCTCTAGAAAGATTTTGGTCTCTTTGTAGCCTATAGGATTATATTTAGCTGTGGGACCATGGTCTTGTACTCTGTAAAGATTTGTCACTTATACTGGTTTAATAAAATGCTGATTGGCCAGTAGCTAGGCAGGAAGTATAGAGGGGGTGACTAGAACAGAAGAATTCTGGGAAGAGGAAAAGTTCAGCCTGCAGTTGTCACAGAGGAAGCAAGAAGAGAATGCCTTGTTGATGAAACGTACCAAGCCACATGGCTAACACAGACGAGAACTATGGGTTAATGCTATATGTAAGAGTTAGTTAATAAGAAAGCCTGAGCTCATAGGCCAACCAGATTATAATTAATGTAGGCCTCTGTGTGTTTCTTTGGGACTGAACAACTCTGGGACTGGGTGGGACAGAAATCTCTGTCAACAATATTTTATACTCCAAAGATAGTATTTCAGACTTCAGACATAGACTTCTGCATTTCACATTTCCCTTCTCCATCAGCCTAAGGACTATTCAAATTTCCTGAAATGGACCCTCTCTATCTGAATTTAAAAGGGACAAAGAATAAATGCAAAATGTAGTGATTTTATTACTGATTTATGTTTATGTTTTGTTTAGTTTTTGTTTGAGACAGAGTCCACCATGAAGGCTTTAGCTGACCTGGAACTCCTCATGTAGACCAGACTGGCCTCTAATTCATAGAGATCTGCCTGCTTCTGCCTCTACTACCTGAATGTTTGAATTTTTTTATGTATCACCACAACTAGCAGGTTTAGTTCTTATAATTAAGGTTAGGTCCATTTTAATGTCAAAAGAATCACAAATGTCACAATAGCTTACTAATGAAGCAGTTGTCAAGAATAAACCCTTAAGAAATGACTATGGCAATATAGTGCATAGGGCAGCTCTTCTAGTTGACTCTTTTTTTTTAAACCACACATCTCAATAGGACTGTTATCTCTAGTGTTTTTTTCTTTTTGTTGCATTGAATATATATATTTCTTTTTTCTGATGTTCTTCTTCCATTGTTACCATTGAATAAAATATGCCATTGGTAAACACATCCTCTGACAGGCTCTCTTGTTCACAGGTGTAGAGATTAAAAGTAAAACTAACAGCAAAAGAGCTCAATTCAGCTCAGAGGAATTCTATTCTTTAGTGATATAATGTGAGTCAAGAAGGCACCAAAAAAGTTTGTGTCTTTTTAAAAGACTCTTCTTCATTTTTCTTTCCTATTAATATGAGCAACTCTTGGTCCTATTTGTCATTGTACCCTGTGCCTTAAATAGGCCAATATGATAGCATGTGTTAACTGTCAATTAATGTGATTGGGAATCAGGAGTCTAGGCACATACCAGTAAGTAATTATTTACATTAGGTTCGCCTTTGATCATGCTTATTAAAGAATATCTTTTTTTCCTCAGGACAAGGTCTTACTTGTAGCCTGACCACTGAATTTATAGAAATCTACCTGCCCCTGCCTCTTGAATGCTGGGATTAAAGGCATATGGGACCACACTGTCTTGGGGTTTTTATTGCTGTGAAGAGGCCCCCATGAGTACAACTCTTATCAATGAAAACATTTAATTGGGGTGGCTCACTTACAGTTTCAGAGGTTCAGTCTGTTTTCAGCATGGCAAATGTGCAGGCAGACATGGTGCTAGAGGAGTAGCTGAGAGTTCTACATCTTACGGGCAACAGGAAGTCAGTTGAGACACTGGGCAGTATCCTGAGCAAGGAAATTTTAAAACCCACCCCCACAGTGACATATTTCCTCCAACAAGGCCATACCCATTCCAATAAAGCCACACCTCCTAATAGTGTCTTTTCCTATGAGATTATGGGAGCCAGTTATATTCAAACTACCACAGACGCCATGGGTGTCCATCAGGGAGTATATTTATTAGGTTAATTGAAGTGGGAAGATCCACCCTAATGGTAGTATTCCTTGAGCTTAGATTCTGGACTGTTTAAAAAGGAGAAAGATCGTTGACCATAAGCATCCATTGTTCTCTACTTCCTGGTTGTGGCTGCAACTTGACCAGCTGCATCTATTTACTGCCACTAGAACTCTTCAGCCATGATTAACTATCTCTTCAAATAGTGAGCCAACACTGTCATCTCACTGCCTTTTCTGACCCTTTGCTGTCCCTCCCCATCTCATGAAGTTGCTCATAGAACAGTATGGGTTATTGGTTCCCCTACTCCCTATATTAAGTTTTTAGGCTTGTTCATTTTTACTTCTGATTTCTGCCATGTTTGAGTCAAGACTCATACCTGGACCCTCTTCACTTTCAATCACACCCAGATGAAATTAGCCAGAAGCAACATTTTCCATACTAGTTACCTATGCTGAAGTCCTTGAGTTTTTTTCTCTGCACTACAACTTCCTCCTTCAAATCTTCATTGGTATGTCTATTTCTTGTTTCTACATGAAAGCTCAAATGTTGATTTAAGTGTTCACAGAATTTGACTCACTGTGTCTTCTGACTCCTCACTTTCTTTACCAACTTTCTAGCCCTGTAGGATTCCTTTTCTTGGAACATATTTGTTTATCAAACACAGCCCCAGAATCATGTTTCTTCCTTAACTCTTCTTTTACTCACAATTTATGTTTAGTCCATTAGCAGGTCTTCTCAGTGCAAATCTAAAACCATATTTCATCAACCATCATTCTGGATGAAATTATTATGTCCTGATTAGTGCAATGCTACAGTTTCCTCTTAACATTGGGGAAATTAACTATGACTCTGACCTCTTTCACCATTTCCTATAGGTTATGTTTATTTCTATATTCCTATATACACTTATGTATTCGTGATAACTAATAATAAATTGAATAACTATAAAAATTATACTTAAAATTATTTAAATTGTAGATATTCTCAAGCCAGTTATGATTGATGATGCATTCCTGTATTCCTAGGTCTTGAGTGCCTGAGGCAAGAAGACTGCTGTGAGTCTAAAGCCTGCCTGGGCTACATGGTGGGTTTTACAGCATCCTGTGCTACAAAGTAAGACTTCACCTCAAAAAAAAAGTAAGCAAAATGAATTAATAAAAACATCGTATGAATTCTTTGTGAAATTTTCCAATGATATTTCTAGACTGTAGTTGACCAACCATGGATATCTAAAAGCATAGGAAGTAAAACTGGGAGAACAGGACTGTGATCTAATCTCCAAGATCTTGCTGTGCCACACCTACTGCTGACTAGAACAACCTCCTAAAAGTTGTCTCTATCAGTCTTCTGTATTAGCTCCCTAAAATGTCTCTGAATGACACGTTCTTCTTTAGACCACCAAGCTCTATATCCTTCCTCCATGGTGGGGTCGTCTGTTTTTATTCCTCTGCTACATTCTGCTCCAGCCATACAGGTACTCAATACTCAATACCCAATTCAAGATGTGGCTTGAATCCTTGGTCTTACTTATTTTCTTTCTTTGGAATGAACCTTCTGCCTGGATCACTGCATTTGCCTCTTCACAAATTCCCTGAAAATCCCAGTTCTCTTTATGACATTTTCTGGTGATATCTCCAAGTTTTCTTTTAAATTCTAATTGAAGTTCACTTTTATACTAAAGAATCACACACAGTCAATGAATAATTACTTTATCTACTGCAATATATACTTTCAGGAATAGTGATCGGTGTTATTGTCTTTTTATGTCATTTTCTCTTTATTATCATTTCCTGTGTACTCTTTAAAGGGCCTTCTTTATTAAGGGTTAGATCGACAAGGACATGCTGAAAACTACAATTTGTTAGGAGTTAAATTGAGAATGCAAATAAATTTTCTGTAAGCCAACCCAGAATGTATTATGAGAGCATCCTTACAGTATTATCATCAAACAACTCAAAAGAACTCATCATATAACAGTTGCAACCTTTATCACATACCATTATTACTGCTATCAAATAGAAATGGGCTCCATTTTCACCCGGTTGTCATTGAAGTATAGTTACTACAGTTGAGTAACTCCTCTGAAACTTCCTTCCTTTGAACTTTTGTGTTTGTAGTCAAGTTCCTTGTCATTCTTAATCTTACAGTCCTTTGCATATGGAACATTTGCTGAAACTTGTCTAGTTAAATTTCTTATTCATTTTTTTTCTGGCTCAGCTCCTTAGCATCTCTATTATACCTTGTTAAGGAGACTGCAGGGCTCCCAAATTGCTGCTGAGTGCATAGTGTTTGTGTAATAAACACCATCTGAATGCTTCCAGTGTGCACTGAATCATGGAATCTCAGGTTTTAAGAAGGCTTAAATCATCTGCCTCTGACATCAATCTACTGTTTTCTTTCCATAATGCTTCTTTTGTAGCATCTCCTGAGATTGAACACACCGCCTCTTCACAAACATGAGTACTGGCCAATTACACAGTTATGGGTTGAGTCATAATCTCTGTCCTTTCCATTTTTTTCTTTTCTTTTTTTCTTTTTGTCCTTTCTATTTCTAACATGAATCCTGTTTCTGTTGCATGGAAAGTTAATAGAAAAGAAAATGCATGGCTTGAAATTGATATTAATTGGGTTCAAGTCTAATCAAATTACTTTTTGGGTACTTGCTCTTAACCTCTTCATATCTCCTTTCTCTTTCTAAATCTATCAAATGGATTAATATGTTAGCTGTTTTATATCAGATTCCACAGTAAAATGTTTTAAACTCAGAAGAAGCTGAATTTTTGCTACACAACATCAAGTGTAAGTGAACAAGTTCATGCAACAGTCTTCCTCTGTGTGGTCAGCTACAGGACAAAGTTGAAAGAGTCACCCTCAGAATCAGCACTGTTTAGACAAGCAATCCAAACTTGAAAGTATCATCTGATCCTATAGCCTTCACCCACATGTCAATTTCACTGCAATCAACAAAAAGGATCTACTTTGATATTTTACCCTATTGATCTTGATACCTTCATCTGCTAGATCCATGCCATGAAAAAAGTCACTAGAATCATGGCTTTGTATATATGTGGACTTTCTTCCAAAGTCAGCTGACTCATTGGAAACCTGGATTCCAAGGCTGTGTTGCAATTATACCTTCTTCTGACCCAAAGAGAGAAAAATAATGGGAAGCATGTACACAGGTGACATCTCTGTAACTATGTGATACATGGAGGTGACTTTTTATTCTTATGCTTGTATTTTGTAGACCATGTTACAATTAATGGGTTTATAGCTGACAAGAGGTAAGGAAGTATCGAATCGTCCTTCACTTCTACCTGATAACCTAACACAAACAGGAAACAAAAATTTTGTTCTTTGTCTCAGCTGTCAAACAGGACAGTAATTCCTTTAAAAAAGGATACATATGTTTTTGTTTTTTACAGTGGCAGTTATCCTTTTCTGTACTTGCATGCACACAAAACAAATCCTTTTTGTTCCTTATGTGGTAGTCTTAAAATGCTTGTCCCATGAGTACCCTCCCTCCTGACCAAATGATTCTCTGTTCATTTCCTATTCCTTACGTACATTGTTTCAAGTGTAGCAACAATGAGGCTTTGTTTCTTTGCACATGTTTTGAACCTGATCTATAGCTTCACATAGCAGTCCGAGTAGTGTGAACAGCACCTAGAGAGGAGGGCCTTTCTTTTATTGTTCAATGTTCTATGTCACTATTAAGGCAACGAATGATAAAGGTAGTTTTGCAGGGAGTCTCATTCTAGCATTGATGCAGTGTGACATTGCACTTGAATAAAGTCCTTAAGTCTTTCACTGTTACATTGCTTTGCATTTCAAAAATGCTTTTCCGCTTTTTGCCTGATATAATGTCCAATTTTCACATCAATAAAAATCCCACACAATTATCAAGAAAACTACTTAGGCATTATCCAATGAGTAGCACCTTGCAAAAATGTGCACTTATATAGGCAAAAATGTCCTTGGCATCCCACTGTCATTTTTAATAGATTCTCTTTTGCTTTTGTCATTAAATATTTTTAAGTACAGACATGCATCAATAGTATGATATTGTTTTACAATAGTCAAGCTAGACAGGTGCACCAAAAGTCCTGCCTTTATCCTAGGAGAGTTTGGGTACTGCTTGTATGCTTGGAGAAGAACATCTGCTATATCAAATGTATTTTCACTTGCCAATGTATTTTGAAGGCTCATATTATGTTGGAACATACAGATGTATCTGCTTCTTTATGCTTGCTATATGTATATAGAAAGTTCATTTAGTAGATGTTCATTTTAAGGACATTTAAATGGGGCCTGATTATTTCCATTAGTATAAGCATGCTCTAGTGAGCTTCCTGAATCCACTTTGATGTAAAATCACTGTTATTTTCCTTTACACTTAAATATGTAATCACTGTGCTATGCTAATGACACAGTTTTAATTTTAAGAGACAATAGAAACATTATTTCCCTGGAAAGCTAAGGACAATTTTCACTTGATTTCTCCAACAAGGGCAGAAAAAATGCCTTCCTTTCTGCAAACTCCCTAATAATACATGATCTTGTATCTATTTAGGGCAGCTAAATGACTGGCATAGCATTTTACACATCAATATCAGGCCATTAACTTTTACTACCCGTCTTTTGTTCTCACTGATTGTATGAGAAAAATGACCACATCATTTTTATTTATATGTCTCCAATTAACAGTGGTTTTAAGCATCTTTGTGATTTTTACATTGAGCATTGCTTTCATTTTCATCATCATAACATGAGCCTCAATCTATGTCAGTCCATGACCTACTGTGTCTCTATTTTCACCAAACTCTATCACTAAGATATTTGATTTCTATGTTGTCATCAGTGTCTCAACAGTGTTTGTGCCCTGCCACTGCATCTGAGATGCCTGAGTCATTCTCTCTCTCTCTTTCTCTCTCTTTCACTTTTTCTCTCTCCTCCCCATCTTGTTCTTTTTCTCTCTCCTTCTCTTTTATTTACCATATATAGGTTTATATAGTTTCAAGCAAATTCTGTTGGTTTTATTCTCGACCTATATCTCAATTTACCATGCTTGTTGCTTTTCTCCCTTTAGTGAGAATTTAATTCTTATGTAAATAGGGGCTTTCTCAGGATAATGTATTTGTTATTATCATGTAGTGATCTTAACATTCTTTGCAATATTTCTTATGTTGTTTGATAGATTTCACTAATTTCCTTGTTCTAGTTTATGAAAGAAGTCATACCAGGGTTAAAATTTTGAAAGTAATCTAGGCAAATAAATGAATGGAGTATTCTTTTTTTTTCCATTTCCTATGTATATTTTTTATTATTATTTATTGAAAAAAAAACTCCCTGCTTCCTCCCAGCCTCCCATTTCCCTCCCCCTCCTCCCACCCCTCTCCCCCTCCCCCCACTTGAATGGAGTATTCTTATTCTAACTTGCTTTCTTCTGTTGCAGTCAACACGATGACCAGAAACAAAGAAGCAACTTAATGAGGAAAGTTATTTCAGGTTGCGTTTCTACCACAGTCTGTTATTGAAGGAAGTCAAGACAGGAACTAAAGCAAGAGTTGAAGCAGAAACCATGGAGAAAACCTCTTTTTGCTGGTTTGTTCTCTAGTTTGCTCAGTTAGCTTTCTTATTCAATCAAGTTTCACCATCTTAAGAATGGTCCAAACCAGGAGCAGAAGGAGAGAGAGCACTCAGGACCGTGAGGGGTGCACCCACACACTGAGACAATGGGGATGTTTTAACAGGAACTCACCAAGGCCAGCTGGACTGGGTCTGAAAAAGCATGGGATAAAACCAGACTCGCTGAACATAGCAGACAATGACTGCTGAGAAGTCAAGAACAATGGCACTGGGTTTTGATCCTATTGCACTTACTAACTGTGTGGGAGCCTAGGCAGTTTGGATGCTCACCTTACTAGACCTGGAAGGAGGTGGGAGGTCCTTGGACTCCCCACAGGGCAGAAAACCCTGACTGCTCTTTGGGCTGATGAGAGAGGGGGAGTTGATTGGGGGAGGGGGAGGGAAATGGGAGGCAGTGGTGGAGAGGAGACAGAAATCTTTAATAAATAAATAAATAAATAATAGTAAAAAAATAAAAGCCAACAGAAAAAAAAATGGTTCAGTGCAGAGTGGGCTGGATCCTCTCATATCAATTGTCAATCAAGTCAATCTCTTAAAGACAGGGCTACAGTTCTATTCCTCAGTTGAGTTTGCCTCTTCCTGGTGACTTAAGACTTTGTCAAGTAGACAATAAAACTAACTAGCACATCCTTTTTCATTAAAAAGTAAGATAAAGTAAGTTATCACCATTTTTTCTGTAATAAGCATTTTGGTAAGACCACATTTTGATGTAAGAAGTGTTTGAAGGAAAATTAATATCTTTCCAAAGACAACCTCATCTTAATACACAACCCAAATGAACAGGTTATATTATAGAAGCCTTTGCATTTAAGAATCATGAAGTGTGAAGATTTTCCTTAGGGATTCTGTGGGTTTAATGTAAGGATATGACAAAGTTCTTCCACTAAGAAAGATGGGGTTGAATCATAGAAGATGGGATTTATCATAGAAATGGAAACAACAATGTCAGCAAGAAGGGGCCATAAACCAAAAAATAGAGGAAGCCTTTGTAGGTTAGAAAGTCAAGAAAAGGTGTCCCTTTCAGAATTTCCAGAAATAATTTTTCTGGCACCTTCCATGGACACCCATCTGAGATCAAGGGGGTAGAAACAGAAAAGAAACTTAATGAAAACTTTTGATAATGGTTTCATAATTACTATTTTCCCTGTTGAGTAACTACACCTCTTATGTTTTTCTAGGTTTAGAGTGTCATTCCTGACACACCCTTTTATTTTTCATGACATCTGCTCCATCAGACAGCATGCCTGTTGTGCAGACAACATCCTGAGAGGATTGCTGCACTATTCTGCAGTCATGCTCAGACATGTCTGAACTCTAGTGATGGTGTCAGTGCCCTTTCTCCCTCTCAATAATATTTCACCTTTGCATCATGCTTCCTGTTAAACTGTAACCCACAGACACTGGCAGTCTTCATTCTCAGTGTGACAGTCAAAAATGCAGATGGAAAGGCCAGCTTTATCTCTATTTTGTGGACTGATAACCTAGATCTTATTTAAGTTCACATAGCTTACATAAGGCAGGCCAAATTGGACTTGTTTCATTTCAAACTTAATGCTTTTCTATTCCATACTTTTCTTTAAAAGGAGAGCAGGACTAATTTGTTTCCACATGAGAAATTATCATGACAGTGAAGAACCAGATGTCAATGAGTGCTTCCTACTTATTATGCAAGGGAGCAAGGGAGCAGGGCATTTGGTGTGGTGAACAGCAGGACTTCAGTTGTTGCTCATTTTAACAGCACTATTTCTCCCTTTGTGAAAAATAGTCTTTAAAATGTAGTATTCCTTGGTGAGCATATAAGTGAAGTTTAGCACTATACCACCTTACAAGAAAGTATCAAATCTAACGCATGCTATGCTAAAACCAAACTGAAGACTCTTAGTCTACATTTCGCAGGAAACCTAAGACACAAGAATTCTCTAGTGGATATCCATGAATTCTAATAGGCTAGGTAACCAGATTATGTATTCTGATATTCCCACATGAACAGTGCCAACAGACTAAATAAAATTGCCAGTGTTGTCTTTTTTATTTGTTAGAGCTCTAGGGTTACATGAAAATTTTGAAATGATTCCAAAGTCTCAAGTTCATGCTGTTTCTGTATTATTCTGTTAGTCATCATTTAATTTCTCATTTCAGAGCATGCACAGAGAAACATGACATTCATCATCTTTTCTTCAATGATAATTTATATTAGACTCTTACTGTATTTTATTAATAGTTCAAAATCCTGAGATCTCAACAAGGGCAAAAATTTCAATCAATTCTAATTATACTACTGAGTCAACATGGTGAAGGCTGGAACCACCAAAAAAGTATTGACACACTGGAGTTAATTAATGAGTAAAATCTAGAAAATATGCCATTCACATTTACAGAGGTGTGTTTTAAATGATTATTTTAGCTTCAAAATGAAACAATCTTCTTTAAGTCTATTTTAAAACTTACCAATTTGAATATGTTGTATACTCCAATGATGTTTTTCTTTAAAAAATACACTTAATTATTCATGTGTGTGTGTACACATGTGTGTGTGTGTGTGTGTGTGCATGCGAGTGTGTGTCCACAGTGTGTGGAGGTCAGAGAACAACTTGGGGAATTAAATATTTCCTCCCAGTATGTGGAACCTGGGGATGAAACTGGGGTCATTAGACTTGACAGCAAGTGGCTTTACCTTTTGAGCCACCTTCCAGGCCCAATTTGGATTAGAATTTTTTGGCTATTGTCATATGATCTTTCTTAGATCTGATGATGGCTGGGAACTCTTCCACTTATTAATCTTTTGATTACTTTTACACTGTCTTTCTTATTCGTGGTGATGTCAGGAAATTCTTCCACTTACAAACCTTGGATCTTTATTTACTGCTTAGTCATTTTGTTGGGTGCTTTAAAAAGAACTATATTCCATCTACCCTGTACAGTTAGCTTTTTTGATAATCATACAGGTTATATCACAAAATATACTAACAGAAGCTGCAACTGGATATATATATATATATATATATATATATATATATAGAGAGAGAGAGAGAGAGAGAGAGAGAGAGAGAGAGAGAGAGAGTGTGTTCTGCACATACGAAATTGTGTTCAATGTCAGTAAATATTCTCTGTTTTACTGTTATGGCACTCTGATGAATTAGGTTCAATGACTGCCATTTTTTCATTCAAATTAAAAAAACTATTCTTATAGAAATTACTTTAAGGAATTACTTAGTCAAAGTCACAAAACTAGTGGGTAATTTGTGCCAAATTTGAACATAAACCATAAAATTTGCTTCTGCGCATTCACATAGAATGTGTACTTCGAAGCTTTAGTCTTTAAGCATACATCATTGGCCCTGTCTTTGGACGCAAGAAACAGTTGGATGTGTATATTCATACTACTTACCAAGCCTGAAGCAACCAATCATTACTCAGCTTGAGATTTCTGTGCTTTCCTTCCAGAAGCACAGGTTATTGCCATGAGTAAAAATGATGCAAACTGCGTGCAGTTTCCAGAAAATAAGATTTGTGTCTAACCATAGTGGAGACTGAATTATCTTTGGTGCGAAGAAAAGACACCATGACTACCAGACAACACTGAACTTCAATCATGATACATATCTAGTGTAATTGGAGCAAATTTTTACTTCGCTCAATGTCTGAGAGTTCTATTTTAAAAAAATGAAAATGATTCACTTGTCATTTTAAGCTCCTAATGATCTGTACTTCTCTCTTGGTCAGTGTTGGTTTGTCATTTATGGGCTTTTTTTTTTTTTGAATAGAGAAATATGATACTCTGTGTTGTGTGTGATATTTTGTTTGTGTTCTGAAAAATAAAACTTGTCTGGAGATCAGAGGGCAGCCACTAGTTAACCATATAGGCCAGGAAATGGTGACACACACCTTTAATCCCAGCACTTGGGAGGAGGAAGCAGAAAGATCAGGAGGAGTTCAACACTACCCTGGACTACATGAGACTGAACCAGGCTAAAAAAAAAAAAAAAAAAGAGTGCAGGGTAGTGGTGGCTTGCATCCTTGACACCAGCACCTAGAATTTTATGCCTTTGATCATAACACTTAGGAGGCTCATGCCTTTAATCCCAGAACTAGGGAGACAGAGGCAGGATCGTGGTGGCCCATTTAGTCTGAAGAGTCATAGAAATAGGATCACCCCCAATTCGGTCTGAGGATTGGTAGAGGTAAGAAGTCTCTGGTGGCTGGATGTTCTACTTGTCTGATCTTTTAGCTTTCACCCTTGATATCTGACTCATATTATTATTATTAAGACTAATTAGAACCTTGCTTCAACTCTGGAGCTGTGCCTTCCTCCCAGAGGATATCTGGTGATGTTTGTCAGTAGTGGTGTGATGCCACTAGCAACAAGGGCCAGAGCTACTAGGTATGCAGATACATATGTACTCAACAGCACATAGCACAGTCCCCTAATGAGGAAAACGCATCCAACCTAAAATGTCAACAGTATGTCTATCGAGAATCTGTTGCAACTGAGAATTTAATATCTCTGCACATTGCAAAATGCTAATGTCTCATTGATGCCCCATCAATGATTAATAACCCTAATGCCTCATTCTGCTTTACTATTTGTAAGGTGGTGCCAATGATGTTATATAATTTGATATTTCTATTTCCATTGCTAATGTGTGTGGCTTGGTCATATAATGATCATTAATAATACAAGACTGGGTGATAAACAGGTCCATGGCTGCCAATTGTATCTTTCCTCTTAATGGTAAAAATAAACAGTTAAAACCCCCTCCATACCTGCTGTTTTCCCAGTTCTATTTTGTTTTGAAATGTGAATTCATGCTTAAAAACTATCGAGGCTTACACATTTTCCATTTGAAATTTTATATTATAAGAAATCAAAATGACTCTGATCTTAATGGCACCCCTTTTTCTCCACAGAAATGAGAATCACAAGTATAAAATGTCATTAAAACAAAATGACTCACACTTTTCAAAGTGTCTCTCCACTGTAAATTGGCAACGGAAGCTCCTCTGTGGCTGTAGAATGAAGCAAATGTTCCACACATGAAACACATTTGCAGCAAGGCTTGCTGCCCATGAAAAGCATCCTGATAACAATGAAAATGTCTTATTACTCTTCATAAAAATGAGCTCATAGTAGCCAGAAAAAACAAATGTCTGAAGCATTGTCCAGGATGTTTAAAGAGGGAAAACGTACTGACAAGAAGCTGTACTCACACCAGCGGACCCAATATGTTACCCTATGATTTCTATTGGAATCTCAACTGATACCGCAAATGTTTGGGAGACTTTTGTGCAGCCTTCAGCTACAGCACCGTTCCCCAACTCCACAGATGTGCTTTCTGTTCAGCACTGGGGCAATCTGCAACTCTTTGTTTTGCTATGAATAACTAGATTCCATGCGAGTGATACACATTCAGTTGTACATAAGAAATGTCTGCTTAACATCATTCCAATGAATCACAGTTTGAGGGGTTTTGCATGTTTGTTTGTTTGTTTTTAAGGAAAATGGTAGAATTTCAAAGAGGGATAAAAATAATCTGTTATCACAGCAAACCTAGAGAAATGATAAAGGGGAAGATTTGAAGGCAAATAGAAGCCAAAGATCATTAAGTGAAGAGGGAATAGGAGAAATAAAATTAAAATCCTTTCTGGCCATTTTCTCTGTTAAGACAAAGCAATCTAACATTCAATAAAAGAGCAACCATGAACCAAACCAAGGAATCAAGTACTTGATATTGATTTCATCAGAGCTATCTTTAACAAAATAAACCTGATATTAAGAGTAGCTATATCTTACATCTCTCAGTGATGTTATCATTAGTCTTCATTTAAATGCAATTACAGGAAATGAAGGAGTTATCTTCAACCACTCTGCTACTCATTAATACAGCCAACAAATGCTAATGACCTGCTATCTAAGGGGCTCTGTTTTAAGAACAAAAGCCAACAATTAGCATAGTGTGGCTGAATTAGTATCCTTCCCTACAGAAAATGACTCCCAAATCTAGCATCTCAGACCACATAGACATTCAGAATCTTGTACAAATTACAGGTAACAAAAACCATAAGAAACCTGTTTATATGCTTCTAGCTTGGGGTTTCTAATAATACTGTACTCAATTAGTTATCAGTCAGAGTTATAGTTCTTGATACCTCAGTAGTACTTAGATGTTCAATTTCCAAGGTGTATTTCCTGATATTTGTTGTTTTAGGGCTGTCCCCATGGAGTACTTGAGTGAATCTGTCAGGAGACTGTTGGCTTTGCCCACACGAGCCCACCAAACTACGTAGGGTTATGGACTCATCCTGATGTCATATGCTGTAATTTTCATAGCATCCCACTGAATACAAAGACCACCCCTAGAAGAGAGTAAACTTTGGATTAGCAGTAAACAAGGATCAGCAGGCAATTTTGGAGGCTGAAAACATGTTGAATGCATGTAATGACTGACTGACTATATGAATGAATGAATGAATGAATGAATGAATGAATGCAAAAACAGATTTTATCAAGAACAATGGATCATAATTCAGTGGAAATTTGGACCACAATAATATGAAAGTCAAATCCATTTTTAAAACAGCAAGAAACATTTACATTCATAATGCTTATACTGCTTGTGAAAGCCCAAGTGATCATTTATGTATTTGGATCTCAGATTTCCAGATTCAGTTATAAAATCCAACCCTGAAGCCAGGTACAGTAGCACATGCCTTTAATCCCAGCACTTGGGAAGCAGCGGCAGGTGGATCTCTGTGAGTTCGAGGCTAGCCTGGTCTATCAGAGCTAGTCCAGTTTCAGGACAAGCTGCAAAGCCACAGAAAAACCTTATCTCAAAAAAAAAAAAGAAAAAAAAAAGAAAGAAAGAAAATCTGACACTACTCGATCCTTGATTGTACAAGCTCTTTAAACCCCACTATCTCTAGTAAAGGGGAATATCACCCATGATGCAAATATTTACACTCATTTCTTGCTTCTGATGTGCTACTCTCTTCTGCTTCTTCGTGGTTGAGTGCTACAATTGTGTTTTAGCAATGGACTTTGTAATTACTAACCCTCGCATGCCCCTCCGTTCCTTTACAGAGAGCTCTTATTCTCCTCTTCACCCTCTTCTCCCACATGAATATTTTCTTATTGACATTTCCTTTCCTCTGCACTTGAAAATGTAAACTTTAAAATGTACCTGTAATAAGAATTTTTTCCTCAAAGCAAGCTCAACTGGTCTGAGGCAATGCGCTTGGGAAGCAATAGACGCGCAGTAGAAATGCCCAGGGTGCCCTCGCAGGGCAGATGTACTCGTATCATTTATTTTAGATTTTTAACCATCTAGGCGATAAAGGTCACTGAAGGGTGGCAGTGAAGACAATTAAGGTCATCGGGATTTACTGGAGATTATTAGCTCTCCTTAAAATGGCAGCAGATTTAATATTGAGCCAGGATTGCAGAGTGGCAAGAGCCATTTTTAATTATTAAAAGTAATTTCACATGTGGTTTAACAGTTATAATTGGAATTTTGAGTTATGCTTTCCTTGGTAACCATCCATTTCCTTTGTTTGGATAAACCTCAGGCATGGAGAGATGAAATATGATGTCCTTTAATATGTGATACTCAAGAAATTGCATTTCACCAGAAGGCATTCGGCATTTCTGCCGCTAAAATGGAATCTCAGTAAAACACAACAGACAGTAAACCCCATCATTAATACATCTCTTACTCCAGCTTCCATGACTTTAATAAGCAAAGGCTATTGATAAAAGAATGTCTACATGATGTCCAAAAGACTACACCAAGGCTTTGGGAAAGATTGTCAAAACTCGTCTATCATCTACAAGGGGACCTTCATGGATTCACAGGAATGAAAGCTTTGTGAATGCTGCCAGTTGATTTTAAGAAAAGAAGTAAGTGTATTAGACTAAAATACAAACTATCTCTATAAGAACCATTATCAGCCATAAGACCACACGTGCCCCTGCCCAGAGACAGCCTCTACTTGCTGGTCTTACATAACTCCTGCTGAAGTTCTAGGCACAATTTAAGTCTTTTTTCATCTGTCAAAGCTTTACTAATGTACAGTAGATTTAAGTTTTTCCTTCTCTAGGGCCTTATGGTCATCTGCTTTAGATTGAAGTATTGAAGTATTATTGTTTCTTGCCCTCTACTCACTCATGAATTCAGTAAACATGCATAGAGCACCTACTATGTATTAGGCACATACTATGCATTGGGAAACTGAAACAATCATTTCAGTGTTCATCCTTCAAGAACCCGAGGTGATGAATTTTTCCACCAAGTAGATATGTAAACAGGTATAGGAGGATGAAGACACTACTAAATGATGTAGCTAATAGGAAGGTATGTTAACACTTACAGTTATACTATTCTGATCCCCAAACATAAACTTGTAACCTATATGCTATGTTATCATAAGATACAGCACTATATAATTTTAAATAATATTGCTTCTTCTATTTTATTATATATACATATATATTTGTAGGTATGCATGCTAATACAATAGGTTAGGTTCATGATACTACAGCATACAGTGATTCTCAACCTTCTTAATTCTGTACTTCTTTAATAAAGTTCCTCATGTTGGGGTTACTCCCAACCATAAAATTATTTTCATTGCTACTTCATAACCATAATTTTGCTACTGTTATGAATCATAATGAAGATATCTGTGTTTGCTGATGGTCTTAGGTGACCTCTGTGTAAGGATCATTTGACCCTCCCCCTCAGAGGGGTCATTACCCACGGGTTGAGAACTGCAGGCATAATCTAATTTATGGCATGCTGGATAGAGCCGGCTAATACTTATTATAATAGCTGGTAACATCCCAGCTCTACAGGCATGGAGATCATGTTGGTAATGTGACATCAGCCCTGGTAGGAATATTGATTCACAGCTCAGTAAGTGCAAATGATATGATTCTGGCTCTGTTTTTCCTGAAGAGTTAGTTGTTAAACATCCAACCCTACTGATTATTTTATAGTTCATTGTGTACCAGTCTGTCCGATCATTTTCTTCTGGAGAGCGGGACTGTACCTTTTCCCAGGATTGTACATAGCACAACACCTAGAACGTAGTGGATACTCGGTATATTATTCCTGTACGAGTGAGTGAATATTTTACCACATCCTTCACAGCTTTTCCAGTATTTACTTCCATTAGCCTAACAGTCTCAGTGTTTGTAATATCACTGCAGTAGGTTGCCAAGGGATAAAGCATAGAAAGTCGGAAATGCAGTTCTTTCCTTTTCAGCTGGATTGTTTCACAGAGAAGAAACACACTGCATATCAAATAGCTCACACTTATTTTCACCTGCAAATCCTGGAACCAACCAAGCTGCACAGAAGGCAAAAGGCTATTCTGCTCAAAACAAAGCGACTGTAAATACAAATCCTAGCATGTAAAGCTTCAAGCTATTTATGCAATCCGTCTACTTCTTTTGTTCCATTTCTTCCCATTATCTATCTAAACTGGTCTATCAGGAGAAAGTCTTTCAAATTGCAGGTTCTTGTTAAAATCAAGATATATCTTCCCAAATATATATAAACACTATCTTTTTTAAAACATGTGTTTTTTTTTTAAACAAGCTGCTGCTCTCATAGGGACAGCACACACTTTTAATAAACACTGATTATAAAAATGGGTAGAAAGAATTTATAGGTTGTCCAACCAAACCTTTGTTCTCGAGTCCTAAAAACTCCCCCAGAGCAAAACAAAATTCTAAGAGCAGCGAGTACATAAGCCTGTTCCATTATTACTAAATAGTCTTTTAAATCTTACATAGTAAAATATTTACATTGATTTTTAAAGTTTGAAAAAAATGTTGAAAATAACTTGAGAAGCACCTATTGGCTTTGTGGGAACCTAGGCAGTTTGGATGATCACCTTACTAGACCTGGATGGAGGTGGGTGGTCCTTGGACTTCCCACAGGGCAGGGAACCCTGACTGCTCTTTGGGCTTACGAGGGAGGGGGACTTGATTGGGGGAGGGGGAGGGAAAGGGGAGGCAGAGGTGGGGAAGAGACAGAAATCTTTAATAAAAAACATGTTTTTAATTGAAATAGAATTACGTTACTTTCTTGGTTCCCTTTCCTCCCTCCAGTCCCTCCCAGGCTCCCAAACCCTTTCCATGTGGGCCCCTTAAGTTGATAGCCACCTTTTCTTTAACTATTATTTTTATATGCATATGTATATGTGTGCAGTATGTGGATATACAACTATATAAGAATACAAACTGCTGGGTCTGTCTTTGCTGTTTGTGTGCATATTGTTTCAGGAATGACCACTCTCCATTTGACAACTAATAAGAGGGTTTATCCCTATCTAAACAATTATCTCTCATGATGCTGATTTAATCCATAAACTTAATATTTGTGAGAATATTCCAGAAGCCATTTTTACCACAGAGTACCATAACCTTGGGAATCTGAAATTTTATCTCTGCCCTGATGAGGTATGAAATTCTTAGCATGTTCTCGCTTTTGTGAAATAGTTTAATGCACCTACTTTAGAGAAATCAATCACAATATGGAAAATTCTTTGAATGATAGCTGACCTATAATAACCATTCAGTATGTGACTTATTTTCCACATTGCCTTCAAAATAATGTGCTTTGAGTGAATGACTGGGTGGATTAGGAAAATTGAAACAAAAACAAATGACTCCTAATGTTTTAAACATTCTACCTGGTGTGTTTTCTCACACCTATAATCCCAGCACTCAGGAGGCTTGGCAAGAACAATGGCGTAAATTCCAGGGTACCGAGGGCTACACAATGAGATACAAACCAATATAAGATATAGAGGGAGACCCTGTAGCAAAATACAAAAATAAACAAGAATGGTCTAGCAGATGTTTCTACCTGTAATATTATGTGTCTGTAATGTACATTAAAGAGTCTACTCAGAAGCCTCAAGCCACATGTAACTACTGAGTCCTTTAATGTGACTAGAGTGACTAAGGAACGAGATTTTGAATTTTATACAAATTAAATTCACTTACATGTAAAGTTTGCATGTGGCTTGTGGCTACTGCATTAAAGTGAGCTATGAGACCAACTACAGGAATTATATTCTAAGCTCAGAATGAAAATTTCTAAAAGCATTGCCTGCTTCAGGAAGGCAATGGGACAATATAAACATAGTTTTACCCAAGAAAAAGCCTTTCTACTTTCCCTGTTGATCTCACACACAGAACTAGAACACTGGGAGGAATTTCATGGTTTTCAGAGGCTCTGCGTGCAGCCATTAAAGCGAGGCATTCAAGATCCCACCTCCCTGCTGGGATATAGTTAAGCTCCAAGGACTTCTGATAGACACCAGAGTCACTCACCAGGGCACAGTGGGAGGAGTAAAGGGTTAGAAGGTCATGGCTGACTGCTTCTGTAATGTCCAAGCCCTTCACGTGGTTCACGACTGGCAGTGGTTAAAGGTTAGGGCAATTACGCTGTATTATCTATAAATAACGAGACCCAGCAGCCCCTCCAGCTTCATTTGTTGTTAAGTATTCTATTAAGAGGAAATGCACAAATTCATTTTAGATAGTATCCTGAGTAAAGAAGGAAAAAAAAGCTATTTGTATTTAAATAGCAGGTTGCAATTCAAAGAAGCTAAGCTAAGAGTGGACAGTTGCAAGCTTTTACACCACAAAATCATGAAAGGAAGGCCCCTAAAGAGGCCATCTAATTCTTGCAACTTACTTTACAGCTACAAGGCTAGGAAGTGACTGACAGAGGGACATAAAGAAGGTTGCAACACTAAAACCCTGTCTTGTTTCCCTTCCATACTGGCTCTGTTATCCTGCACAGACAATTGGGAAGCGGAGAAACAAACGAACCACAAGAGAATGCATCTCACGTTTTACACTGAAAGAGTGCTGGAATGTCACTTTAGGCTAAGAACAGAGCTATATGCAAATGATTGTACTGTGACACTCTGGAAAGAGGGCTGTTGTCATTTCTGGATTTTCTCTAATCCTCCTACCCCACCCCCATACACACCAACACTCCCTTCTCTCCAGGCACTCATACACTCCTATTCCCCCACAGGACATAACACCCTCTTGGAGCAAATTAGGCAGATTGGAAAACAGCATTAACTCCCTCTGTTCCCCAGGGAATCTCTGGCAAATCCATGCTTTAGAACAGCAATTTTCATCCTAGTGTGCAGCTTGATGTACTGGGGAGCAGGGACTTATGGGGTATGCTGGTGAGGTCAGGGACCACATTATTGTGACTTCATTGCCAGTGAGATGAGGTGCAGCCCGCTACCTGTAAATCAAAGAGTTAATGGGGGTCAGGTGGCTGCTATGGCATTGTTACCTCAAGTTCATAACTGTACAATCTCTCATTCCTTAGATGCTCCGATATAGCAACTACCATGTTTTGCAAACAATCACTCTGTATTTCTGAAAAAAAAAAAAAACAAAAATAAAAAACAACAACAACAAAAAAAAAACTTGCACCACACTACCTAGCCTGAAATCACTGGATCCTCAGGACTCATTTTCCTCCTGCCATCCAATCTTCTACGGAATTGAAAGACCTGAGTGAGCCCGGAAATCTCCACAGTCATCATTTCTTCAAGGTGTGCAATTTCCTGTTTTGTGTTCTGAACATACTTTCTGTCCAATATTGAAGTCACAAGGTTTTAGCACCCATTCTCTGAAACGGAATGGCTTCAAAACTAAAGGCAAATTTAATATTTCTCAACACACATTCTATACACACTCATGTTCGCCCTCTCTCTCTCTCTCTCTCTCTCTCACACACACACACACACACACACACACACTTTCTCTCCAAAAAGGCAGTAACCTATTAGAAAAAAAGAAGATAGTGTCAGGTTTCTACCTCAAATTGTTTTGGGAAAATAAAATAAGATTTTGCAGACCTTTCAGAGGAATTACCCACACAAAAAACTAATGTCAAGGATGTGACTCATTCTCCATGTACCTTCTGGAATCTTCTCCATTTTCCCATTAGCTGCAGGCTGACATGGAGGATTTCTGGGAGGCCTGGGCTTCTGAGCATTTGAGTTCATTAAGCATGCATCTCATTTTGGCAGGAAGCCACTCTCTTTAAGCGAAACCCAGCCGCAGATAAACGGAAGGCAATCATCTCTTTGCTAATACATACAGGCTGCAGAGATGGGGCTGCCAATCTTAGGAGATGAGGTGGAGGGAGCGAGTGTGTATTGTGTTCGAATAATTCTTGTACAACACAATATAGCAGAAGCAAGAAGCCTTGTGCTGACTCTAAGAAGTGCGATCACAGCTATACATACACACAGGAAAGATTCAATGTGTTTGGCTTGGGTTGTGCATATTTCCTGGGAGCTTGGGCCATCCAACAAGTTATGCAAACTCGTTTTTGAATTCCCCATAACTTACTTGGGAAAATAAATGAAGCCAAACAGTGCTACAAACTGGGACACTGGGGATGAATAAGTCCAGCAATAGGGAGGGGTTGAGTGATATTGAGGTCTACCAATAGAGAGAAATGCTTGCTGAGAAACCCATACTTTAGATAATAACCAATGAGATAAAAAAGAGAATAAGGTGGTTGGCACACGACAGGATCACAAGCAAGTATTTACACACTAGAGCCAGTATATAGCACAAAGGAATGAGGCAGGAGGATGTCCTCTCATTGGAACAATGAAGTCTACAGTCAAGAACACCGAAAAGTCAGCTGGTTTTGGTGGAGGGTGACAGATTCACTGTGTTAGACATTGCAAGCCACACAAATCATGTCCTTAATGCCAATACATCAGCTGTCCAGCAGTTAGTACTTTTGGCCTAAGCAGTTACATTTATCAGCTATTACATTTATTCTGCCTAGTTTCCCTTCCCCTTGTCCAGGACAACTCAGGATAGTGCTGAGTTTCTCTTTTTGTATATACAAGTTGGATACTTAGTTACAATGCTGTAATCATGATGCAACCCAGATCCCAGCAGACAAGAACATGGTCAAAGTTGCCTCTGGAAAGAATGCTTTGAGCAAGTAGGAGACAGACCAACAGACAGATGGACAGAAAATAGGTGGGCTTACTTCTATTTATGTGATAAAACGTCTATGAAAAGCAACCCAAGGAAGGGCTCATTTGGGCTCGTGGTTTATAATAGGACACATCTCATTACAATAGAGAAGGCACCGTGGCAGGAACATGGGGCAACTGATCGCATGGCATCTGTAGTCAGGAAGCAGAGAGAGAAACTGGTACTTAATGCAGAACTACAAACAACAGGATGCTCTTGCCCATATTCAAGGTAGGATTTCCTGCTTCTTCAGCATAACTGGTATAGAAACATCCTCACAGAAACACCCTGCAATGTGTTGTCCTGGTGATAAATCCGGACAGCTTGACAATAAAAGTGAACCACTGTGTGATCATAATCCAAATCTAAGGAAAAGAATAGACTAAAAAAAATTTAAAAAATTTAAAAAAAAGGTCATAGGCTCAGGAGCCTAACAACCTTTTGCAACTCCAGTTCTAGAAGATCTTTTGCCTGTTCTAGCCCTTTTGAGCACTGTGTATACATAGTGCACTGAATCGTAACAAGGCTCATACACATAAAACAAAAATGAATAAATCTTTTGAAGTTAGTAAGTAAAGATAACAAAGCTCAGTTCCTATCTCATATCTTGCAGGTAGCCAGTTCTCTCCACAGACCTCACTCCCATCTCTACATCACGACTTATACCTCAACCATTCTAGGGCATCCCACAGTTGCTGACGTGTCTGTCTAACAAATAGCTCTCTGGGAATTTACATCTCTGCTTATATCCTAGAGAGGATAATCTTTGGGATTTTCATAGCTCTCAGGGGTGAGAGAAGGAGAAGCCTACTGATGAAATCCCTTCTTTGCTAATGGGTGATAAACTAAAATCCAATCCCTAGGGCCTACCACACAGAAACCCTCTGGTCCTACTTTATGTGGATCATATATCTTAATAGATTTTTCAAGCAATTTAGAAGACAAGACAAAGCAGCTGGTAAGGGCCAATTTACAAGGCCCTCATTCCCAAGCCACATACCCCCTGCCCCCACAGCAGTCACAAAAGACCAATTGATAGAAAGAAGCCTTTTCTAAACACAGAGAAACTCACGCACCTCAGAAATTCCACTGTATACAATACAGACATGTTGTATAAATGTTTTGGGCTTATTTATTTTGTGGTAGATTACATCTGGTTGGTGTTTATTTTTTTCTTCTTAGCTATTTCAAAATGGCCACTCTGAGTCAAGTAGGCATTAGCTACTGTCTGGTGCCTCTTAAAAGGCAGAGAAACAAAACTGTTGCTTATCTGAATGAACGAGCTACCCCATTTGTATTATTCTTGGTTCCATGGTCATGGTTCCTCCCAATTTGGAGGTAAGAAATTGATAACTAATCCCTCACACGATAATACTTTATCTCAGCAATTTCACCTTATGTAAATCTACGGCAAACTGTGCTTTCAGGGGAACCCGTGGGGTTCAACTGCAAAACTCATGACAGTGTAATTCTCAGTGGGAGAAAAAAAAATGAGTTGTGCCCTTCAAGGTGCCTTCTGTTCTGGAATACATTCAGGAAAATAAATTTGCATCACTGTGTCACTCTTGCTCATTATGAATCAGAGTAAACAATTACTGCATTAAGCACTCTCTGAGAGGCTCCAAAGGCCACTGGTGCTTACTGCTGATTTTCATAAATGATCTTCAAGGAGCTCCCCTGGGGATGGAAGATCAGGGAGGTCCAGGGAGAGGTTAGCAGGGCCGCATCTCATTATCATGGTGATGAGATGCAACATGCAGTCTGGTTAGAGAACCAGTTGCCATAATTTGGTGCTATGGTTTCCTGACTTTTTCAGAGAGAGTCCAATCTAATTGACTGCAGGTTCCCTGGGCCCTCTGTGCTTTTGGTGAGCATTTGAAACAACTTGGAGGAAATCTGTGATCTTAGACTGAGTTGACATAAGATAGAAGTCACCTGTTCTTCACAGCATTGTTATGGGGCTCTACAGATATTAATGTATTTCAAGTCATGCCTTCTCTTGATTCTGGAGTCAGCCCTCGTGTAGAGACAAGTACTTAATTCATTTGCTTAATTTTATGAAGTCTTCTCTCCCATCAAGGAATACATTCAGAAAGTACAGGAACACCTTTGTTTATTCTCTTTTGCCTTAGAATACTCGGGACACCTTGCAAGGAGCCAAAAAACACAGGAGGAACTCAGTTGATACTTTGTGATATATTATGCAACTAAATTGAGACTGTTTACTTGGAAAATGGAACTCACGTCCAATTTAGTCATAGAGTTTTAAATAGTGACCCAAGAAGAGGCTCAACCCTAAGAATTCTAGCCCAGTATTTCCTTCTTTGTACTCTGCCAGGATGCTCTGTTATAGCCGAGACAAAATAAAAGGATGCCACTGTTATGAGTCACAGATGATGTGGGTGAGTCTGGAGAAAGCAAAGCTGCTAACCCAAATGAGAAGAGGGGATTTTCAGAGAAATCACAACCCTGCCCGTGTGTCCTTTATGCTTTCTTGAGCATGATTGATGAGGCCTGTCTTCCACTCTCCAGGGGCATGGAGTCCAAGTGAAAGAGACTCTTGCTCAAAGAATCCCTAAAATCAATAATTTTTCTTGCTACTTCA
>JABTXL010005167.1:13249659-13270313 GCA_025134845.1 Neodon shergylaensis | reverse complement strand
GGGTCTGGTGCCCTCTTCTGGCCTTCAGA
This sequence comes from Neodon shergylaensis, assembly GCA_025134845.1. NCBI lineage: Eukaryota > Metazoa > Chordata > Mammalia > Rodentia > Cricetidae > Neodon > Neodon shergylaensis. The sequence continues at coordinate 13,270,284 of JABTXL010005167.1, read as the reverse complement.
CATACATGGAAGGAATGCTGTATACATAATAAATAAATAAATAAATAAATATTTTTAAAAAAGTTTAAATTCCAGATTCCCTGGAGTTCTTAGTTACAAGGGGGAGAGAGGCTGCCAGGCATAGTATGCTTTATCAACACTGTTCCAGAGAAAGCTCCGGCAGGGGTGGGGGTGGGGCATGACTTGATTTGAGAAAGCAGAGAAGGGGGTGGAGGGTAGAAGAAAGATAGAGATAGAAACAAAGAATGACATACAGACACACACACACACACACACACACACACAGAGAGAGAGAGAGAGAGAGAGAGAGAGAGAGAGAAAGAGACAGAGAGACAGAGAGAGCTAGGGGTCTGTGATCTTAGAGACATCTTGTTGTGCTGCTAAGCATCTGTGCCTTATCTTTCAGAGTTCTACTTGCTTTTGGGTTAACCGCCAGCTTATATTTTGGGAATGTGAAAACAAGTGGAACGCAATTGATTCTTTAATCGAATGCATTTTTGGATCATGTAAATGTCTAGGATTGTTCTTGAGCAACTAAATGCCCACCTTTTCTCCAGTACTACAAAAGATAAATTTGGGAGGGGGCTCTATTTAAATATTGCCCTCAGAACAGAGAGGGTGTTATCAGTTAAACTTTGGGTAAAACCTTTCTCTTCATCATTTTCATGGTTTGTCAATCAATGTTATTTACTGAGTATCTGCTCTGAGTACCTGATGTTTTTGCTTGCCATCAAGGGCCTCAAGTACCTGGTCACTGATTACTATTTTACAATCACCCATGCATGTTACCACTGGTTCTGAGTGAATAGGAGCTATTTCAGTTCATATCCCTCCTTGTTTGAGTGATAAAAAAAGGATATGTAGAGCTAGTCCTACCCAAATATCACTTATGCCTAAATATCTGCTGACTTCCACTTTTCACTGGAGTGTGGGAATGTACCAGAATGCCATCCTCTCCATCTTCTTACCCCTGGCCATGTTGTCTTCTATGACTCAAGTGTCTCTGAAGATGGAATAGAGTTATGAATTTTAAAATGCTTCCGAATGGTCCGATGTGATTGTACTCAAGAGTGAAAGATGAAGATCAGAGAGCAAGCGTTGGGCAGATGTGCATTGCTGGCTTTGAAGAAGGCAGAAGAAGCAAGCTAAGACACACAGGCAGGGCTGACAGACTGGATAAAACAAGGAACAGCTAGAAGAAGCACAGCTCATGTGAGACATTTGAATTTAATCCTTGAAAACTAATTTCAGATTTCTAGCCTCCCAAGAGGTAAGGTGATGCATTGCCATACAGAGCACAATAATTCACTTGAACAGCAGAATCATGATATCCACAGAATGTTTTGCTCCCATATTTTTGCTTCCGTATAACTGCATTTCCTTTTGTCTTGTTTCAAGACAGCTGTTCACAATATTTTTCATGTTGGTATGGAACTCATGAGTTCCATGACTCCAGCTCCTAGGCACTGGAATGAATGGTGCATGCTGCCATACACAATTTCACATATTTTTTTCCCTTATTTATATTTATTTATTTATTTATTTTCGAGATAGGGTTTCTTCTGTACCCTTGGCCATCCTGGAACTCACTATGTAGACTATGCAGGCCTCAAACTCAAAGATCTGTCTGCCTCTGCCTCCTTAGTGATGGTATGAAAGGCACGCACTATCACCACCTGGCCACAACTGCATGTTTTTATAGTAGCTAAAATATCTACCCTATATGAAAGATGTTAAAGTGATTGACCTGTATTAAGTGCCTGCCTTATTTTATCCAACACAAAAAAACAACCTTAAGGCATTTGATTGTACAGCAGTAGTCAGTGGTGTTCATTACTTGATATTAGCACCTAGGTTGCCTGGAATATCAGCTCCACTATATCCAAGCTCTGATTTGAGATGAGACAGTTTTTATTTGCCTCACTTTCTTCAAATGAAGAATATAAATAAAAATTATTCCTACTTTATAGGGCAGTAGTAACAACTAGTTCACTGATTAATATAAGGAGTTAAAACTCAGCCAGGCACAGTGGTACATGCCTTTAGTTTCAGCACTTGGGAGGCAGAGGCAGATGGATCTCTGATTTTAGAGGCCAACCTGGTCTATAGAGTCAGTTTCAGAATAGTTAGAGCTACTCAGGGAAGCTTTCTCTCAAATAAATAAAGAAATAAAAACTTTAAAAAAGAAGTTAAAATACATGCCTGGCATATAATACATATTATACAACAGACGTTGCTTCCCCATTATACAAGCGATTAAACTGAAGTCTGGAAGGCTTGCGGCACCAGCCCTTCAACAGGAACGAGAATAAAATTGGGCTCATAAGTCAATTTCAATTTATAAGAGCAATACATATTTCTTCCAATAATGAATTCATAATGTCAGAAGCAGAACCTACAGTAATACAAAAGAAAATAGAAGGCATCAAGATTTCTGAATGTCTTGTGATTTAATTTAAAAGGGAGGGAAATATATTTGATAGAAATGAGAGAGACAGCCACTAGTATGATTTGGTAGATAGGCAGGCAGTGGCCAAATCAAATCAGAAATGGCATGTGGTGGTGCCAGGAGGTTTTCGGCTAAGAAGATGATTGATATGGAAAGATTTATACATATTAAAATAATTCTTCATAGAAAGAAAAAATCATGCAGTAAAAGGAAACAGAAGTACAGATTACATCATCCATGAGGAAATGTGTTTTACTATTAAGTGTTTCTTCACAGCAGAGGTTCTATAATCAAAATGCCTCAAGTTGTGCACTCCCAATTGCATGGTCAGGTTCCCAAGCTGGGAGGCTTGGGTAGCCAGTTTGCAAGAGATGCTGCCAGTCTGGAGTCTGAGCTTAGAGACCCAGTGATCTATTGTAATTATTTTCTTGCTGCTTCTGTCCAAGATTACTTACGAAAGACTCACAAAGGGAATTTAATTGTCTCAGTCTAACATTTCAGAGAATTGAAAGTGAAATATTGTCTGAGTATTTGTAACAGTATGAAGCCCATTAAAAGTACAAGACTCTGAGAGAGGAAATCAGCTTTATTCAAGAAAGCTTTTTAAAGACTTGGGGACACCAAGGAAATGATTCTGAGGCAACATCAATGTCAGAATCTTAGTTTCCAATAGAGAGAGAAACAGGAACATTTTGTCCCTTACAGAGCACCCCTGACTCAACTGAATCTTATAAACCAGATTCTTAAGATCAAACCCTTCATTTTGTCGTAACTAAAGAGTGATATTTTAGAGATTTCTTTTACAGATAGCTTTGGTAGGCTTTTTACATTATTTTAGCAAAGGAAAAAGGGGGGGGGGATCCAGAGCTATGTGTGAAACATATGACATTAATAAATCACAGAGGTATTTTCAAGAAATTAAGTTTCTCACCTGCTCACTGGCTTGGTAGACATTCTAAGCATTATCATCCAATATAATCATAGAACAAGAACAGGGTGTAGAAAGAGTTGAACAGTTCTACAGTCTTCATTTCCTTTTAAAAATTCTCAACAACTAAGTAATACCATTAGCTTCACATTTAGAAGTGAATGATATGAATAAGTTAAAGGCTAATTTAAGATGGTGAAATATTGAAATACTTCTACTTAAGAAGAAAAAGAAAGAATTTATTTTCTGAGCAAAACTGAGACAAGACAGCCTGACAGATGAGTGTGGGTATATGGAGATATCCAAATTTGTCATCTTTAAAACTAATCCCTTCAAAACTCTGAAGCAATGTGTCTGAGGATGAGGATGATAGGCAATAAGATGAGGCAAATGCAAGAAGATAAATGGCATCCCAAATCCCCTAATTAGGAGTAACTTTCCTGGCAGTGTTCTTTGTTTGGAAGAAAAGCTAGTAACAAGTGCACATGGTGGCTCATATCTGCAATCCCAACACTCAAGAGTTGTGGCAGGAGAATCAAAACTCATCTGAGGCTAATCTGGACTTCATAGTGAGACTCTAAGACAGAGACACATATACACAGAGAAAAATTTTATGTTTCCTATTGATGTTTTAGATAGCTTTCTGAATTAGTATCTTGAAGTAAAAAGGGGGTTCACAGAACTATGTGCAAAATAGTCATTAAAGGTTTATTGAGAAATGTCAGTTCTCTAAGTGTGTCTTGATTACAGTTTCTATTGCTGTGATGAAACATCATGACCAGAGCAACTCTTTTAGAGAAAAACATTTAATTCAGGATAACTTAGTTGTAGATATTTAGTCTATTTTTTTCACGGTGGCCTGCAGGCAGACATGGTACTGGAGAAAGAGCTGAGAATTGTACATCTTGATCTGTAAGCAACAGAAAGTAAAGTATGTGTCACACTGGGCATAGCTTGAACATAGAAGACCTCAAAACCCACCCCCACAGTGACACACTTTCTTCAACAAGGCCATACCTACTCCAACAGGGTCATATCTCCAAATAGTTCTACTTTGGGGGGGAGAGGGACATTTTCTTTCAAAACACCATTTCACTCTCTGCCCCCATAGACCTGTAGTCACATCATAATGCAAAAATGAATTCAGTCTCATGTCAAAAGTACTCATGGTCTATAACAGTCTCAAATTTACTTAAAAGTTAAAAGTTCAAAATTTCTTCTGAGATTCATTTAGTCATAACTATAACCATCTATAAAATCAAAATAAAAAAGCAGAACAGCGCAGGATATACATAACAATTTTAAAACATAGGGAAAACGGCATAGTCAGAAAATACTGGACCAAAGCAAGAAGGAAAACCAGGTGGGCAAAGTACAAACTCTGTATTTCCATGTCTTATATCAAAATCCACTTCAGATCTCAAACTCCATCCAGCATTGTTGACTGCAACATACTATGGATTAATACTCTTTTACATTGCCAAGATTTGTCATTCATAGTGGTTTAACAAAATGCTGATTAGCCATGTGGGAAATATAGACAGGACAACCAAAGTAGGAGAATTCTGGGAAGAGGAAAGGCAGAGAACAGTCACCACCCAGATACAGAGAAAGCAAGATGAGAAGGCCTTACTGAGAAAAGGTATCAAGCCACATGACTAAACATGGATAAGAATTATGGGTTAATTTATGTTATAATATCTAGTTAATAATAAGCCTGAGCTAAATAGGCCAGTTTATAATTAATATAAGCCTCTGTACGTTTCTTTGGGACTGAACTGCTGTAGGACTAGGCAGGGAGGAAACTTCTGTCTGCTACATGCTTCTTTCTCTTGGGCTGATTCCATTCCCCGTTAGCAGCTCTCATCTGCTAGTATCCCATGACTCTGGCATCTCCATCTTGGGATCTCCAAGGCAACCCAGGCTTCACCTCCACAACATCATGTACTAGCCTCTCATGGCCTATGTTCAATGACGCCCCTGACACACACTTGTCCTCGTGGCTTTCCTTAGTCACAGAGGAAGATTCCATAACCTCTTTCTTCTATCCTTGACTTTGAAGCCAGAACAATGTGGCTGAAGCTGCCAAGTTCTGCTGCTTGCTAGGACTAAAACATGGACTCTCACTTACTTATATCATCACCAACTTTCTGATCTCTATGGTTACCATCACTGCCTAAGCTTGATTGTCCTGGCACTTGCTCTGTACACCAGGCTGTCGTCAAACTCAGATATTCATCTGCCTCTGCCTTCAGAGTGCTAGGACTGAAGACATGCACAACACCACCTAGCTCAAGCTTTTCTACGTAGTTCCATTCTACTTCCTGATGCTTCTTTTTTTCCTCAAATTAAGCATTTTTGTATTTTTCCTTAATTAATTTGCGTATTTTCATTATAAATCTTTATTAGAAACACAACATGGCAGAGTCTATACTGGGCTGTGTTTCGATTTCCTCTGCCAAAAGAATTAATTCAAAATTCTTCACTTTAGCCTCGGGAAGATTTTTATGACAAGGGCAAAAAGCAGCTACGTTCTTTATCAAAATATCATAAGAATGATCTCTAGGTAACATACTAAAATTCTCTTCAGAAACATCTTGAATCAGACTACTACAGTTGAAATCACTCTCAGTACCATTGTTTTTCATGCTCCTTCGTGAATGGCCCATTAAACCCTGTTGAAAGTGGTCAACTTTTCTAATCCAAACTTCCTAAATCCACATTCCTCCAAACAAAAGTATGGTCTGGTCTCTCACAGCAATACCCTGTGGTACCAATTTCTGTCTTAGTTAATGTTTTTATTGCTGTGAAGAGACACCATGGCCATGGCAACTCTTATAAAGGAAAACATTTAATTCAGACTGGCTTATAGTTTCAGAGGTTTATTCCATTATCTTCATGGTAGTATCAAGCTGACTTTGTTCCATACCTAAGGATACAGTCAACACTCCAAGAGGTATAAAGTAACATCTGTACACTTTCATAGAAACATGAAAACAATCTATAAACAGCAAGCTAAGAAAAAGCAGCTTCTCAACAGAAAAATTTCATGTGTAGTTTTAGAAAATCAATTTCCTGTGATCACTACTTCCCTAAAAAAAATGTTTTTTAGTTCTTTTAGGTCCTGTAAGATATAGTTTGATCATATTCACTCTTCCCCCAACTTTACTCAAATCCACCTATCATTTTCATTCAACTCCGTGTCCTCTTTAAAAAATAAAAATTGTGAGTTTTTTGGGGGGTGGGTTGTTTTTTAATATGTGCTTCACTGGTATGTGTTCAACTTACCAGGGGCCACAACCTCAAAGAAAACTGACTTGGCCTTTTCTAGTAGCTATCAGTCACCAAGAGCTCCTCGGGTAGTGATGGGACTTCATGACCACTTTCCCTTTCCATGCTGGTATCTTATCTAGCTTGATCTTTCATGGGTTTTGTGCATACTGAAAAAGCTAAAAATAAAGCTGCCACATAATCCAGATATACCACTCTTGGGTTTATGCGCAAAGAACTCTATGTCCTACTATAATAAAACCTCTTCATCCTCATTTGTTGTTGCTCTTGTCACAATAGCCAGGAAATGGAATTAGCCTAGATGTCTCTCAATTGATTAATACATAGTTAAAAAAATATTGTATACTTATACTCTGGCAAATTGTTTAAGAGGAAGAAATAAAACAGTTGTTATTTGGTGTATACCTTGAAATTATATAGCCAATAATGAGTCATGAACTCAGTTCAATTCTTAGTTATTTTGTTCAGCCATGGGCTACTATCTATATATTGAGAAATATCAGTTATCCATGTGTAGAGGAATAGAAGATGATTTTGCCAACCACAACCTCCCTGACTTTACAGAAAACAGATTTATTTCCATATCCAGAATAATCCAAAGCAAGTTGAGAATTCTGAAAATGCTCATACTAATATATGCATATGTTGGATCTGCCTATGAATCTTTGTATTCTTCATAGCATATTGTACAAAAGGTTTCTGCCTTCAGAGGCATTACCTCTGTTAGGTATGTCTCATATATGACAGTCTTCTAAATGTCTTAAGATATCAGTGTATATTGTATATACAATAAGAAAATAGGCAATATTTTTATCTCCAGTTCATGGATAGAAAAACAAGGGAACAAAGAGGTGATTGAATTTTGTTCATAAAAAGAAGTTGGCATGTGGAAAACAGAATTCTTTAATGTGAAACTGCAGAGAGTTCTCTATGTCCCTGTTTTGAAATAGGAGTACCCCCTCTTATGGATTTGTGAAGATTAAGTAAGTTTGTTTTTGGATTAGAGCAAGGTCTTTGTAATGGATCAAAATGTGTTGATTATAAGTCATAGAACCAAATAAACTCTTAAAAATGAATTTTCAGTGTGATGCTTTAATGTATCCGACAGTGAATTAAAACATTTTTAAAAGCAATTCAATGACATTTAGTAGACCATCACTCTCAGCAAAATAAAAAAAAATCTCTCAGTTCTTAATAGCCATTTTAGCAATTGCCTGTTGAAAATGCTGTACCTGGCTCACACTGAGTAGTACACACATATAAAGGCTTTAATGATGGGAGTATTTTAAACGTATTCTTCCTATTCCATTTGCAGTCTAGACTTTTGCGATTCGAGCTTGAAAACAATATCTGAGATTGTCAAATGGACTTTGGAATGAGCTCCTCCAGGGATGGCAGGTTGCAGGTTGAAGCAAAAGCAATTAGTTACCCATCATGTGGTTATTGATCTTCCTGTATTTTTTGTTATCAGTACTTTCAAGGCAAGATAAAAGAAGCCACTTCAATACATCACAATTTGGAATAAATATGAATAACATTTGGAACATAGGGGCTGCATTTTTTTTTCATGAGATACAGATAGTAAATAGCTCTGACCCCAGCAAAGGGGAAGTACTTGTTAAATTCAGATGACACCTTTCAATGAGGAGCAATGGAGAAAAGACCATAGACGAATATATGCCATTTGGCATAATTGAGTCAATTAGAAATAACAATAAATGTTCTCCCTCTGCCTCTCAATTGTATGCAACCTTTTAACTGTTGTTTTCTATTAAGGTTTGATAACCAAAAAAAAAAAATGTTTAGTCAAGTGGTTTCATCTTGTGGCTATGGAGATAAGGACTTGAATACATCAGACATATAGAAATTCTTTTTGTTTGTTTGTTTGTTTCAAGACAGAGTTTCTCTGTGTTACGGCCCTAGCTATCCTGGAACTAGTTGTAGATCAGGCTGGCCTTGAATTCACAGAGATCTGCCTACCTCTGCATCCCAATTGCTGGGATTAAAGACATGCACCACCACCACCCGGTTTACGTATAGAAATTCTTAATGAGAGAAAAACATGCCTTGAAAACATTGTAGTGGGGCTGGAGAGATGGCTTTCCAATTAAGAATGCATACTATTTATGTAGAGGACCCCAGTTTGTTTCCTAGCACCCATGTTAGACAGCTCACAACTGCCTGTAAATCCAGAACAGGGAATACAGTGTCTCTGGTTTTCCTGAGCACATATGAATACACCTAAATAAAATTGATGAAAATATATACTCAAAAAGAAAAAGCATAATAATCCATGTTTCTAAGATCATGTGATGTCTTAATATTTAAGTTAAATATATTGTGAAATATTGCATAACCAGAAACATGTTTGTTTTTTATTCTTTCTTTTAACACATATAATAAAGGTTACATATAGCAGAGCTTACTGCTATGTTCCATGCAAAGAAGAACACGAAGATTGGATCATCCAAGGAAAGAGAGGGAGTGGCCATGTGAAGATGAGGGCTCTAGGAGGGCTCTGAGGTTCCTAGGGAAAGAACAACATTTACCATAGCCTGGAATCCTCAGTCACTCTATTTCAGAGAGTGAGCTCCTAAATTCCAGAGAAAAGATTGGATTTTCGGTAACCATCTTTTGAAACTGCTTGTGCAAACTGGGATGAGTGGATGAGAAGAAACTCAGAGAACAATTAAAGAAAGACCAAGTAACAGATCCAATTGCAACATCTTTGCATTAGTGAAAGCATGACCTAATGTCTGCATCTGCATACCTTACAACATCTGAGGTAAAAAAAAATTCTCATATCTTCCTTCTATTCCGGTATGGAGTCTACAGTGCTTAAGTAATTTGATTTGAAATAATCTTTCTTCCTGTGCGAAGTGCTCTCAGCCACCTCATTAATTTTGATTTTATGCTCAATAAAGTTTCTGTTATTTCTGCAAATTTCATATCTGGTTAGGCTCCTGGAGTTCTGCCCTTTTCATCTTGTATTTAAAGTACAAATCCCTCTGTTAATGTTCATCTATTTCTATTGTTTCTTCTGTCTAGTCATAGTTCACGAAAAAACATTCTATCTCTAAGAGAAACCCATGTATCTCTCTCATTTTCTGATCTCTATGGTTCATATTATCCTTCACTGAGACATTTCTGTTTTATGTGCATGTGTATCTGTGTTCATATTTGTGTGTGTTCATGTCATAAATGTATGAACATATATGTGCATGTGGAGCCTTCGATATCAGACCTCGGGAACCTTGCATTTTATTTGTTTGAGATAGAATCTCTCACGTTGTACAGAGCCAGTCAGGCTAGGCTGGTTGGCCGGCAAGACACAGGGATTCACTTGTCTTTACTTTCTCAGCTCTTTGTTTATAAGTGTGTGTGTGTGTGTGTGTGTGTGAAAGGGCACTGGGGGTTGAAATCAAATCTTCATGTTTGCAAAGTGAGCATTGTGCTGACTGAGCTATCTTTCCAGCCCTCTCATTTCTTTTATATTACAGCTGTAATTCTTAGATTTGTTGTTAAAAATAATGTGTTATCATGAATTCTTCGAGAATTTCATATAAGCAATTTTGATCACAGTCACTCCTCATTTTTCCCCCCACTTCCTTCTTGATTTGCTCTCCATTGCACATCCTCATTCTTTTTTTTTTTTTTTGAAAACAGTCTTTTCACAACAGATATCTTGTAACCTTCCCCACTCCCCACCACCCTTTCTTGATATTCCATGCACTTTGGGTGTAGGGGTTGTGTTGTCAATACATTAATTGGGGATGGGCATACAATGGTCAGTTGTTTTATGTATTTAGGGTAAGTAAATATTTCATGTGAGGTTTTATTCCATTAATCCATAGCTCTTAAACCATTCTAAATATTTTTTTCCATAAATTATATTTCATAAATGTAAATGCAATGCTTACCTTGTGCAAAGGTAGTGGAAGATAGGAGGAAACAGACATCATGTATGCTTCAAAGTCCTTAAATACAGACAGACAGACAGCAGAAACAACAAAGTAGCTACATCCAATAATTTCTGAGCAGGGTGATTTATTAGGCTTGTGAAAGGAGGTGAAGTTTTTGCGAACAATTGCGAGGACAAAGTAAAATGTGCTGGATAGAGAATTTGGGGAATCCTTACAGGTGAGACTACTTGAGAGGTAAAAAGGAGAACAGGAAGTGACCAAGGAACATATTAAATTAGGCAGAGAGTGGAGGCCCTGCAGTAGGACCAAGCTGTCATCTTTGAGGAAGAGGAGGAAACAAAGTGTGCATGATTTCAATAATAATGTGGGTAAGGAGGCTGAGGCAGATGGGTCTGAGCTTTGCAGATCATTGTTGCAGAGTAAGTAAAATGGGAAGGGAGAACAAATTTATAAGATACACACACAAACACATATACACAGAAAGACACACACAGCCATGCACAAACATACACACATATATATACACATATACATTTATGTATACACACATGCACATATACATATATACACAGACATATATACACATACACACATACATGCTTACACCCATATAAACACACAAAGGGACTCATATATACTACATATATACACATGCATACAGAAATACACAGAGACAGACACATACACACAAATATACATACACAAGATACAAATACATACATATCCACACAATCATATCCACAGATATATACATTACATTTAAAGAGATATTATTGGTTGTGAAAAATATACACATATACATATATACACAATCATACAGACCCACAGATATACACATTATATTTTAAAGAAATATTATTAATTATAAAATAATAAGTTTTCTCTATCAGAGACGAAAGGAGAAACAAAGAAATTAGTTGAACAGCTCCACTCATTTACTCACTCCAAGCTGTTGTTACCGTATGCTAGTGGCTAAAATACAGAAATTTTCTTCTCACTGTTCTAGAGGCTAAAACTCTGGTATTGGGTATCAGTATGACTGGGTTCTTGTAAGGGTTCTATTTGTGTTAAAGGTGAGAGACACACACACACACACACACACACACACACGCACACACACACACACACAGAGAGAGAGAGAGAGAGAGAGAGAGAGAGAGAGAGAGAGAGAGAATTTCTCCTGTGTGTCTGTTTTTATGTGGGAGTGTACTCATGACTAATTGTCTCCCAAAGGCTCCTTCCACCTCCATCACATATGCTTTAGAAACACACAGTTTTGAGGTCCAACCTTTTCACATGTTCCAGGGTAGGGGTATGTGGATTAGAAATATTAGATGGAAGGAACAGAGATGTGAAAGAAAAGGAACAGAGAATAGAACCAGTAGGGCAACCCACTGAATACTGAATTCACCCGCACTTGTTTTCCTTATACAAATACCCAATACAAAAGGGGGGGGAGGGGAAGTAAAAAAAAAAAAAAGAAAGAAACCCTGCTTCACTGTGACACAAGAACAAACAGCAATTGCTTGCTTCAGTTTCAGTATCTGAAACATCAAGCAACTATATCCGGAGTTAAGCATTCTATTGTTTAAGCAGGACATGTAGCCATCACACCTTACACTAAACATCCTGTAGGCAGCCAATCCCAGGGTCAAACCTCCTGTCACATCCTTGGAAGAGCAGGAATAGACTTGAATTCTTTGACCTTTGGTCAAGGTGGAACAGGTACATTTCTGTGGGTTCCCACAGCACAGTCGTTCATCCCTTAGCATACACTACCCATAGTCAAGCTGAGATATGATGCTGAAAACAGAGAAAGGAGCCAAGACAGGTCAGGTTGATGAAAGAAATGTTAAGAGAAAAAAGAAGAAACAAACTCAAGACAAGTCCTCAATTGCCAGTTGATACCGTAGAATGTATAGTAATTTGTTACTGGGTTGGAGGTTGTTTAAATCTAGAAAAACCTTTTCTCAGTAAATTTCTGATAGTTCTATTCAAAAGATAATGGTTAGAAAATGAAGCTAGACAGCAAATATTTTATATTTACCAGCCATATGACCTTCAGCCACTGTCCATACATATATGAGAAAGAGAGACTCGGTTCTAATACATCTTTATTTACAAAACAAGCATGGAACATAGCAGTAAGCTCTGCTATATGTAACCTATGTTATATGTGTTAAAAGAAAGAATAAAAAACAAACATGTTTCTGGTTATGCAATATTTCACAATATATTTAACTTAAATATTAAGACATCACATGATCTTAGAAACATGGATTATTATGCTTTTTCTTTTTGAGTATATATTTTCATCAATTTTATTTAGGTGTATTCATATGTGCTCAGGAAAACCAGAGACACTGTATTCCCTGTTCTGGATTTACAGGCAGTTGTGAGCTGTCTAACATGGGTGCTAGGAAACAAACTGGGGTCCTCTACATAAATAGTATGCATTCTTAATTGGCAAGCCATCTCTCCAGCCCCACTACAATGTTTTCAAGGCATGTTTTTCTCTCATTAAGAATTTAGTCAGATGCCTGATTGATCTTTAGCTTGACCCTTGGCACAGATTCCTGCTAGAAGACTTGTGATAGGAGCTCTGCTTTGGACACTACTGCCACATACTAAACCGTATGTGCCACTAAATGCAAATTAGGGTTTTTCTCTATGCTCCCCAATCCTATATATTCCTTATACTCTGGAATAAAGTTGAGCTATTTCACCGAAAGTAGTCTCTCAGAAGGCTGTCTCTGTTAGTACTCACAGGCTGCATATAAAACTTTCTGTCCCCACTTAAATGCCTTCTTGCCCTTGTGCACTGGTGACCAATAGACTGAGAGTAAATAAGAGACCCCCAAGATGTTTTTTGTCATTTATTTTGCTACACAAACCATACCTATAATGAATTATCTATGATTTCTCTTTTCAGTTTTGATTGCAAAGATAAAAACTTAGACTTTCAGGATTATATTCTTCCCCTAAGTATTTTGCTGTTAAATTGTCAAATGCACTTTAATATATTTTTACACTTATTTATTTTTTAATGTGTGTGTGTGTGTTTGTGTGTGTGTGTGTGTGTGTGTTTATGCATGCATGCTACAGTGCCCAACTTGTTGTCAGGGGACAACTTATTTGAGTCACTTTTCTCTTTCCACCATGTAAGTTCTGGGGAATGGAACTCAAACTGTCAGCTTTGGTGGCACCCTTTACTCACTAAGACATCTTGTTAATCCTAAATTGTTTTTTTTTTTCAGCGATATTCCTTCATTGGATCTTTCTAAAACATTCCAATTAGTTTCCATGGCAATGTAATTCTTTATTTTCACACAGACATTTCATCAGTTTACATTATATATAATTACATTATGCAATTATAATAACAAATCAACAACTTAAACAGGTTTGGGAACAAATGGCAAAACAGACATTTTAGTAAACAGCTCAAATGGTGGGAGCAGAAATACACGAGACACCATTCTCTTCCTTGGTATCTAAGTTCTAGGTGTTAAAAGAAGGGACAGCAACTGTAACTGTGAGGGTTTCACAGAAATGATGCTTTCTGGGAAGTCTGGACTTTCTTCACAGAAGTATTGCACAAACAAGGTTTGTTTTTGTCTTAGCTTGGTTGCCTGAAGAAAGAGAAGCAGGCACTAATAAATCTAACAAATTATTTAGGTGGAGTCTGCTTAAGAGAGTTTGTACAGCTTATGCTTGGTCCCAACTGGAACTTAGAGATCTGTTCACTCATCATGACCTTGTCTTTTCCTAAGCTTGTCACTCTAGAACAGAAGATAATTATTATACTCCAATGAAATTCCTCTGAATTACTCATGATCGAGCCTAGCAGGCTGGGCCAAAGACCTGCTATTCCCATAAAATACAGTTGGCTAAAAATCATTTAATTCTAGAATTTAAATGTTAACTTTCCTAAGGAGACATGAAGAATGGTCTATTTACCCCAGTTTGGGCTCCAATAAAGCATTAGAGAAATGATTCTACCCAAGTCCAATGTGACAATCAATCAGTATCAGGCTTACTTACTTTAAATTCTCAGCTTACAGAAACATAAGTACAGAGGTTACATGCATGTGCACAGTTAACTAAAAAAATATCTACAGGCAATAAAGTCCCATCCAATCATGGATGATGGTCTCATGGAAACTCCCATTCCCTTACTTATATACTGGCAACTGCCACTAGCACTCAAGTATAGCTATGGGAAGGAGATAGTAGATGGTGGAATCACATGTGATGGCATCCGGATCCTTAACCCCCTTTCTTCCACTAAAGAGCATTATTGTCTCCCTTAGTATTGCCACTGATGTAGCTACCCCTATTGTATATTACTTACTTCATTGTCATCATCATGGGCCAAGGTTATCTCTCTTTCATGACAGATAGAGTGGTCGTGATATGCTTCAAGAAAATACCCATACTACAATGTTGCATTCTTTCTTCCTCACTCATATAGCCTTTATGACACCATTTCTCTGACATGAACCGAGCCGTAGCTACATATATGATTCTTTTCTAATCATTAGAATGTTGTGTTGTATCAGTGGGCCTTTTATTTTCAGTACTTCCCCATAGATATGGTCACCATAAGGAAACATTTTTTTTTCCTGGATCTGTACCTTTTATCCTTAAAGGGAAATGATCTGGCCTGTGACTTTAAGGGATACATGTAATCTGAAATCTACACATTCCTAGAAATAGTTGCAAATATCTCCAGGATGAGGATTAGATTTGTTTAGAGAAGGTTTGGAAAGGGGCAATTGCAATCCATTTTTCATGAAGTATTTTTCCACGAAGTGCCCAAAAGAGTAGTTTTCACTACTCTTATCCTGTCACATTAGGTTATTTCATTGTCTAAGAACAAAATATGGATTACAATGATTTTACATATGATACCCAATGTATTCCTTGTTTTCAACCCTGAATATTCATTAAATCATTAGGAAATAGAAGTATCTTGAGAAATTAATATCTCTTTCTCTTAGGTACCTTAGGTGTTATTATCTTCTTTTAATTAGGTGAACTGAGTATTCAAATAATCAGTCTTGATTCCTGAAACTTCCGATGAATTGAAGGAGTTAAATATTTCAACTCACACAGAAAACTGAAGAAAAAGATGCGATGTTGAATGAAACGCATGCTCCTTACAGTAACTCAAGAGGAGAACTTTTTTTATTCATTAATCAGTTTAGGAAAGCTAGTGACAAATTATGACATACCTTCCAGGGAAACGAGATAAAGAAAAGCACTGTCATCATTAAAAAGAAAAAATCATTACTGGCTGATTGTCCTTAGTTTACCATTATGAAAACTGGCATTGTAGGGTTGAGATGACAACTCAGTCAGTATGTTTGCCTAACAAGCATGAGAATCTGAGTTCAGATCCCCACAGCAGACATAATAAGCTGCGTATGGAGCTGTGTGCCTGAAATCCCCGCAAGGGTGAGCTGTGAGGCTGAGAAGTAGATGTCTGGAAGCTCAGCGACCTGCCAGCCTGGCCTTTGTGACAAAGTTCTAGATGGATGAGAGACCCCGACTCAAACAAAAGGTAGCCAACACCTGAGGAGTGACAGCTGAGGTTACCCTCTGTTTGTACGCACATCTGCTGTACATGTCTACACCTCTCCACACACAAATGGGTGCGTGCATATATGCCTATACCTTCATCCAAACAAGTACATACAGACTGACATCCTGAAAGACTAATCCCAGGGTTTTACCCTGAAAAGTAAAAGGGGGGCCACTATTTTTTGTGCACCTAATCATTCCAAGACCTTGTAAAAATGATCCTGCACATTAAAAGATTTGTGTCAAATAATGCCTTCCTGTGCCTAATGTAGTCATTATTCTCAGTGTTCATATTATCAATAAAAGTTCTATAATGTCCTATATGAAAAACAGCCTCCCCCTCGATAAATACCATTGCTATATCTGATGAAGGACTTCATCACAGATCTGGTTGGTTGGCTATCTTTGCAGACAAGAGCTGAGCAGGGCACCCGTAGGCAATGCAATTTTACAAGAAACATATGGGCAGAAATTTACAAGGTCCTTGGGGAGGGAGTTCTGTTACCCAGATGGTTGCCAAAATTCCTGATCCCTGCACTTTGCAAATGAGACTGGAAGAGTTAATCAGATTAATATGAATGATGATTTGGGAACATTGGTTGGGCTCACCTCTCTGGCTCACAGACCTCTAAGGAGTGCCTTCACTGGGGCTCCTCTCTTCAGGAGCCCTGAAGTCATGCAGCCAATTGCTTAGCCACATCATTCTATCAACCACTCATTTGTCAATAAACTGTGAATATGCACTGATGTAAACAGTGTGACCCAAATGTTAATGCTTACAACCATCTTTTAACAATCATCTTTTAAAAACATTATGGTCAAAGTGATGCTAAGATAGGTCAGTAGATAAAGAACACTCGCTGCTCTTGGAGAGAACCAGGCTTAGTTCCCACCACCAACATGGTAGAATAAGAATTAATTCACAACTGTGAAAGTAATTAAAAGCAAAAAATAAAATAAAACTGAGTAATGAAAATGTGCCCAGAGTTTTTCAGTAACTACACTGCTGATGTAGTTTGTTGAGATAATCACAGGTTAGCAAATAACTCACTAATAGTAGCTAAAAATTTATGAAAGAATCACTAAAATTGGCAGTCTACTAAATTGCAAATATTGTTGCTTTGCATTGATGAAGTTAGAAGTTGAAATTCATTGTGGTTCTCTGCCTTGTATAGAAGACATAGTTAACAGAGAACCAGAAATCCTGGACAAGACTCTTTGAGTTACATGCTTCTAAGCCATGACGAATGCTTAAGCAATTAAGTAAGATAGATCATTTTCAGTATTAGACAGATATGATAAGCTTTATTAACTACCAGTTGCCATTTACTTTTTAAGTTTAGTTTCTCATCTCTAAAGTGACACTGTATAATACCTATAGCTAAGCACGTGTGTCAGAATTAAAATGTGCTTTCTAAATATTGGGTTGATATAGTTTATGAAACACAGTAGCATGAGATAATTTGTACATGACAATTGTTACAAGCCCAGCACTCTTGTGTGTATGATTTGCTCATGAACTCATGATGCTCTGATGAGAGGGGCTTCTATTGCCTATATCCTGTGAAAGAGGATGCAAGGAATAGAAAGGTTATGTGATGTTTTAGCCTTTATACAGCTAACAAGCAACAATAAGAAGATTCCAAAGCGGGCAGGTTAGTTCAATGTTCTGTTCACTTCTCTCTAATTTTTCATTGCATACACTCACTAATTGTGAGTGCATTTTAGTCAGAACTTATCTGTGATGTCTTACTCCTATAAGTGTTTTAAAAGATACTTGAGGTTTTTTTTTTTTTTTGAAATAGGTTTAAAAAAAAGTTAAAAGCTAGAAAGAAACAAGGTCTTATCCAGTCAGTTTCCATATTCTTATGTTTCAGGTTTGGAAGTCTCAGATCATGTACATAGATGGAATCAAGTAGTCACAAGAGTCTAGAAACTTCCATATTTGGGGTGAGATAGTATCCCATCAGACAGGACATAAAGCTGTAGTAATGTCCAGTTCTGGCCCTGCTCTCTGATCCTAGGATTCTTGGGAGCATATCTGATGCTAAATTGTAACCCACAACTAAATTCAAGACATTTGCCTAAGACTAGGGCTAAAAGCCAGCCTCATAGCTGCTTTAGCAATAGAGACACCTGTCTCCTAGTAGGCTAAATGAGATCACTAACTCATTTGCATAAACCAGCAGATGGGAAGAGTGGCATTTCTTATCAGTTCTGGCTGGATTTCAACCAATTATGCAGACTTAAAATGTTTGGTATTTCACTGCCAAACTCCTAAGTGATCCAGCCCCCTAGTGTGTGTGTGTGTGTGTTTTAATAAACATGATGTTTAGGATTCAAAATAATGATAGTATCTGCTTTACAATTTCCAGAGTGTGTGGCTCACAGATAGTATGTTCTTTCTTCCATTCATTTCTCATAGACTTTTCTCATAGTCACTAACTCTACTATGAGTTTCTTCTACACATTAGACTGATTGTGATTTTGTCTATGGCCCCTCATAGTAACCTCTGTACTATTTATCTTTTTTGAATATTTTCCTTATTGTTTGGAGGGATTGTTGAAATTATACTATAATTACATTACTTTTCCCTTTCCTTTCCCTCTCTTAACCCTCCCATATACCCCTACTTTCTCGTCTTCAAATTCCTGAATTCTTTTTTAATTAATTGCTTTTACATGTATATTTGAATATGTATATACATATATTCCTAAATATAACCTACTCACTCTGAGTAATGCTACTCACATGTGTGTTTTCAGGGCTATTCACTTGGTATTGGAAAATAAATTTTATTATTTTCACTGAAGAAGACTATTTCTTACAAGCAATATTCCTTAGATTCCTAGAGTTCTTTTTGTAGCATTGAGGCCTTGTGGGTTTCTCCTGTAAACTTTGGCACGTCTATTGAGTGCAACGATGTAGGCACAACCCTTAGCACCCAGAAGTAAATAACTGAAAGTAAATAGATAGTAGTTAAGGATATATATTCATATATTGTAATTACAATAAAATATTACTCCCCAGTTTTATTGTAGTGGCGAACACAATGCCTGATACACAGTCAATAGTCAATAAAGATTTGCTAAATGACTAAGCAAATGAACCACAGGGCGAATACTTGAACTACCAGCATTTGAATATTGGCTTTCACAGCTGTAATGGAAATAAGAGAGAATTTCAGACACCTCGGCAGGGTCTCCACAGGGAATAGCAATCAGTCATCCACCCCCAATCAATATTTACACAGTGTGAGCTCCTTCAGGCAGTTGTGGGAACTCTGTCTTTTTCATCTTTCTATCACAGGCTGTTAAAGAGTGCCACATACATGGCAGAATTTCAATAAATGCTTTTAAATGACCTCAAAAGAAGGGCAAGTTCTGACCCTACCCTCCAAGGAATGCAGTCTATATTTTAGTGGCTACTTTCAACATCTTGTGGGTTCCTGCCCACTTGCACTGTGGGTCAAGAGGAATATCAATACAGTATTTACTGAGACTTCTTGACATTTTTAATAGTCCATTGTGATGACTGTCTCACTTCCCTTTCAAAATGAAAAGACAGAGACTATACACATCTCCGTATGACTTGATTCTAACACAGTGATTCAGAAATAAGAATCACCACCATGTCATGAGTTACTACGTAGGAGATAAAACAATTCATCTTTTGTCATTAAATTGTGACACTTGCCGGCATGTGGCCTGAGTTCCAATGAGCTTGGCTTTGTCTAATTCCCTGGGTCATTAGCTATGCAATCATAATTATTTTCAGCTGTGCAGATCAGCATTATTTTTCTCATTCATTCTTCTCCTCCCCTTCTTTATCACATCCCGGCATCGATGGAGACCATGAGAGCACCATCTGGTACAACCTGTGCATGGGAGCCATCAAACTGAAAGGCAGCCAATGAAGGATGCCCGAATTTCATTAGATGCATTCATATGCTGCTTCAGTCTCATGCCACTTCCTAACCCTCTTGATTTTACTGTAGGGAGTTCAAGGACTCCCAGAGGCTCACTAAATAACAACTACCTGTCCCCAGTGCCAGTGACATCTGAAGACCCATCTCTATTGAGAGTGAAAAAATTTGACACTGAGTTATGAATAGCTATATTTGCAGAGAATTAACAGTTCCTCCATGTCTACAAACTGACTTAGGCAATTAGAGAGACAGCTGCCAAATGGGTATTAACATAACTGGAAATGCTTCCCCATGCATGAGTCAGACCATCCCGGCTATGCGCACCACCCTCAGTAAACTGCATTGACTTTCATTTCCAAGAAACTCTTTCATGTGCAGACAATGCCCCATCTTGGAGCAATTGACCGGAATCTTACTCAGTAGAAACTGCCCTTTAGCTTGTGGGAAGCAAATGAAGTAGAAGTTTGGGCTCTTCTTTCTTTCTTTCTTTCTTTCTTTCTTTCTTTCTTTCTTTCTTTC
>JABTXL010005167.1:13196858-13249649 GCA_025134845.1 Neodon shergylaensis | reverse complement strand
TTCTTTCTTTCTTTCTTTCTTTCTTTCTTTCTTTCTTTCTTTCTTTCTTTCTTTCTTTCTTTTTTTCTCTTTAAGCCCAGGAGCTATGTTTTTAGCAAACTATTTGATCTCTGTGACTGTCAGAAAAATTGGTAGGTTGATTTATTTTGGTTTTCTTAGCATCATTATTTAGTGTCACACAAACAGACAAATGGCATCAGGTTTGGTGGTATAGGTCTGGCACTCAGAGGGTGAGACAGGAGGATTTTCCTGAGTTTCAGGCCAGTGAGCCTGAGCTAAAGAATGAGATCCTGTCTATGAAAGGACGAAACTAATATTAATCAAAATCAAGAATAAGATTTAGAATGATATGAAAACAGAATCCAAAAATGCAAGTCCCGGTGCAGATGTTGTGTTAGGATCTAACATTTGTACTTTTACACTGGTCTCTGAATAGCTGTAGTTTCATGTCCTATGAAATACACCTCTAAAGGTGGCTCATGAACATCTGCCTCAAAAACACACAGGGTGCTTATTTAAAGTGTATATTCTTGAGTACATTTTCTTTTTAGCATAAGGTAGTAGAGATAATTCTTGCTATTCATATTAGCAAGTATAGTTAAAGTCTATAGCAATCCTGACAAACATGGACTGGTTATTGAATTAAAACCCAAAGAATGGGGCTATAGAGATGGCTTGTTTCCTAAAGTTCTTGCTGTACAACTGAGAACCTGTGTTTAGATTCCTGACTTCTGACATTCACACAGGTGCTATGGCACATGAATATCTACATTCTCACACATGAACATATTTATACACCCAAATACACACAAATAAATTAGCATATACTAACTGGGTATTCACTATGTGCCAGGAATGTATACTGATACTATCAGGTTGCTCATGGTATATTCAAACATAGAGACCCCAAAGCCTACAAACTCAAAACAGCATAGAATTTCTGTGCAAAAACAAAGGGCATAGTTTTATCCTAGAGGATCAGGAAAACTATTGCTGAAAAGAGATTCTGACTTGAGTAATAAAAACAACTTAAAATCATCTAAGCAATAGTTGTTCTGGGTGAGGTGGGGTGGAATTAAAGGCAGGAATATGACAAGACTAAACACACACACACACGTATACGTATACATATATGGATTATGGAGGGAAGCAAGAATAAGACAGACTAAATTACATACATACAAATATGCATATGTATATATACATAATCACATATAAATGTGGGGAAATTATAGAAGAAAACAAAAATAAGAATACACACACACACACATACACCTGGCAGGACAAATTGTTTAGAGGGAGTAAATATTTGATATACATCAAGTAATATTTAATACTATGAAAGTTGATATGAGAATTCTTATACCATTTTTAAAATGACCAAAGTAGATTCTAGCCTGTGGTGTTTAACAAATGTCATTTTACTTCTTCCATAAAATATATAGGAATAACACATCATATTCCAGATATCAAAAATAGACGCGATTCTCATGGCCAAGAATAACTTCAAAATTTTCTCAAAGACATTAAGGGCTTTGATGTATCTTGTCATATGGGATGAGAATAAAGAACAAATATTGGTTAAAAAAAAGTAACTAAAAGTGATAAAGACAATGGGCAATGATAATGTAGAAATATCAGTATTGATAATATTGGTCAATATTAAATGTCAGCAATGCAGCAGACATCGGGTGTTGAAGCCCGTGTGGGTCCAACATAGATAGTTATCTTCCCTAACTGGGACTGGAACTGAGTCGTGAGGAATAATCAGACGCAGCTTACACAGTCATCCTTCAAGGGCAAGATCTCTCTCCAAGCCCCTCTCTTTATTATCCAAACACCTTATATATCACCACATAAATTGAGTGGGAAAACACATCAGGCTATCTCCTAGGCAACCAGGTGAATGGGCTCTAGTCATGTCCACATCTACCTGTATGCTAGCAGTCACATAGGCCATGAATTAGCATCTCTATAAGACATCCTCCAAATTTCAAAGAAAGGAAGCACCAAACCTCCTAACTCTTACGTCATCAGCTTCAGCCAGCATCTCTTCTCAGGAGATCTACATTTATAACAAAAGAAACTAGGAGCAGCACATCCTGGCTATTGTTAAACAGAGACAGCTTGTCTGCAGAGTTCGTGACCACCTCAGACCAGGCTTATTTATGGCTCTTGTGCCACACAGAAATATGGGTACAATTGGGCTGTGGTGACATAATAATGGCTGGCATGTCAATTAGAAGCAAAACAGAAGATCACTTCCTCCACAGAACCCCAGTGGAGGGAAAATTCTCTACTGAAATCCCTCTTCGGGTGTACAGTCAGACACCTAAACAAACCATCACAAAGTGTTTCACTTCATAAAGCAAATCACAGGGGTATTGCTGTCCACTTGATGCTGAGACACAGAACTCTGGTCTCCTGTGTATTTCTGGGTCTTCTCCCCTCTTCTTTTCATATCACCTCCCAAAGGAATTCTCTTCCATATGTGTTATTACAAGCCTGTATTACAGGTGCTGTGAACCACCATAGAACCCCTCACAACTGTGTTTGTATTGGAGATGTTGAGAACTTTACAAGGAGTATATTTTAGATTTTTTTTTAGTGGACAACAGAGTAACGAAGCTATTTTATAATTTGTAATTAATTTTTTACATGGGTCTGGAAATATGACTCAACAGTTAATAGCACTAAATGCTATTAGACTTAACAGGTGACCTGTTCCCAGCATCCATTTGGAATCTCACAGCAGTTTATAAATCCAGTTTTAGAGAATCTGATGCCCTTTTCTGGCCTCCTGCAGGCACTTATATGGCATACACTCACATGTGCATAAATAAGTAAATAAATAATATAGATATATAGATCCCTGATATGAATGTCATATACCTGTAATCCTGGTATTTGTGACTGTGGAGACAGAAGATCAGTTCAAAATCAGCCTCAGCTGCACATTGAGCATTAGGTCTGGGATTTGTAA
Source organism: Neodon shergylaensis (assembly GCA_025134845.1). NCBI lineage: Eukaryota > Metazoa > Chordata > Mammalia > Rodentia > Cricetidae > Neodon > Neodon shergylaensis. The sequence goes on along the minus strand of JABTXL010005167.1, from coordinate 13,246,666 downwards.
AATCCTATCTCAAAACAAATGAATGATCAAAAGCATATAAAAACTAAAATGAAAACACAAATCAATAAGAATGACTCAATTAATCTTTGAATAAAATATACTCTTAATTAATTAGGGCCTTTGCTTTCTATGTATATTTGCCTAGAATGAGTAAAATGTCACTAGGGCAGAATATATGTTGTCAGAGGTTTCTGTCCCCCTTGTTCCCACAGCCACTCAGTCCCAGAGAAACACACAAAGGCTTACATTAATTATAAAATGATTGGCCTATTAGCTCAGGCTTCTTATTAACAAATTCTTACATCTTAAACTAGCCAATAATTCTTGTCTGTGTTAGCAATGTTATTTGGTACCTTTTATCAGCGAGGCATTCTCATCTTGCTTCCTCTGTGTCTGAGTGACAACTGCAGACTTCATCTTTCCTCTTCCCAGAATTCTCCTGTTTGCTTTGCCCTACCTCTACTTCTTGCCTGGTCATTCTGCCTATACTTCCTTCCTGGCTACTGACCAATCAGCATTTTATTAAATACAAGTGACAGGGTACAAACCATTGTCTCACAGCAGATACAAAAATAAAATTCAAAATATCCTATTAATCTATAGTATGGAACCTTCAGGGATGTTCTCTTAAGTATTTAAACCACAATTATTGTTTCCTTTTTCATAGTCACACACACAGATGTTCTTAAGTGTAGGAGATCATAATATTCTACTTCAAAATACACTGCTTTAGTAAATTTAGAGATGCCTGGACAGAGACAGACATAGGAATGGCCCTCAAAACTGTACTTTTGTAAAGAAAGTCCTATAGGCATAGGAAATAGTCTCAGTGAAATAAAGCATGGAAGAGACACATGACCAAGAATAGAACAGAATCTGGGGGGATGACCTAAGTAACTGTTTGTTTGTTTGCTGATGTGGGATTTCCTTCTGTTTGCCTATGGTGGGGCAGAATATACACAGACTGGAAGAGATAATAGAGAGAGTAGGCAGAGTCAGGGAGACACCATGTAGCTGTCTAAAGAGAAAAACGCTGCTGGAAACTTGCTGGTAAGCTACAGCCTCATGGTGACAAACAAATTAATAGAAATGGGTTAATTTAAGATATACAAACTAGCTAGAAATATGCCTGAGCCATTTACCAAGCAACATTGTAATTAATATAATTTCTGTGTGATGATTTGGGTCTGTGCAGCCTGGAACAAAAGTGTAGTGTTTATTTACAGTTTGTTTTTTCAAGATGGGATTTTTCTGTGCAGTACTGACTGTCCTAGAACTCACTCGGTAGCCCAGCATGGCCTCAAACTCACTCCAAGATCTACCTGCCTTTGTCTCCCAAGTGCTGGGATTAAAGGAGTGTGCCACCATTGCCTGAACAATTCTTATCTGCACAAAATAACCTTTATTCATAATGCAATTCAATTCTTCATAGTCTAATAAATGTTGCCACCACCTTCCAGGAGCTCCAAGTCCCTATTGCTTTCCTTCCTGCAAAGAGCTTCTACCAGTTGCCTCTTCTGAGAGTTTCCAACTTGTGTGGCTCTTGCATATGCACATGACAATAAATCTGTGTTTCTACTACTGTCAGCCTATCTACTGTTGAATTTAGCAGGCTTAATCTTCAGAGGGTAGAGGACAATGATCCTTATTGCCACATAGCTAATGCACTCTTTTCCTCTTGCACCACACAAAACTGGATGTGGCTTAACTCATTTGAAGCCAATTCTATGTACATTCATCAGTGGTTTATGAATAGATATGTAGCCTGTCACTGACCACTGAGAATTAAAAAGGATTCCTGTGAGATGCTACTCAGTCCTAAAAAAAATAATAGTACAGAGTAAAATAAAAACTGTAATAATAATCTATATTTTCTTAGGCATTAACTTTGAGTAATGGGAACAGGAGAAGCAGTTAAACCAAAAGAGGGGACATACAATGAATACGAGCCTTCTCTTCATTTTGGGGGAGACAGGAGAAATCCTTCCTGTAGTAGGAAGAGTGGGCCGTGTCCAGCTGCCCAGCTAGCTTGACGCTCTAAATAACCACACAGAAACTGTATTCATTTAAATACTGCTGGCACATTATGTCTAGTCTCTTCTTGGCTAACTCTCACATCTTGATCTAACCCATTTCTAATAATCTGTGTAGTACCACAAGGTCATGGCTTACCGGGAAAGATTCTAACCTATGTCCATCTCAGGCAGGAGAACCGTGGTGTCTGCCTGTCTGTCCTTCTTCCCAGCATCCAGTTATCTTTTCCACGCCTACCTAAACTCTTTCCTATCAAAAGGCCAAGGTAGTTTTTTTATTCAACCAATGAAACAACACAAATACAGAAGGACCTCCTACACCACTTCTCATCTATAGCATAGATGAGTCGTCAGCTCTGTCATATGTACAAGGTTCCCTATTTTTCCATATTCAGCCACATAAATAATATATTGTCTTTATTTAAATTCTCAATTAAGTTATTATTAAAATCAGAAAAAAATATAACTGAATAAACTATAATGGCAATAATAAAGTATTTTGGGATATATATTTTGGTAAGTGAAAAATCAACCAGAAAACCAGAAAAACAAAAGCAGTGTTTATTTTAAACTCTGTTATACATTCTTTTCCCATTTTTTCAGACCATTGTGCTTTTATCAGAAGACTGAGAAAACATGGCTTTTTCTTTATTATTTTTTTTCCAGATCTTGCAGGACGTTGGGGGTCTCTTTTATAATGTAGAAAGCAAATAGTTAGCTGTTCCCTGTGACAGCTGAACTATAGCTACAACAGGCATTTAGAAATTGCTTTGACTCAAAAACACTGTCTCCTCAAATGAAATTTACTAAAAGCAGGAAAAAGACTGACATCTGTGCTTTTATTTTGTGCTATCTTTTGGTCACCCATTTATCTCTCTGTACATCATGGATGACAATCGCTCAGACAGCATCTACCTAGAATCCAGGGATACATAGCTTATTCATTCCTTCTCAAAGCTAAAGGCACATGGATACCAGCCATTGTCTCAAACATGAAGTCATGTTAAATTTTAAAGAAACACACCTTTAATCCAAAACTTGAGAAGCAGAAGCAGGCAGAGTTCTGTGAGTTCAAAGCCAAGCTAGCTTACAAAGTTCCAGGACAGCCAGGGCTACACAAAAAAACCCTGTCTTGAAAAATTAAAAAAAAGAAGTTGAAGGAAGCAAAAAAAAAAAAAAAAAAAAAAGGAAAAAAAAAAGAACCAAGTGCAATTGGTGAGTTTAGGTCCATACATTGAAGTGACCATCTTTTAAGAACCACATTGAGGCCCTCAAGCAATGACAATTTCTTATCAAAACACCTTGCAGAAGCAGAACAAGACAATAATCTGTAGACCACACCTTAGCCTGGACTGCTAAATTCTTTGGTTCTGTATATCTCTGTATTGCTAACCAAATTCTTGCAATTCAAAAACCTCTCTCAGCACCTAAAGAATGACATTGGGGATCACTAAAGCACTTACATGCTCCTTTTCCAGTGTGTGCATTGATTGATTACATCTTTATTCTCTTCTTCCCACCATTAATTAATCTCTCTCTCTATTGTCTTATTGGGGTAGAAGGCCAAGTCTAGTGCTTTGGAACTCCCAGTTACACAGGGAATTCATATTGAAAATCTGTGATAATTGGATGAACCTTGTAAAATTTTTTGCTCCTTTAAATCATGTTATGTTATCTTGACTTTTAAAAGTTTGCTAGTCACCAAGAGCTAAAAGTCTAATGTTTTGGTTAAGGGAGTTTTAGACAGATGCCAATTAGTTCATGTAGAGATGGAGGAGCTTATCAATGCTGAGGAAAAAGGCACAGACATGTGTTGATTTTAAAAAAAATCTACTGATTAAGGGAATGCAGGGGGGGGAGAGAAAGAGAGAGGGAGAGACAGACAAGGAGAAGGAGAGAGATTTAGTATGTGCACATAGCAAATCAGTGAGTGAGAGGAGAGAATTATTTAGCATAGCACAAGCTGAAATTAAAGAGGTAAATTTTGACGAGGAATGAAGAGAATGATTTCCGACAGTAAAAATAATTGGATTGTAAAGTCATGTCCTGAGAGAGACAGAGGACACTTTGTCTTGCATCGTGTGTGAAGAGGAGAGCACAACAGCAATATTCTGCAAAACCCCAAGAGGGAATTTAACTTCTCTCCTGGCATATTGATTTCATATGGCTCAGTGATCCTGCTATCTCTGTCTTTTGGAAACAAATAGTAAAAAAATGCAAAAGAGTCCTATCAAAGTGATGAAGAAATGCACATATGATCTGTAATTGTAGTGAATAAGAATATGTTCAAAACCTGAAAACATTAGTGCTGATTTGGGGAGTGAGGAAACTAAGGGATAGCAAAAATCACTATCACTCAGTCTTCCTCACTTTACACCTGCTGCAGTGACATAATAAGGTCTCATATAAGGTCACACAACTGATTGGGGGCTGGCATCATGAAAAATTGACAATAGTAAAAGGTTTCTGAATGTATAGTGACCAACAATTCAAAATCAGGTATGTAGTAAACCTAAGATGTTTCTAGCACCAAGTTCCCCTGTGCATTGTACAGCTTTCCTGCAGCTTTGATTCTGAGATCACCTGGTACACTTTGATGTCACACCTGAGTCCATGCAAGTGATCGCTGAAACAAACACCAGGGCTCAGATTCAAGACTGCCATATGCTATGAATGGCTGTGCTCACTCTACACAACTTTTTCAGTCCTTGTAGAAACATGATGATAAAATTATGGCATGAAAGTGCTTCAATATTTTCCTATCATCATTCCTTAAGAAATTATGACAACTTCAGATTACATTGTATTAGAATGTTGGATTTTAAAGGTTTGAGTGTTGGGGGAAAGGGTTAGTGGAAAAAGTGCTCAGACATGAAGACTGAATTTGGATCACCAGCACCCATTTAAAATCAGGTTTTTATCGCCAAGGCATATATGTCATTATATATATCATGCTGGGAGTGCAGGGATGAGAGATAGATGAACCGGGAGGCTTGCTGGCATTTTGCAGACACTGTCTCAACAAGGGGGTATGGGGGGCAGGTCTGAGAGGTAGAAAATAAGAGAGGAAGAAACTTGAAGCTCACATCTGGCTTAAACACATCCACAGATGTTTACCCAGTGCCAACTCCCCTCAATTATATGAGTTCCAACTTGAGTTTCATTAACACAGAGTAAGGTGGAATTTCCAAAAGATTCTAAAATGGCTCCATTTCAATAATTCCTCCATTTTCTTTGGCATATTTGCACGAAACAGAGTCCTCAGCCTTAATAGTTATGAAAAAAAGGAAATAATTATCAGCTCTGGAAAAGTAAGACACACTCTGTGTACGATAGTATCAAATATTCACATGCTCTGTGTCTGGTAATACCAAATAGTCACATGCTCTGTGTTACAAATTTTTTCCTATTGCGAGCTCTCTGCTGATGCAAAAATCCCAATCAAGCCAATTGACAGCAAGCCGAATTAAAGGACAAGGACACCACATGGGCTACCTTGCCCCTCCTGGGACAGGCAGGAGGGGCCAATGTTTGGCGGGCACAGGGGCGGGACTTCCAAAGATGGAGGCCAGAACCGGGACTTAGACTCTGTGTATGGTAGTACCAAATATTCACATGCTCTGTGTATCATAGTACCAAATACTCAGCCAAGATTGAGTTGTTTCTGTAAATATAAACAAGCTCATCCAACTCATTAGTAGGCAAATCTGTTCCGTCCTCCCCCAATGGTAAAACAGCATTTTGCTGTTTATTCTCAGTGAATGTTTTATTTGCAAACCTATTTCATAGGCTGACATACTGGGGTGGGGGGGTCATATAAAAATCTGGAGGACAAGTGATTGTCAAGTAGAAAAAGTTCAAGAAATCCTACCTTAAATAATAAGTATCCCTCACTAGGCAACTGTGTTGAATGTGTACACACTTTCTTAATCAGTCACACCCATTCCTGTAAATCAGGTTTTATAATCTTACCACAAAGAGGGGGGAACTGGACCGAGAGAAGTGAAACACCCAGCAGAGATCTCCCAGCTGTTGAGTGTATGATTCATGGACTCAAGGCCTTAACCAACTGGCCCGGCTTAGAAACTTCACTGCTTTTGTTCTGCCATACTACACTTCTTAAGAGGCAGATGCTGAGGTTCACAGGGGCGATACTGCTGGGTCTGGGCTTCCCAGTTGTTTAAGAACATTGTAACACTATCCTCAGATCTGCTCCCTGCTCATTATGCAGGTGCTCTATAAGTACTTGGGGGCAAGACAAGTCGCACCTACTCCTCCAGTTATCTGAGAACTGTTGTGTGTGTGTGTTTAGTATAGCCTCCTTTCCACTTATATATTTTTATAGTAGTTAAAACCTTAGAAATTTCTCAGATCCTCTATTGTTCCTGGCTTTACATTTAAAGGAAGATAATGTATTTTCTCTAGTAAACGTTGATCACATGTTAAGCTGTCCCCTCTATGTTCCCCTCCACCCACCCTTTCAATCCCCATGACTGGCCATGTGTTACCATTTCCTACCTTCAAATCAATGTTTCACCTCTTGCCTGCACTGCAGTCTCTTGAGCTGAGTATCCATCCCTGTCTCTGCCCAAGGTTTTGCTGGCAAGGACAGTGTTTTATGTCAAAACTGGCCTGACTTCTCTTTTGAGGAGTCAGGCTTCCTTCCGGTAATCAATTAAAGGTCATTTTGCTAGCTTTGTGGGGAGGTGCCTACTGTTCTCACTTACCAGTGGCAGAAAGCCACTGGCTGCATTCCTAGTACAAGTGACCTGGTTTACAACTTTGACTTCAAGCCACCCACAGCTATAAGCCAAGGGGTCCAAGACAGGCACTGAGCAGAGCAGTTAAGAAACAATGGACATTCAAGATGAAAATATCTCCCAGTGTTAAAGGGACCCTTCCTTGAGCATCTTCCTTCCCAGCTTTTGCGTTTTTCCCTTCCCTTTAATGTCTTCATTCAATGATAGGGTTGTCTTTTTCAATTGCAAATGAAACACTGGCTCTCTAAAAACAGCAGCTCTTGGCAGGGTTTGCAAAGGAACCTTTAAAAGCTGGATTCAAAGTAACAGAGGGTTTCAAATTCTGGAGACAGCAACAAAATGACTCTTCATTGATAGCAAGGGGTAATACCTGTGATTGAGCACCGCAGACCCGCTCCCTTCTGATGGTTTAGGGCAAAATGTTACTTTGAACTTAAAATAAAAACAATAGTGCTCACAATAGTGACAAAAATGTTTACCTCTGGGAAGCCTAAAAAGACTCTGCATTTTTGTTTGGGACCGAATTTGAAACTTTCTGGAGAAAACTACAAGACAGGGAGCTGGTAAGAAACGTTATTGGAGGACGACAGTTGGACACTTTAAAACGACAATGGATTTCACATTTTTATCCATGAGCAGCACTGCAGGTTACTCTCAGGGCTAAGTGACATCCCTTCCAGATGAAAAACCATTCACAAACATGTGTTCACACATGCAAGAGCACAGCCAACGTCCACGGATAGGTGATAGAAAGAACCCTGCACTCCCGGCTGAGTTTTGAAAGGGCACTTCAGAAGGGGAATAGCCTTCCATGTCCTGATGAACCAGAATTCATTGCACAAGAACAATGCTCTCTTCAAAGATTCTGGCACATGGGCAGAGAGCAGGAGCCATCCAAAAGCCCTTGATAATAAACATACCGAGACTTTTTCAGTGACCAGAAGCGCAGATCTGCAGCATGAATGAAACGTTTGGCTCTCAGAACAAAGCCCTGCTTTGCCCTATAGTAAACTCTAGAAACTGGGGTCTTTCTGGGTCTCTGCAGTCTGATTTTTCTTGTAGCTTGGCAAAGGCCAATACTCAGGATGAGAACAGGGGGAGACAAGTGACCAATACCCTGCGACCGCAGAAAAGAATGTTTTGTTGTTTTGAGCAGAGGCTAAGACTACTCAAAGAACACAACCCATAAAAACTAGGTCTCCAATGCTATATGCCACTCCTTTATCTAGATGCAGTCCCTGAATGGCTAATGTGGAAGGTGTATGCATTTTTTTTTGAAGCTGCATTTCTGAGTGGCATCGAGTGTCGACCATGAATCCAGGCTGCTGTGCTGTTTTTTTTTTTTTTTTTGGCAGGAGCATTATAAAGGCCTCAGATGGAACGTAGTGACAGGGATGTAATCTAGAAGAAGGCTGCACACATAAATCACGTGGGTGCTCAAAGTCTGCACTGAATGGTCTCAGCCCCTCTTGGTGGAAATATTTCCTCTGTATTCTTCTTCTCTCAGATTGAAGACTGATTTACTAGGTATTCTGGCCATTTGCATGATGGTGATGTCTAGATTTAATGTAGTGAGAAAGCTAACATTTCATGAATATTAAAAGGCACTCTGGTTTTGTTTTTGTGTGTGTGTGTGTGTGTGTGCTCGCGCGCGCATGTGTTCCACATATGGGTTTCTGTGTACCATGTGACTACAGGTGCCAACAGAGCCCACAGAGTGTGACAGATTACAGGAATTACAGGCAATTGTGAGCCCTTTGATGTAGTGGTGGTACTGGGGGCCTAACCAGGGTCTTCCACAAGAGAAATAAATGTTTTTAACGGCTAAGCCACTTTTCTAGCCCCAACTCCACTAATTTTAAGAAATATGTATACTGTGTTAAGCTTATATATGTGATTGAGCCTTATAGAAATGTCAAGTGAAAACTGTAAATATGAATGAATTGAGACTTTAATTTTTAAAAAATATGTTTGTCTCTCTCTCTCTGTGTATGTGCATGCATGCATGTGTGTGTGTGTGTTGCACTGATCATCTCATGCTATGTTGCACACATGAAGATAAGAGGATAACTTTCAGGAGTCAGTTCCCTGTACCATAGAATCCAAGGCTAGGACACATGCTGTCATAGTTGTACTAAGCATAAGTCATCTAACCAGACCAGCCTGTCAGGCTTAATTAACTCACTTAAGGTCAAAAGGGCAGAACATAGTGGAGTAAGGAGATAATCACAGACCACTATCATAATCAATTTTTCCTTTTCTGCATTTTCCACTTTTTTAATGTGCAAATTACTTGCATTGGAATTGTAAAAATAAATCAAATGTGGAGTTTACTGAAAAGCTATAACTGCCCTTTGTACTAACTGCACAATCCCCTCCTCCAAGCGCTCCTGGAATATGTCATTACTGCTGGCTTTCTGGTCTGTTCTCAATTCATTAAGTGTTCATTTAGCGTTTACTCTGCTGGTGGTGTTATTGATTTTCTTGACTCTGACTCTCAGAATCACGGGAAGTCCCAGCTCTACTCCACCGCACTCCCTCTCGGATGATGGGAAATGATAGCTGTGCCTATGCTGGGACTTGTCTGTTGAATCTGAGTTGCCACAAAATTCTCAAAATTGAAGCAGGCTGTTTCCTAACTTGCCCTCAGCACATTCTTTTTATTTATGTGAAAAACTGGTCTCATGATTTCGATGTACTGTTGTCTCATAATATTCTTGCCTCTGCCAAGGAAGCACTTTGAGATGCCCAAAGCTGCCAGGGTGAACTGAGTCAGCAACAGCACATACCTCTGCACCCTGCTCTTAGCAGCCCATTGCTTTCCTCTATTGAATTGTGGGATCTGTGGTTTACACGGGGCTCATTTTTATCTTGTTTTCTGTTTGTGGCTTTACCCAAGTCTTTATAAGAATTTTCTAAAACTACTTTATGTTGCTGAAATGCTTCTGAAAATGCTAAGATCATTTCTACCTCGATTCCGAACTATTGGGATTGTTTCTTAAAGTTTCTAGCCTAGAAAAACAGGAAAATGAAAACAATCATTTTATTTACCCTACATATCTCTAAACATAAACATTTAGTATCTTAAATATAAAAGTTAATTCTTTTTTTCAAAAATTTTGTTTGTTGTTCTAGTTAGGTTTTCAGACAGGGTCTCACAGTAATAATTCAGGCCAGCATAGAATGTTGTAACCTATGCTGGCCTCATACTCATAACAATCCTCCTGCTTCAGTTTCTAAAATGTTGAAATTACAGGCATGAGTCACCACATCGATATTCAAGGATTTCTTAAGAAAAATGCTAAGAATTTCAATATCATGTAACAATAAAGAAAAATCAAAACCATAATGGAAACAAGTCATAAAATATTGGGGTACATCTGAAACTGAAGAATGTTTAGAGAGAAGAGCATGAATTGAACCCCAGTTAGCTGTATTGAACCTCACTTAGCCACATCTCCAAACTTAGGGTTTATGCTTTCAAAGAAAGTCATTATTCCATTGGTCATTCAAAATTATGAGCTAGTAATATTACTGCTCGTTATGTTGCTGATGAGATCACAGCTTGGAGAGCATGGATTTGTCTAGGGACCCACACCAATAAATGACAGACCCAGATCACTCCCACATGATGTGTAACTTTTCATGACTATAATATACTATATGATTAAATGGTATCTGCCATGTAAGAGGGCATTCATGGCCATTTGGTTTAAAATAAAACATTAGCTAGCAAAGCCAGAAAAGTCGTATCAACACCCATGTCAATCAACTTAGTTTCTGCTAACAGAGAGCTACTTCCAGATTATTGATTGAAGGCTATAAAAAGCATGGTGGGAAAGAAGAAAAAAGTGATTCAATTTGTTGACCATAAGTCCCTAATTACAAATTGATACAATTAGATCAGTCTCTTGATTTTTATAAACTTTGTTTCTACCACATATATAATCAATGAGTTTAGAACAGGTATCTCAGTTGGCTCACAGTTACAATCCTTACATTTGGAAGGGTGAGTCAGAATTTCCCTGAGTTGGAGGAATGCCTGGGCTACCTAGTTAGTTCAAGGCCCACCTGGATGAGTACCTATCTCAAAAATAATAAATAAATAATTAAGTTAAATTAGCTGTCTTATGTTCATATAAGAGTAATGGATGTATGCAACATTCACCATCATGTGTGGTTATATGGAAAACATGCTTTTATTTTTACAAATGTCAAGCTGAAGCATTTCCAATTAAATAACACTTGAATTGTACAGATGAACATATGCGTTAATGACCTCCTTGTACAGATGAGGGAGTAAAGAACAAGGGTTGTCAAATGCGTATCAAGTTGCAAAGGGACAGGAAGCTCTGATGGGCACTACATTCTGCTGACCACAGAGGCAGAGGGGCACACTATTCTGAACATTCTGAGAAGCATGATGAAGCCAAGGATGTCACTCAAAGACAGAAGATTCACACAATATGTGTCATGATGGTAGTGTAAAAATAAAAGAAAAGGAGAGTCATTTTTGTTAATTGATTTTTATTGAACTCTCCATTTTTCTCTGTTCCCTTCCCTTTCTCTCCCCTCCCACCTTTAACCCTCCCCAAAAGTCTCCATGCTCCCAATTACTCAGGAGATCTTGTCTTTTTCTACTTCCTATGTAGATTAGTGATGGAGGAAGATCATCTGTCTATGTGTTACTTTCATTGGTTAATAAAGAAACTGCCTTGGCCCTTTGATAGGACAGAAAATTAGGTAAGTGGAATAAACAGAACAGAATGCTGGGAAGAAGGGAAGTGAGGCACACGCCATAGCTCTCCTCTCCGAGATGGACACAGGTTAAGAATCATCCCAGTAAGCTGCCACCTCATGGTGCTATACAGATTACTAGATATGGGTTAAAGCAAGATATGAGAGTTAGCCAGTAAGAGGCTAGAGATAATGGGCCAGGCAGTGTTTAAAAGAATACAGTTTCTGTGTAATTATTTTGGGGCATAAGCTAGCCAGGCAGCCGGGAGCCGGGTGGCAGGAACGCAGCCTGCCGCTCCTCACTACAGATTAGATCTATGTAAGTCTCTCTTAGTGTCCTCATTATTATCTAAGTTCTCTAAGATTGTGGTTTGTAGGCTGGTTTTCTTTGCTTTATGTTTTAAAACCACCTATGAGTGATAATTGTTTTTCTGTGTCTAAGTTATCTCATTCAAAATAATGTTTTTTAGCTCCATCCATTTTCCTGCAAAATTCAAGCTATCATTATTTTCTGCTGTGTAGTACTCTATTATGTAAATGTACCACAATTTTCTTATTCATTCTTTGATCAAGGGGCATTTTGGTTGTTTCCAGGTCCTGGCTATGACAAACAATGCTGCTATGAACATAGTTGAACACATGTCCTTGTGGCACAATTGAGCACCCTTTGGATATATACCCAAAAGTGGTATTGCTGGGACTTGAGGAAGATTGCTTCCTAATTTTCTGGGAATTCACCACACTGACATTCAGAGCGGCTGTACCAGCTTGCATTCCCACCAGCAATGCAGAAGTGTTCCCTTTCCCCCTACAATCTCAAAAATGAGAGCCTTAGGCCGGGTGGTGGTGGAGCACGCCTTTAATCCTAGCACTTGGGAGGCAGAGGTAGGCGGATCTCTGTGAGTTCGAGACCAGCCTGGTCTTCAAGAGCTAGTTCCAGGACAGGCTCCAAAACCAGAGAAACCCTGTCTCGAAAAACCAAAAAAAAAAAAAAAAAAAAAAAAAAAAAAAAAAAAAGAAAATAAAGAAAAAAAATGAGAGCCTTAGAAGTTGGTTTTAGCATTAAACAAATTACAGCTATTTAGAGGAGGAGAAATAAAGGGACAAAGAAGGTAGGGAAGCACAATAACAAGGTATAATGATGCATGTGTGATGAAAATGTCACAGGGAGATCTGTGCTATGGACAATGCTAACCAGAACATTAATTAAAAGAACAAGACATAATAACAATTTCAGAAGACAGATATGTTCAGTCTGATCAAGCCATTAGACAGCACATAACAAAGAATCACATTACCTAGGAATATATATTGCTTGAGATTTTTGTTTTGTTTTCATTTAGTAAGATAGTTCCTAATGTAGTCCAGACTGGCTTTAGACTTGTATTCTGACCAAATCAAGCCTGAAAATCTTCATCTTCCTTCCTGATTCCCAAGTTGTAGGATTGTAAAAATACACTCAGCTTCTATTTATGCTTTTGGATATCTGTTAAAAAGAATTTAAATTCAAAATTTTAGGTTGGTGATATAGCTCTGAGCTTGTCTCACATGTAGTAAGTCCTAGATTCTATCACAAGCAGCAAATCAACCACTCAATTGATTAATTAAGTGCTCTCCCTGAGTAATTTTAGTCCTAATAATAGTGACTAATATCAAATCACATACAACTGTTCATTGTAGGCTGTGAACTACTTCATGCTCATACCCAACTTCACCATCACAATAATTCAGTAAGAGCTTTTATCTCCAATTCAGGTCTAAAGAAACAGAGCTACATAGAGCTAACCAACTAAACTCCACACACAATAAATTGACTCTCAGCTATCAACCATATAGGAACCTCTCCTTTTTCAACTATATAATATTGCTAGCTGCACTAATGACTGCTATACCATATGACCTGCAATTTTAACCATCTCTATACAAGATACTATGTTACAAGGTGGGCTCATGCGATAAAAAGCAAAACTTTCACTTTAATGCATACATTTGCATATTTATTTAACTCACCTGGGGTACTTACCTAAAGCTTTTACACTTTCCTTAGTGTTACAGCTGTTTGTGCAATTGTTATAAAATTTACATAAATGCTCATATACCAGAAATTCCATTACAAAAAAATCGTTTATTAAATTATACAAATTTAATAAAGAACAATTCATGAGACTTTTATAGAACAGAAATCAAATTTTTAATGAGTAGATAAGAGTTTTTATGGCTAGAAAAACCAATGTTCTTAAAAGGTATGGATACACTCATGGCAGGAAGGAGGAGCACATGGAAGCCACCATCAGTCTCTCATCTCTTTTCTAGGTATCAAAGCATGTATAGAATTTTACCTTGAGAAATTTTGTTTTGGGACCCTAGTAGTCAAAAATTATTTGGATTGGACACAGATAAGTTAATTAAGCTTCCTGACTTCATGTTCAAACCAAAAACAAAGTCGTTGTAAGAATAAGATAATATTAACATTTTACCATGTGTATTATTAACATGAAATCTAATTGTGTTTGTGAAAAGAGGTTTTTAAATATAAATTTGAATTAATATTCTTAGTAATCACAATAAAATTGACCTTACCTATTCCTCTTAATTTTATGTTCATTGAAAGCATGATCACTGAATTATGTGTGCAGGGACATAGGTATTTCTAAACCCAAGACTGGGCTGGGTCTACTCTTCCTGGCAATTAGAAGACATTGCTTCCACTGTAGATGGGTCCTGCTGGGTCCCACAGCTGTTTAGTTTCAAATAAACACAGAGGCTCATATTAATTATAAACTGCTTGGCATATTGCTCAGGGTTATTATTAACTAGCTCTTACAACTTAAATTAACCCATAATTCTTATCTTTGTTTAGCCATGTACCTTTTCTCTGTAAGGCATTCTCATCTTGTTTCCTCTGTGTATGGCTTGCTACAATGTCTCTGCATTTCCTCTCCCTCTTACATGACATTGTCAGTTTGTATTCTTTGGTTTTGGAAAATATCACACTACTTTATATTACTTTGCCTTCTATCTTTCTGACACATACTAAACAACTTTCTGTCCTTCACCAACCTTCCTTCTCTAACCCATGAATATTGGCATCTCCCAAGGGCCCCTCACTTCTTTTCCATCTCTTAGCTATCTACTGAATAACTTTTTCATCCAATAAGCAGGTTTTTGGACTCAAGACAGACATGCCAGAATTCCAGATCTAGTATTGACTTTATGTGTCTCTTTTGAAAAGAACAAGTCTCTTTGTATTTTCCCCTATCATATGGATAATATTAATCTCACAGGACTTATAGGATTTATCTGAGGAATAGGCACATGTAAAGAACAGACTATGTCCTCACAAATTACCACCTTGTATTGTTATACATTTGTCAATGCTGTTTTTTTTCTTTTGAAGTATAGATTATTGAACTCAGTGCATTATATACTAGAATAACACACATTCTATTATATCTATATACATTCTCAGCCCATTATTAGAGATATGTGTGTACATGCATGAGCATGTGTATGTGTGTGTGTACATGTCTGTAGAGCTATATACTATTCTGTGAATTTGCATGTAAAGGCCACAGACCAACTTCCAACATTTTCCTCTGTCTCCTCCTTATATTTTTTTAAAAAATATTGATATTATAAGTTAGGTGGTAATGGCACACCTTTTTAATACTGATGCAAAAATAACTCCAATTAGACCAGATCGAACTGAATCAAAAATGTCCATGTTTAATGAATGCAACACTCTCGGGTGGTCAGGCATGGTTGTGGGCGGGGGGGGGGAGACAGAGAGTGAAAGCACACACAAAACCTGAAACCACCTGTTCCTTTTTCGGATGTGAGCCTAAATTGCCCATTGGAGTAGTCCTGGCCCTCCCTGGGGAGGTGTCACCACTTGACAGGCTTGGAGTTGGAGCTTGGACCAAGGCAACTTCTAGGCCAGGGGTTGGAATGATGCTTCCAACTCAATATTACATTCCAGACTCTTTGTATACAGGGGTGTTAGAGGGATGGGGTGTCATTTTTGACCAAACATGCCAGAGTCCTTGGATATAGGGGTGTCAGCTCAAGTCTGGCTACTTCCTGTGGGCATGGGGCAATGTGGGAGAGGGGAAGAGCTGGGAGTTAGTGAGCTAATGCTCAGTGAGAGGTGTGGCTGGAGCAGCATATAGTTTGCTGACATCCTGGAGTCTTTAGGCAGCTGCTTTTTGAGGGAGATGAGAAGGCAGGTGGTTAGCAGAAAAAATATTGTTATTATTGGCCCTATGAAATGGGGCTAGTCATAAGTTAGGACACAATAGCAGATAAAACCAGATTTTAGTTGACAGATGTCCTTGATTCAGGAGAGTTGGCACCAACAATGAAGTCCAGGAGCTGGTGTAGATGTTGGTGTTGTCTGGAGAGTGCTTTATAAGTTGGTCTTGGCACAGGCAGCAGGAGTGACCTGTAAAACATTCTTGAAACTGGCTGTGGTTAGTGTAGCAGAACTTTTCCCCAGAACCTGTAAGAGAACTGGAACAGATTTACTTCTTGGTGTCATAGCAAAAGGCTATTGCTTTAGGTTAAGACAATTAAAGGAATTGGGAACCCTGGATTCTTTAAGATACAACTGAAACCTGTTAGTCACATCTGTCAGTATTTTAGTAGGAAACTTTATTAAATATCATAAATGAAGTAATACATTAATTGTATCTTAAGTTGTCAAATGCCATTAGACAGATCTAGGAGGGATAAATGAGCAAAAATGAGACAGCTTTTTAGCTACACACACTCCCAAATCCCCTCCTTAGTCCTTGGAGAACACCAGTCTTAGAAGCAGTGCTTGCCATTAGCTGCTGAGTACAAGAGGTCCAAAGACTTTTCCTGTGGAGGGAAATTTTAGTCTACCTGTGGTGTGGGACAATTCTGTATTCTGTCAATTATGTTTTAAATAAACACTGATTGGCCAGTAGCCAGGCAGGAAGTATAGGCAGGACAACCAGACAGAAAGTAAGAGGCAGAGCAATGAGAACAGGTATATTCTGAGAAGAAGGAAGATCTCTCTGAAGTTCTGTCCAGACACTGAAGAAGCAAGATGTGATGTGCCCCACTGAAAAAGGTACCATGCCATGTGGCTAACATAGATAAGAATTAATAATAATAATAATAATAATTATTATTAATAATAACAATAATAATAATAAGAGTTAATAAGAAGCCTGAGCTAATGGACCAATTAGTTTATCATTAATGTAGACTCTCTCAGTGATTTTCTTTTGAGGCTTACCGGCTGTGGGAACTGGGCAGGACATAAACCCCAAAAAGCTAGCCCTCATGTTAAATACCTGTCTTGGCAGGATGAGAAAATTGATTCCCCAGGTAAAGAAGCATCCAGAAAGCTGAAGAGGTGAAAGGCTGCTTTTTGCTGTGTGGGTGGGTTTACCAAACCCAAAGGCAAGGCCTTGCGGCGGAAAGTCTTCTGTCTTCTTAGAGGAGCTAAAGGGTACTAGAGAAACTGGCATGTCTCTGTGTTAGAGGCTCTTTGTGTTAAATGCCATAGTCTCAGATCTGTAAAGGCACTTGAGAGTCAGGGTACCATTACCCATTATTTTAAATTGGGTATATAAGCTAAGTTTAGACATGTATTTTATCCAATTAGTTACAGTTTATCAATGCTAGTAGATACATGAATGTTAAAAGGAATATTTTAATAAGTCAAAGAATCTTAAGATAAGCACACATGCACACAAAAACATTTATAAAGTTACACAGACATATTGTGGCCACATCATTTTAACAGACAGACAACTAAAACACTTTCAGAAACCTGTGTCAGCTGACCAACTTAAAAATCCTGGCAGCAAAAGCCAGAAAAGCACAGAGGTGATCCCATTAAGAACCAGACTAGCAGATACTGTAAGAGGGAACAGAAACATAAAGAACAAAACATTTATACAGTTTTAGGGTGGAAGGACAGGTGAAAAATGTATGCATTGTAGAGTCTCAGCGTAAGACAAACAGCAAACATCAAGGAGGGGAGGGGACCAGAGTGGTCCCAGAATAGGAGGCAGAGGCCAGAGAAGCATAGCAAACAGCTGATGGGTGGGCACCATTCTGAAGAGATCGGCAATGACCTCCATTACTCTCAGCCGATGGAAAGGGAGTAGGCTTTAGATCCCCAAATCCAGGAGCCAGCTATGCCTCTGTGCTTGGTGTCGGAGTCCTGCAGGCTATGGAGAAATGGAAGTGGAGGTGGAACAACCCGCAGGTGGAGGAGTAATGGAAGTGGGGGCAGGATGGGAAAGCCACGGGTTAAAGAGCCTTGCTTGCTTTAAGTTAGATAGCCCCAATTTAAAAGTTGGTTTTTTTTTTTGGTAAAAGGCTGTCTAAGGGCATTTTAGGAATCAGCTTGGAACTGCAACTGCAAGAAACCCATTAGAAGGGCATGTGTGTGTGAGTCAAGTCTGTCACAGCATGTCCACCGGGACAACTCTTGAGCTGAAAACGGGCCTGTGAAATTTGAATGGCAGGCATCCCTGGCCATGCAGTCTTCACCTCAAGGAAAACCTCTGCCTTTCACTGTGTGGGTCAGGCTTCTGGTGTGGACCACAACTTCAGCAAAAGCTCAAAAGCAAGTGGGTCACCCTGGAAACCCTACCAGCCATGCACTTTTAAAAGGGGAACTCACCAAGTGAATCCAATCTTGCCTCTTGGAGAGGGCGGGGGCGGGGGCGGTATTTTACAGCACGTGGACCTGGGCCCTGGGCCCACAGGAAAATGGACCCTTTCGGTGGGAAACCTCCATGTATTAGAAATAATCCTAAGAAGAGCCTCCCCGCCAATGCAAAATAACTCCAATTAAACCAGATTAGACCAAATTAAAAATGCGTTCATTTAATAAATGCAGTGCTTTTGGGTGGCAGGGAGCATGGCGAAAGGAGACAGAGAATAAAAGCATGTGATCCTTTTTCAGGTGCGAGCCTAAATCGCCTGTGATAGTGGTCCTGACCTTCCCTGGGGAGAGGCTGGGAGCTGGAGTCTGGACCAAGGCAACTTCCAGGCCAGGGGCTGGGGTGACATTTCCAACTCAGTATTGCAACCATCCACTCAAGAGGCAAAGACAGATGAATCTCTGTGAGTTCAATGCCAGCCTGGTCTACAGAGCAAGTTCATGGTCAGGTTCCAAAATTACAGAGAAACCCTGTCTCAGAAAACGATAAAACAAACAAACAAACAAAAAATGGCTGATTGATTTTATGTGTATATATGTGTGACATTCATGTGCAGATCACCACAGACGCCAGAAGAGAGAACATAGACTCCCTCTGGAATCCTGTTACTAGTGGTTGTGAGCTGCCTGACACAGGGGTCAAAAATCAAATCCAGGTCCTCTGCAAGAGTAGCAAGTACTCTTAAGTGATGTGTCATTTCTCCAGAATGCAACCCCACCCTCTTTTAAGAGAAGTCCTTTTTGTGTGATAATTTCTGTCATCAAGAGCTTACCATTTCTTCATCTAGACTGCCTAGATAATATGTTCCCAGGATCCTCCTCTTTTTGATGATCACCCAGTTTTGGGTTGCAGGCCTGTGAGCCAGCCATACTCTGTTTTCTGCCTCAGCCTTGGAAATAGCTGGAATTACAGAAATGTGTCACCATGCTCAGCTTCCTTTAATGCTTTAGTGGAATTTAAATTCTTTGCAGACTGCATACCAGCCTTGATGATTATCATAATTTAGATGCCTGTACAATGCCTATATATAAACGTCACATAATTGTAACTAGAGTGAGAACTAGCACCCATGTGGTACAGGTTTTGAGTTGTATCCTGCTCAAATTCCTCCAGGTTGGGAGCCAGGCTGAGTGCAAACTTCAGTATACCTCTAAACTTATATCTCTCAGAAGGGCAAAAATCATTCAAAATTCAAATTAACATTTCAAAATGCAAATTAACATTACAAAATCCCCTTCCTCTTCCTTTTCCTAATCTGCCATCTTTTCATAGCCACTGTTTTTCAATTTCCAACATAACACTTGTCTGAAAAGATTTTTGTTACTGTTATTTTTACCACCTGCAACTTTTACCCTTTCCCTTCTTCTTATTACTCATGCATTTCTCAAAGTTCATTTTAACTTTTCTTTTGTATATGTATATTTATGACATACGCATGGAAACTATTATCACAAGCAGTTGTGTGTCACAAAACCTGGGTGCAGGGAACCAAGTGGCTCTTCTGGAAGAGCAGCAAGCACACTTAGCTTCTAAGTCACATCCTCAGTTCATCATTCCTTTGATTACAGACAAAAACAAACAAACAAACAAAAAAACAAAACAAGAACTATGTGGGAAGCCAAAGAAAGTGAGAATTTGAGAGTCAAGGGCAGGGTTTCTGTGTAGCTAGTGTGAATGGAGAAAGAAGATAAGAGCCACTCCTGCACTATGGACTGGACCTCTGTGTCACATAAATGAATGGAGATTATTTTCACTATTTCACTGTCTAAAACCCCTGCTTCTCTGCCTCTTGGTCTTCATGTCCTCTAACCAGCAAGCCCTGTGCCACATTCTTTCTAATTTGCTCTTTTTCAGCCCATCTTAACTAGAGATAATTGATTCATGCTGTTCTTTCACATTATAAAGGATCTGACCAGATCTCTATTGCCTGCTGGAAGTATGGTACTTCTGGAACAGATAAAGTGAATGAAAGTCTAGAATGACTAGGAACTCTCTGCCCTAATCAATGAGCATGCTCCAAGTCATAGGGAAATGGAGTCAGGGTGACGAGAGGCTCTGTCTTCAACTTCCCTCTTGATAGAGCAAACATTCAAGTTCCAGTTTCTTGTGTCCCAGAACTAGGAATTGGAAAAAAAAAAAAAAAAAGGAACCTATTTGTTAAGATACAAAAGGGCCCCTAAGAGAAAGGAAATTGGCTAGAGAGCTTCTGGGAAAAGTCTGAGACTTAAAAACCCTGAACACCAAGGTTTGTATAGGTGATTTGCACAGCAACTGCTTTCGCCCACATTTGTTGATAGTGCTATTTTCTCTTACATGTTCTGTCCCTTGATGGGGAAGATTTGTTAACCAATTGTCTTCAAGAAGTGGGACCAAGTTAGGGTGTGGTTTTCTGGGACCTGGAGAAAAGCATAGAGTTTCTGTGTGATTATTTTGGGTCTAAGCTAGCCAGGCAGCTGGGAACCAACAAGCAGCCCCTCCTCCAACATGTTTGCAAGTTATAAAGGTGTGAGGACAAAGACAAGTTATCAAATTTCTCTCACTCTGCCCATCCTAGTCTTAAAGATATGGACACATGGCCCAGGTGCTCTCTTTCTCTGTGGTTCCCTCACGGTACAGCGAGCTTGGACTTCTCGTTTCTGTTTCATGAGTTTTTCCCCTTATAATAAATAAAAATATAATTGTTTATCTTTCAGCTAGCCTGGTTATTTCCCAAATCAAGCTAACTTCTACAGTTCCTTATCTTTAACATCAATAGGAAGGAGTTTGCGCTCTTTCTGCCAACTGGATCTTTTATACATTCATCTGTGTGCCTCTCTTGAAGAACCAAAGTTCCTCCATTTTGTCCTCCACCTCCATCCTATGTCTTGTTTGAGCTATAACCTGTAAAACATTCCAGTCCTCAGAAATGGCTAGGGGCAAAAGTATCAGGGTAGCCAAGTAGAAAGTACAGATAATTGCAGAGTGTCCCCACCCAAAGGTCAGCTGATAAGAAAACTTGACAAGCAAGAGGTGAGGTTCGAAAATAAAATTTGTGAAAAGTCCCTAGACATGAGCCCATCAGGATTAAACCTATTACCCCAAACCCTGCTAATGTAACTTTTCTGGTTTTTTGTGTTTTTTTTTTTTTTTTTTTTTTTTTTTGCCTTTAATAGTACTCTCTAGAAGGGTGGGGTACTTCTTTCACTGCGACTGAAAACTTGTGCTGAGGTCCCTGCTGGCTTGAACACGTGTACACAATAAACCATGCCTTTGCATTTTGGTGAGTCGGTTTCCCTGGTGGTCTTTTGGGCTCCCCATGGACTGGGCATAACATCTCTCTTCCTATGTTCTCCCCTCCTGCCAAATTTAAAGACTCATTGAGAACTTGCACAGCTTTCACTGTGTCTCCACATAGAATTCAGCACACTGCAGATGCACAGTGAGTTGAAAGCATACCTGCAAGGCATATGATTAAGTTTGCTTCAAATCTGTGGAGTCAGGGAAAGCTAAAACTTCTTAGAGAGCAGAGGGGTGTACCTATACTACAGACTGGATAAAATCCTGTTTCATTTAATTGCTTTATAATTTTACCAAGTCTTCATCTGAAACAATTACTGATATCAAATCTCATTATGACAGTTACGATGTTCAAGAGAAAAATGTTCAGTTTTTGGTTTGAGTTTAATAAAAGAGCAATGAAAAAAAGGTGGCAGGGCTGAATTCTTATCTTAGCTCCAACAATTATGAACAGAGTATTTTGAAATCTTTTAATTTGTCTTAATTTCCCTCTCCACCTGATTTCATCTTGTGTGGATGGCAAGTATAAACATGAAATATTAATGCAGAATCGGATATAGAAAATCCCCTTCAATGTGGGCAAAGTGGTCTTGTTGAGGCTCATAAATAGAACAAATTTTGCTCTCTTTTCCTTCTTTCCTCCTGCTTCTCACTCGTCCTTCTCCCCAAAGGCAGTCCACAGAAGCTAACATTACTCTTCCATCAGACAGATATTAAAAACCCAGACTCCTTTCCTCTCAAAGCTAGCCATAAACATATTACTTGTAACTTTACGTTTTTCTGTGCCATGGGGGACCATGCAGATATCCTCTGGCCTACCTTATTTGATTGTGGGACCTAGGACCTCCATTTCAGAAAAAATCATTCCCCATGAAGAAGGATATTGTATAAAAGTGGAAAAGGGAATATGAACAGGCAGGCCTTCCTGCCACCCACCCATCCATAATCAGACTATTAGAATTAGTTCATGCCTTTCTATGCAATCATCTTTCTACATAGCCATCTTTACTTCATCAACACATATAGCTTATCTTGGATAAGCTTATATAAGCTTATAAGCTTATCTTTGGCTGTTTCATCTAAAAAAAAAAAACCTGTGTTATAAAATGAAATGAATGTGTTTCTTATGTTTTCCTTTTCCTCCTCCTTCCCTTCTATTTCTCTTCCTTCTTTCCTTCTATCTCTTATTCTGTTTTTTTTTTTTTCTTTAATAAGAAGAAATGGATCGAGGACCTTATACATGCTAGTTTTAGCCTCATAGGTGTCTGGGATTTCAGGTATGCACCATCATGCCCAGTTCTTATGCTTTTCTCTTGCTAGTTTGTCTTTTGTTATGTGGAAATTAGCCATAATCCTTTATGATAAGCAAAACAGGGCTCCTCCTCTTTAAAACCCTAATTATATGTTACCTATGTAGTTTAAACAGGAACAAGAAATTCAACTGTAATCTTTAAAAGGAGAGATACCAAAGTTTACCAGTTGCTATGCTAATTGCTCCCACAGACTGTGCCTTGATTTTTCCATTCACACCCTTGTAGTTCAGGTTGCTGTTTTTCAAGTACTGGCTTAGTTACCATTCAAATGAAATAGCTGGGCTACCTAATTGAGGCTTTATAAGTCAACTTGTCCTGAATTTAATTTTCTCTGCTGGATTTTGTGTTATCATTTAGGTGTTTCCAGAGCATTGGAATGAGTCCAGATGGAGGCATTATACCTAGGGTGGAGTGTCCCCAGATAGAACATTTTACCAGGTGTGGGAAGAAGTCTCTACTCTCCTGGTTATCTTGCAAAACAGCATTTAATTCTGCTGAGCACAGACTGTGCCTCCCCTCCCCTTCACTTCATAACCCTGAGAACAAAGAAGCTGTTCCTGAAAGTATTCAGCAGTGTTTGAAATGATTAAAAAGCAAGCAAAAATATATATATTCCTTGTGGGCTTTGACAGGGCTCTATACTCCCTGCTGTGGAAGGCAGTTTGGGTCAACATTCTGCCACTAGACAGGAGGGTGTGATGATTCTGAACAGAGCCTAGCCAAGCACAATAAAGAATTCTCCATGTCAGCAATAATCTGACCTACACTCCCTAGGCTGTGCAATCTCCTTTCTCTATGTGGAGGCTATAATTTGCTTTTGATCTAACAAGTTCACAACATGGCTTCAGGGAACTTGCATGTTTAATCTGTGTTTTGACCATATAAAAGTGTGATTTTGAGCATGACTGTGCAGCTGATCAGTCATAAATCAAGTTCCCTTCCTCAACTGTTTTGGGAGCAGTGATTACTTGAAATGACGGTTTGGGAAAGAGAGAGAAAGAGAGATATGGCCTTGCAAAACTGTGGCCTTTAAGGCTGTTTTGGAGATGACACCAATTTGTACCTTTTGGGAGACATTTTATTATCCTTGAGAACATAGTATACACAGTATTCTTCCTAATGCCTTTTAATGTAGTTTCTCATACTGTGGTGACCCCAAAACATAGCATTATTTTTATTGCTACTTCATAACTCTAGTCTTGCTGCAGCAATGCATCATATTGCAAATATCTGATATGCAACCCTCAGGTTGAGAACTGCTGTAAGGAGTCACAGTAACCCCTCATTGTTTGCGCATATGAGTGTGTTCTGAGAAACGTAATGTTAGCTAATCTCATGTGTATATGAGCATCATAGAGTAGATTCACTGACACACAATTGTCGTCTGAGGTTTCTGTCCTGCCTGCTTCCTGCAGTCGTTAAGTCCCTAAGAAATCACACAGAGGTCTACATTAATCATAAACTGATTGGCCAATTAGCTCAGGTTTCTTATTAACTCTTATAACTTACATTAGCCCATTATTCTTATCTATGTTAGCCACATGGCTCAGTACCTTTTTCAGCAGCGTAGTCACATCTTGCTTCTTCTTTGTCTGGACAGGACTTCAGAGGGAGCTTCCTTCTTCCCAGAATACTTCTCTTCTCATTGACCTGCCTCTACTTACTGTCTAGTTGTCCTGCCTATACTTCCTGCCTCGCTACTGACCAATCAGCGCTTATTTAAAATATAATTGGCAGAATATAAACAATTGTCCCACACCACACAATAAAGCCATGGATTACCTAGACTATAAGTAAAACCCATTGTTTCCATTTTAATATATTTTGCTCTTTCCCAAAAATATTTTGTTTGCTAAAAATGAAGACACAAGCAATACATTAGTCTTGGCTTACAAGATCATTTGTGTCACTGTCTCTTCCACTTCTTGTCTCTCTTGGAAGGTCTTCTGATACAATGGCAGCTATGAAGCTGACAATTCTCATGATCACAAAGTTTCCTACTAGAATACCTCCTGAAAGGTTTGCGTCAGGCTAGTTCACAGTTGATGGTTTCTATTTAATGCGTATCAGGTGACTACACGAATGTACTGATAAAATGCAGTACAATAAATACATGAAGTAGTAGGGTATTCTTTTTGTCACCATTGGCTATCACTGTGCATTGTACATGATCGTATATGCTGAACTTTATGGACCATTAACACAGTTCCTGTCCATACAAATATTACCATAAACATGGAAGTAATTAGTTATTTCACAGAGTAATAAGAAGTTGCCAATAGGCACTGAGAATTTCCCTTTCACCTCAAGTCTTATTGGATCATAGCTGCATATTGAATCCACCTTACCTAAAGCATGGTGTATGGTATGTGTTTTCACTCCTAAGGACATTATGGTAAGAGTGCATTCTTATCCTGGGTCTATTTCATTATTCAGAGTTTTCAGAGTTGCTCTAATAAGTAATCACAAAATTGGTGACTTTAAACAATAGACACGTATTTCTCACAATTTGGGAGGATAGAAATAAAATATCAAGGAATTGGCAAAGCCACGCTCTCTAGACAGTAGAAAAATCTGTGTGGCACACCTGTCTTCTAGATTATGTAATGCAGCTTCAAAATGCAACAGTGGACGGGTGCAGCAAGCAGTTACAGGCATTCTCATTTTAAAAGAAGGGAAAAGATGAAAGAAATAATATAGCTACTAGGTCCAAAGAAGTTCAAAATGTAGTAAGGGAAATTCACATTTCAGGAAATCAGCACAATCCGGTATCGCCTTAACTTATGACCTCTCGGTCTGTAGTTTTATCCTCAACTCAAGGTTCTGGCTTTGGAGTTCTTTTTTAAAATTATTATTTATTTTAGTTATAGTGTTTTTAATTTTTGGGGGGGAAGAAGTTAGTATTCATTTGCAGCTGGGCAATTCCATTAGCCTCTTGCTTATAGAATGCGAAATGTTTCATGACCTTTCTTTATTATGTTCTATATCTATGTCATATGGCTTTGTTTCTAATGACAGAATAGTCTTAGGATCTGTTTTCGATTCCCATGTGTGCCATGAGGACTCAGCATTAAACTTCAGCATCTTTAACATATGGTCCAGTATATCCTAATCTGTGATCCTCATTTCTGTTGAGACATTGAGTGGCCTCATGTATCACATACCTATAGCTTTTAAATAAAGTGCTGTCCAGCCACACCTTTGGCCCTCTAAGAGCCTGCTTTCCTACAGTGAATCTGCATCTTAGTTTTTCCAATTTGGTGTAGTATAAAAATCTGGATCCTTAAGAGTCTGAGGCCAGAGAATCACAAATTGCAAGGCAACTTGTAGATTATATGTAGTGTGACTTCCAGGCAATCCCAAATAAAGGAACCATGCCCTAAAAGAGTTAAACAACACTTTTCTGGATGAGAAATGTAACTGAGTTGTAGAATATTTGCCTAGGGCCTGAGAGGCCCTGGGTTAAATCTGCATTACGGAAAAAAAAAGGGAGGAGGAGGGAGGAAAGAAGGGTGGAAGAAACAGATGGAAAGAGGAAAGTAAGGAGAACCGCCCCCCCAATGTAGATAGACTATAAATTTTTGGTTATTTGGTACTGGCTCCACTCAGCTTCCAGGTTTCCAGGTCCTTTTTCAGTTTATCCCTTTCTTCCTGTATTTACTTACCATGAGCAAGCAGCAGGAGGAAACCAGGCTGCATATTTAACACCTGGAACATCTTACACTCCACTAATTATTCAAGTTCGTAGTTCATATATTTTACTTCTGACACAAGAGAAAACTTCAGCCAAACTCTCTAGCTCTCTATAATAAGGCTTCATTACCCTTTAGTTTCTAATTATATCAGATTCTTCATTTGCCCTGGCCTCTTTATTAACAGTATTTCTGACATTCTCACTTCTTCCTTTAGTACTAATGTTTGTCTAGCCAAGAAAAGAGTTTTATTGTAATACTTTCACATGCCCCCCCCTTTTCCTATTTGCCTCTCGACTTCTATTTCTCCTCTCCTGGCATTCATATTTCTATCAATATTCCCTTTGGGAAAGCATAGACACTCTCTAGTACTATAGAGGATATCCAGATTTTCTCTTCTATTCCTTCTGATACCACAGCAACATCTTCTTCAGAATCTCCATTTCCACGAAGAGTTGTTCAAGAAAATGTAGGCATTTGCTGTCTTACTTTCTCAGGCTCCCCAACATCTATCCACTATTACTTGACTGCAAAGTAATGTCCTCATTTCTAGGGAATTATTGGTGTAAAAATTTAGAATATTTATTAAGTTCCAATTGTTGCCATAACAAATGACTTATAATCTTGGTGACATGAAACAGTAACTCTTTAGGTGTTCCTGTTTCTGGAGACTAGGAACCTGAAACAGTTTCCTAGTGTCATCATAGTGACAGACTGCAGGCTATGTTCACACATAAGGCTCCAACAAGAATCTGATATTTGCCTCTTCCAACTGTTGCTGGCTACAGTGACCCCTTGGCTGTAGTTCTGCCATTCTAACAAATGTTTTATCTTCAGTTCATCCACTCTTCTTCTATTTGCCTATTCTCAGGGTGTTTGTGTCTATACCCCCCTTGCCTCTTTCTTTCAAAGAGATAAATGCGCTCTACTAAAATGCCACCTCTATTGTCAACAGAGCTTTAGGAGTTTAGTCTTAATTAAAAGGGAAGAAAAAGAGTAGTAGGGGAGACAACCCAGCTTGTAAAACACTTGCAGAAGCATAAGGACCTGAGATCAAATCTTTACAACCTACATGAAAGCTGGACAGATGCCCCCTATGATGGCAGCACTCAGGAGGCAGAAACAGGGCATCCCGGGAGCAAGCTGGCTAACAAGACTAGTTAGAATTGGTAAGTTACTGCTTTGGCAAGAGACTCTGCCTCAGTAAATAGGGAATGATCAAAGAAAACAGCCAACATCAACTTTGGGCCAGATACTTGAGGAGATATGTACATGTGGACCAGTACCACATGGATGACCCTTCACACACACACCACATACTAAAAAGAGGAACACAATAGGTACATATACAAAACAGTCACTTGTCCCATCACAACCTATGTCTACAAACTTTTCGTGTGTGTCCAGCATCCTTTAAAATCAGCTCTAAAGAATCTGGTCCAACTGAATGTAGAGACACTCAAGGTGAGAAATGCATGTAGATTCCAAATGTCTATTCATTCTCATTCTTACCTATGTGTGTGCATCCTCATGATGTGATAGCAGCTTTCATTTCAAGCAGTCAGGAAATGGGTATCAGATAAAGTCACATTTGGCTTCATGTTTCTAACCCGAGTGTCCAATAAGCAACAATTTGATATCTTCCTCTCTCTGGATAAAACTGAACAATGATGGAGTTCCTTTGGTTGATATCTAAGAAAGGAGAATTCTGTTGGAGTACATATATCCAACTGAGTAGCCTTTATTAACACTCACAGTTTAGGGAAAATTAGAAAACACTTTAGAAATAAAACTGCCTTTGATGCTGACCAAGACCTTATTCATGTTAAGAGTCTACTTTACTGATGAGCTGTGTCCCCAGCCCTGAAATTAAGTTTTCTCTCTTAGATTTCATAAAGCAGCTATCCAGTCTTCTACTTGTTCTCATATTAAGTGCACTCGATTGACACAAAGGAATTGGGGGAGGGCACTTTTCTAGCAGTTAGGCAGCTCTGTGTAGGGTGTCTAGCATAAGTGATGTTGGAGGTGGGAGTGTCACTAAGCAATTAAAAAAGTCTACAGGATTTTTTGAGAGAGGCTTGGATTATGAAGACAGTGACTTGAACAGAAAAGAATGGCTTTCTATTCTTTCAAATCCATTCTGAAAAGTAATTTAATTTGAGAACCTCGGTTCAATCTAAATGCAGCATCATTAGCACATCTGGTAAAACAGGAGCTGGAGGATCCAGGATGAATAAATAAACTTTATGTTTAAAAGGGACATAGGCCCAAGCACAGCAACTACTCAGTCACAGGAGGTTATGGAAGCAGCAGAGATCCACTAAACAAAATGCTGAAACCATGGTTTCCAAAGAATCTGAGTTTTTATTATCCTACCATTTATATGTCTGTAGCTATGTATCTGTGGAGTTTGTGTGTGTGTATGTTTGTGTTTGTGTTTGTGTATGTGTGTGTGTCTCTGCATGCATGCGTTTTTCTGTATGAGTGTGTGTACTGTGTATGTGTGCCTTTTTATGTGTGTATGTGTGTTTCTCTCTGTGTGTATGATTTCATATGTATCTTTATGTGTATATGCATAAACATGTATGTTTACCCAAAACATATGTGTATATATTTCCAGGAATGTGTTACCTATATACAAGTAAGTGCACAAATACATTAATGGATACTTGTTGCTTGAATATGCATATGGATATATACATGGTAAGCATATATATCTATGAATATATGTATGTATATTTCTTTCTGTATATTCTATCAAGCATCTACTCACAGCTCTGTTGCATAATTTATGTCATGAATAATTGATAGCATCTGTAGAAGAAGTTTAAGTTAATTTACATCAAGATCTTTCTTAGATGCATTTAGCAATACTTCACAGCTACCCGTAAAGCTGTGGGAATATAGATGTGGTTTTAGTTTGTTTGTTTGTAGACTCTGTTTTGCTGATGCAGTGCTGAGCTGCAAAGACAGTCTCAGAAAAGCACATCTTAACAAACAAAATCAAAAACCACTGTAACCGAGTCTGTGCCTTGGGAAGGCTTCCTCTCTACCTCTTTGTCACTGCCTTAGACCAGCTGTGCTGTGCTGATTCAGACAAAGGGTCCACAAGAGAAGGCGATGTAATTCTTCTTACCTGCTTATGCACAGTGTGCAGAATGTGCCCTTCTGCTTTCTCTACCAGAGTAGGCTATTGTGATTCATTTTTTTATGAAAAACATCCTGCACTTCCCCTTTCACAAAAGAAGTAAAATGCTGTGGTTCCTAATCCATCTCCATTTCTTTAGTAAAAATGATTAATTCCATCTATGTTCAGGGTAACATTTCCTTTCATCATTTTCTTTTTTCAGGGACAAGAGTATACGGGCCCTTGTCTAATACCGTCATCTTTAGATCTTCCCACACGGGGAAGACGGAATTGCTATTCCGGTAAGCTGATAAAATTTGATTTCTTTGTAGTGCAGTCACCCTGCCTTCCCTTCATCATACCAGTGTGTAGGAAAATGGAGGGATCCCCTGCTTTCTTGTTTTATTTTTAGTGTAACCTGATGCTGAATAGCTGTTCATTGCCAATGTGAGCCTCATTCCAAGGCTGTGGGCTGTTGTAATCATAAAATGAGCGGCTTAGCTAAAGATGAATGTGTTCACCTTCCACTTGATAAATACAAGTATGCAATGAGATAGAAAACATGAGTGTCAGGTAGGACATTCTGTTATGCCAAATCTATAGTGCCTAGGACTTAGGGAAAGAAACAAAGGGAAAAAAGACAAAGGTACTACTTCCCCATACCTTTGAAGTTTTTCTTCCTTAACATTTTTTTTTCCAAAATGACTCAATTCTTTTAACTCATATGTGCCATAAGGATAAAGTAAATATAATAAAAATATCTTCCAGTGGTTACTACTCATATAATATGAGTATAACAACAATGTTATTTAAATCTGGTACTGTACTCTTTCCCCATTAAAATATAAGACAGAAATCAGACTTTGAGAAGCACTCAGACTGATAATATTTAAACAATACTATAAAGAACAACAGCATAGAATAGCTATCATGTAAGGATTTTCTATATATGGAGTGATCTCATTTACTTTAATCCTTATACTAAATCCTTTTGGGAAGAAATACTTAACATTTCAAAATTTATTGAAAGGAAATGGGCATTCCACACACTGAAGAAAATCTAATCCTAGAAAAATTTTAAACTATTAAAAGTCAATGATGGAGATAGTTCAGTGGTTAAGAGCACTGGCTGTTCATCCAAAGGACCCAGGTTCTATCCCCAGCATCTACAGGGCAGCTAACTACCATCGGTTACTTCGGATCCACAGGATCCAATGCCCTTGTCTGGCCTCTGTAGATAGCAGGTATGCAAGAGATGCACAGACATACATGCAAGTGAAAAACCCATACATGTAAAATAATAAAAATCTTTACAAATCTATATTTGGTGAGTTCTCTCGTCTTGAGATTTATCTGCAGTGTCTTGTTTGGGTCTCAGTGTGTTCCTGTAAGATGTGCTCTGTTTCCTTCCTTACTTCACAAAGGAGGAAGCAGATGGATTCCTCAGCAATGTAGCAATTAAGTAAAAATGTCACAATTTATGTCCAATTTCATCCATCCTAAACCTGCAACAGGCACATGGGACTGAAAGAATATGTGCAGTTACCACCATAGTGTATTTCCCCAAGTGGAGAAGTTAAGAGGCTTTCCAGATATGTTAGCCTTTCTCTGCCAAGTTACATATGCAGAAACTGCAGTGGGCAACCTGGAGTTAGACTAGAACTCTAAGGCACACCAAAGTACTGATCTGTTAAAATATGCAAAGAGAATCAGCATAGAGGCACACCTAGAACCCCAATGCTCTGGAGAGTGAAGCAGGGAGATCAAAGGTCAGATAGTCCTACATAGTAAATTTTAAGATAGCCTGGGGTATACAATAACAACAAGCCACACAAATAAACAGTATTCAACCAACCAACCAACCAACCAACCAACCAACCAACCAACCAACCAACCAACCAACAAAAATCGCTCTGATAAGAAGTTGATAGAAAAATCAGCCAGCATCAGTGAACTAACCAAGTGAACTTGTGCTGATCCCTGTGTATTGCAGGGCTAGTGCAAGAGATTGTTTATATAAACGTGGCTGAAAGTCACCCAGCACCAAGGGCAGCGGAAGGTTAGCAGTTGACCTTCTGCCTTCTTTCAGGAAAGGCTGAGAAAGAGGCGTGGAACAATTCCAGCTCGGGGAGAATATTATCCACAAAGTACTATTTGTTTTCTTCTGTTTGATTCCTCTATTTGAAGCACTTTCTCAACACTGAAGCCCAGACCTGTCATTTACCCACATTCTTATTCTCATGCCGGAATCCCACTGGCCGACTTCAAAGGCAGGGAGATACACCCGCAGCCTCTGAATGGATTCCTTCAACAATGCCGCACCAATTGACTCACATTTAAAAATACTTTGATCGACCCATCGCTTTGTGCGCTGAAGCTGGAAGCAATAGCAGAGACTATTGGAAGGAAGGTCGGCTTCTGTGACCAGATAATGTTGACTTAATAATAACGGATATTCACTCTCTCTTTAGAGGAAGATGCATGTGTCTGTCCTTGCAAGGTGGATGCTTCTCAATTCCTCAGTTACCTAGGAACAGGTGTTCCCAATTAATTTTGATGAGTCACCTTCATTATGTGATTGGGTAACTGGCATTGTGAACCTTCTTATGCGAGTTTAGTCACTCCATTTGATGGAATTCAAACAGCGCTTAGAAGCAGTGTTTAATAAATAAAATAGTGTTTAATAAATAATTAATACAAATGAATTGCTTTTCTGAAACATTTGCTAATGGACAATTGAAGTGATGTCCTATAATTCAGAATTAAATCAAAAGTTATCACAGAAAACAAAAGGAAATATATTTACAGTGAAAAATGCATATACACAGAAAATTATAAAGAAAAGTGTTAACATGGAAAAATGCTATCCATGCTTTATTTCCATTCAGTTTTTGCAGGTGTATATATATATTAACATGATGGCGGTCAAACTTTCTGTTTTGTGAACTGATAACAGCCACTAAAGAGCAATTAGCTAAGTGGTATGGACTGTCATTGCAAAATAATTAGAAAACACAGTTAAATAGAAGAGTAGTATCGTTTTGGGGGCGGCACTACCCTGATACATATTACTATTTTTTTTTTTTGCAATTTGAAGAGTTATATTCATCTGATAATTGATCTTTGTGTTTCTTATGCAGCCTGTGTGCCCTTAGGAAGCAATTTAAATATTATGAAATTGGGTTCCTCCCAGTTTTCATTCTCATTAGGAAGAAGCAGAGGCAGGGCTTGAGCCCCTCAGCAGAGATTTCTGGTTGATACAAAAGAAACGATTATGCATGTGTGCTATTACCAATCCTGATGGATTTTATGGTATTTAAAGGAACAAGGCTCTCTTTGTCATTTCATCAACAGGATTTCATTGCTGGGACTGAGCAGCTCTTCTCTATTTCCTCCATATTGCAAAAACAACCCAAGTTTTCTCAAGCTCATTTAAAAGGAAAATAGCAGTTGGACTAGTCATCGTTGATGGAGGGCATGAGTGGCCTTGGCCTTGAGTGCACCTGCTTCTAGGGTGCGTGTTTGGGAATCCCAGTGGGCAGAAAGCTGTGCTATCCTATAATACAGTGTCACGCTGAGAGGGGTAGATGTGCAGAACACAATGGACACTACAGATTGCAATTCCAAGTCATCTTTTTTGCTCATTCTCTTCTTCTTTTCTCTTTCAGGAACTAAATGCTTAACTGTGGAATAGGACATAGTCTTTTGAGAAGGATCAAATTCAAAATGGTGGGTTTCTTCTTCTGGAGACAAAATAATAGTATATTGTCTTTATTACCTTCTTTAACCTTTGTGTGTCCATATGATGAATGTTTAATCTGTGTGAACACTGGTGTACATATACCACAGAGTATACACAGGGGTCGGAAGACAACCTCAGGTATCAGTCTTTACCTTTCATCTTGTTTTCAGACACGGTTTCTGTTGTTCTCACTGTGTCTGTCAGGCTAGCTGGGCTATGTGCTTCTTTGGAGTCTTCTTTTCCCATCTTCCACCTCTCTGCAGAATCACTGTTATGACAGGTGTATACTTTTGTATCTAGCTTTATGTGGGTTCTGCGGATTTGAAGTCAAGTCCACATTCTTTACCCATGAATTTATCTCTTGAGCTCGACATGTTGTTTTTAATTGTAACCTTAGAAATTAGTTGTAGGGCCTGGGGAGATAACTCAGCAGATGAGAGTACTAACTGCCCTTCCAGAGATCCCTAGTTAAATTCCCAGCAACCACATGTGGCTGACAACCATCTATGATAGGATCTGACTCATATACATAAAACAAATAAGTAAATCGTTTAAAAAAGGAAAGTAATTGTATACAATCTACAGTCTTACTAACTTCAATAAGCATGAGTGATATTTGAATAGACCATTATTTAAGAAAGCATGTAATAGTAAGCAATTAATTAAAAGAATAAATCGTACAGCCAGCTTTTTATTGATTTCTGGCTGGCTTTATAGTTCTGTAGTCCAAGATGGCATTTGGAGTCCCTTTGCTGCAAAGTGATCCTAGAATTCATGGCAGTCTTGTCTGAGCTCCCAAGTGTACCCATGTGAAGGTGTACCACTATGTCCTACTGGCTCTGGAATATTTGAAGAATGACTTAGGGTTAGCAAAATGACTCAGATTTCCACAAAAACCCTGAGACCAGAAGTAGAACCCCGGAACCCATGGGGAGAGAAAAGGTGGATGAATTAAGTGGAAGCTCCCATGTCTAGTGAAGCAACACAAACAGGAAAACACTGAAGCATAAGGTAGGAGAGTTGAGCAACTCCCAAAAGATGTTCTTGAACCTTCACATGCATGTCACATGTGTGAATCCACATAAGTGATATGTGTGTGTACTCATATACACACATCATACAAAAATGCAGTAACAAAAATAAAAGAATAATACACTCTAGAACATTGATAGATATTTGTTTATATATACACATATAAATAGAATGCAAATAGCATATATATATATGTATATATATATAATACTATATCTTGTTAAATTTATGTACACATATGTATTACTCATTATAGGGTTCAGTCCAAAGAGCAGAGAAGGAAGTTTCATGCAGTTATATCTAAGTCAGACCTCTGCATGTCATTTTCAATCTTTTTGCGGCCTCTGTAAAGCATAGTCAGTAGCAGTTGAATATGCAGCTATGTGTGGCTGGGAGCTTCCTGTACCTCCTGCAGAGGGCTCTTTCATCACTGACCCAGTGCTTCAGAGGTGAAGCTCAGTATCTTATTGTGAGTGACTGCGGAGGGTAAAAGAAGTATGCACTGAGACATCTGCTGTTTAGGATTGAAGAGAGAATGATCAACTCTGTGTTAAGATTATCAGCATAAGATTACAGTCTGGTGCTCCAATGTGGGTCTCTGTCTCTGTCTCCTTTCATCGCTTGATGAAGGTTAATATTCAGGAGGATGCCTATATGTTTTTCTTTGGGTTCTCCTTCTTACTTAGCTTCTCTAAGATCACGAATTATAGGCTCAATGCCCTTTATTTATGGCTAGAAACCAAATATGAGTGAGTACATCCCTACTAGACCTGGATGGAGGTGGGTGGTCCTTGGACTTCCCACAGGGCAGGGAACCCTGATTGCTCTTTGGGCTGACGAGGGAGGGGGACTTAATTGGGGGAGGGGGAGGGAAATGGGAGGCGGTGGTGGGGAAGAGACAGAAATCTTTAATAAATAAATAAATAAATAAATAAATAAATAAATAAATAAATAATTAAAAAAAAAGATTATCAGTATGAGCCGGGCAGTGGTGGCGCACGCCTTTAATCCCAGTACTCGGGAGGCGGAGGCAGGTGAATCTCTGTGAGTTTGAGTCCAGCCTAGTTGACAAGAGCTAGTTCCAGTACAGCTAGGACTGTTACATAGAGAAACCCTGTCTCAGACAAAACAAGCAAACAAAAAACAGTATCAATATGAGTTCTATCATTCAAAATATGTAAACTACATGTGTTTTAAAATTAGGGGCAGGGAGACATGTTAGTGAATAAGAAGGATCTTTGTACAAGCATGGGGGCCTGAGTTCAAGTACCTGTCATCCAATTCAAAAAGGAAAGGGGGTTGTGAGAGTCTGGTTCCAGGATCAATAAGACCCTGCTTCAGGGGAGTAAGGTGGACAGGGGTTCAATGGGACACCTGACATTTTTCTCTGACTCCCATGGCCATCACCTAGTTGTGCATACCAGCATACATGAAGTACATGCACCATACATACAAAATTAAAATATGGTATTTGAGGGTACTTGCTTTTATCCCTTCTGTAAATGAGAACAAATGACTGACATTATAAAGTCCTTTTGAACATTACAGGTTTACAGATAAGAGGGGGAGTTGATAAGATATAAAAAAAGATTTAAAAGGTCAAAGTAGTATTTCTCTAACCTGATTACAGGAAGATCAAGACATGTTTTGATGGTAAGCATGGTTAATAATCTTCCTTGTGTCTTTTTTCCTTTCAGAAAACTGTAGGTTTACAGTTGACATCATGGTACCAAGATAAATTCAAAGGCTGCATCTGTTTGGCTTTGAGCAAGGTTCATTACCTATGTTAACATTCTCAAACATTGTTTGAGATCTTTCAGAAAAGGATTACTGCATCTATGCAGGGAGTATTTGCAGTGTTTTTTTTTTTTTTCAAATTGCATGAAAATTCTAGAACTTGGTTTGACTCACACAAGCCACATGGCAGGGAGGGTGGAGTCATGAACTCTTTCTATCCTTCCTCAGTACCACATAACACACTGAACTACTACTACTTCGAGTTTATTTTCTCAGGATGATTCTCCCATGACTAAAAAGAAAGAAATTCAATTAAGGCCATCTGAATGTCAATTAAAACAAAGGATCACTTTTTTGTTGTTGTTGTTGCTTTTCTTTCTTTTCTTTCCCCTTCTTTCCTTCCTTCCTTCCTTCCTTCCTTTCTTTCTTTCTTTCTTTCTTTCTTTCTTTCTTTCTTTCTTTCTTTCTTTCTTTCTTTCCTTCTCTCTTTCTTTTTTCTCAAATGATAGCCCAGCTGGATTGGAACATACTGAATAGCACAGGCTGGCCTTGAATTTCTGCCCATCTCCCTGCCCTCTTCTTCCAAGTTCTAGGACTTATACAGGAATGTACCAATATGCCTGACTTGAGGGTTTTTTCAGGGACAACTTTGTGGGGTCAGTTCTCTCTTTCTACCTTTATGAAGGTTCCAGGGAATGAATGCAGGCTGCCAGGTTTGAACTGTTTTTCATATAGTCATATAGGTGGCCTGTTAGGGGGGTTTTAAAGAAAGAAAGAAAAAAAATCAAAATTACAAATTCCAAAATTCCTAAGAATAAAAAAAAAGGATGTTGCAATAAATTATAGACTCTTCCAAAATCTCCATAGGCGTGATTGTCAGAAAGTGTATAATAGAGATGATAGCTGATTGCACCCTGGAAATTCCTCCTCTTCTCTCCCAGTGACTCATTCAGGAGAGAGACTGAAAGTGGAGGCTTCAGCCACAGATTCCCCAACACTGCCTACTTTCAATCTTCTGACCCATGCTTGTGTCTATAAATTTGTTTATTTTGGGACTGGAGGGTTGGGGTCTAAATTAGGGCTGCCCATATACACACTAGGCGAGTGCTCTACCACTTAGTGCCTTTCCAACTTATTGTGAAGCAGGATCTCACTGTATGGTCCAGGCTGAATTTTAATTTGGGTTAATCCTGCTTCCACCTCCTGGGGAGGAGCTACTGTAGTCCTGTGCCACCAGGCCTAATGCTGTGTCCTTTCTCTTGGAGCAATTTTACGCTTATGTACAATACGGATCTGATTACAGCTGAGACTTTTGGGGACCACAAACCAGAATCTGTCCCTAACCCCATGCGCATCTTCAATTTTCTACACAATTCTTGTCATACAATGTACTCCAAATAAACATTTGCTGATAATAGCAAATGATGCTATGATGGGTCGCTAGCATGTGACAGGCATTGCACTAACATTCTAAATATTGTCACCACGGTGCAGCTAACATTATTTCTCTCATTATATAGATGAGGAAGCCGAGAAGTAGAGAGTTGAAATAATTAGTTTGTTATCGAAGAACTAGTCCAGGTTGAAGGTAAGATAGATTCAAATCTATACAATAGCAAAAGCAGTTCCAGCTTCGGGAACAGTGCTATACTTTTACGTGACTGCTTGCTGCTATATTGGCACCTCTGCATGAGTTTGATTTATTTTCCTTACCTTGGTCATCTGTACTTCCTACAGGTGTCATCCCTTCTTTATGTCTCCAAGTGAGTTCTGTGGTGTTCAGAAGACACACTTTCTTTATCTTTTCCCATGCTGAGATCTGAGGTGGTTCCAAGCCTTGGTGAGTTTGACTAGCGCAGCATAAAGCATGGATATGCAAATAAAGTGATGAGGACTATGATGACACTAACTGTAATAATAATGTTGATGAAATGGGTGATATGTGACATATTCTCCACTCCTGCTTCCAGAGCAGCAGAACCCCATGCCCTAAGGCACTGTTCCTGACAAAAGCCAGCTTCTCAAACATTGCTAATCCAATTTGTGGATTTTTGAAGACTTTCAGTCTCTTTACCCCCTACAGTTTCTTGCCTGTAGGAAGTACTTTACATGCTGGCTTGTTCCTCCCCAGAGATAGTGGGGGTGGGGGCGAAGACAACAAAGACTCTATTACTGCCTCTTCCTCCACACCATCCTGCTATCCCAGAGACTGGGAGGGGAATCTCACACTAGCTTGTCAATACATGTGGTTATGCCTCGGAGAAAACTGTTTATTATCTACACTCACCCTTTCTGCCCCTTAGAGGGTCGTCATCTAAACCAGTCTTCTCATGGGCACCGTGTTAAGATTCATAACTTCAGCAAAATAAGAAAAACCCAGGAGAAGAGGGGCAGGATAAAAGCTGTATTTAAAAAGCATAAAAGACAAATTGCAAAAGAAGAGATGTCAAAAAGAAAGGGAATGAAAGGCGAACTGGATTTTCATGGTGTTAACTTGCCGTGCATGCTGGACAGTGATGCTGCCAACAGGCCAGTTCTTTCTAAAAATTGTTTTAAAATAATTCTTTGCTGTAAAACATTTCATTGCACTTTCCTAAGTCCAGTGTTTCTCTAACAGTTTATTTTGCAAATCTTGTGAGAAAAATCTTCTTTTCAGTAAATAAAATATGTGTGTTCAACTGGGTTAATCAAAATAATTATGCTACTGTTTCCTAGCCAGCAAGCAAAATTTACTCAAAATCTCCCTATTTCAATGTTTATTTCTACCATGTAGATTTATCTTTTGTAAGAGGAGGAAATATTAAGCCATGGGGAAATTTTTCTTGCGATTACAAGCATCTCCACTGGAGAGAGAGCTTTAGCGATTTTATAATCCAGACCGTATATGTTTTATGCAACATTAATCTGCCTCGTTTTCCTCAGATGGGAGGTTTTATATGTCATTCCCAGGAAGAATTGGTGGCTCTAACTGCATAATGAAGCTGAAGTCATAGTAGCCTTCCAGGACTGGATTCCTGACATGACTTCAGAGCATGCACAGAGTCTGACAAAAATGAGCAGAATCATTTCACAGTACAATTTCATTCATTTAGAAGACACTCCAGAGCTTATGACCATGAGGCAATAGGTGGAGTGACCTGGGAACTGCCTAATCAGTGGAGCTGGCTGAACCTACCAAGGAAAGCAAATTCTTTAAAAGCATGGGTCCTAACTTTGCAAGTACTGATACATTAATTTAAATAATTCTTAACTTGCCAGTTAAAGCAAATTTCCTAGATGTTCATTATTGCTTCTGGTTTGGTCTGAGTTCATTTACATCCTAAATCACCACTGTGTTTCTATGGTTGTGTTGCAAACCACCATGTCCTGACTATCTGCTGCTATTCATCTTATTTTATTTAATACAATAGGTTTTTATCCATTTAAAAGATAAAATATTCTTTGGCCATTCAATCCTATCATTATGATTTAGGCATTGGGTACCCAATATGGAAATGTTTTCTATACTTTAGGAATGAGATGTATTTGATGCAGTGTTTTAGTCTACAAACCAGGCAGTCTGAGAGTGATTCCGACATTCTTTTTCCTTCTGCTCATCATAAGGATGCAAAAGCTTTTTCTTGAACCTGGAATCCCCTTTGCATAGCATAACCAAGTACTTTGTAGACATTCTTTCCTTTTCTTCAAGAATGAATAGAATAGATGATAAACAAGATATTTGGGCTCTTAAATTGTGTCCTAAATTCAGAGTCAGGAAATATGGCACATACAGAATCATTTGTCCAAGAAGATCCTGGCCTGAGATTTCATCTACGTAGAAGGGAACTATGTAGGGAGGAACCGACAGAGTAAAGGCCAAGATTCCAGGAAACTCTGGGAATGGGCTGCCACAGAGGCAGAGAGGTTGCAGAGAAGTAGCAAGGGGGGACCCATGGTGAGAGACTAATCCTGGGGATAATAAGGGAATATCTCTGTATTGGAGAAACAATGTCTTTGATGTTCTCTCAGTCTATTGTTCGGTTGTTAGTAAGAATTGTTTACTGTACAGCACAACCAATGTGTCTTTAGGGAGCACACTATGGTACTGGTTCAGTAGATGTCTGTGGATTGAACTGGCTAAACTAAGGCACTACAGGAATAAAGGGAATGAGAAAGCTCCGTTAAGGTGCCAGCAGTGTTTCAGCCAACTGCATCGTGTCTCTACACATCTTTCCTGAACGTTATTGGTGACTTTGACTGTATCCTGATCCAGAAAATGTTGTTATCAAATGATTTTAGTGTTACTCCTCCTGCTAGTTTTAGCCTCTCTATTCCTAAAGTAAAAGAATGAATTTAAGTTTGAGAAAGTTGTGTGGCTCTTTTTAATTAATTAATTTCAAGACAGACCCTCACAGTGTAGCTCAGGCTAACCTGGAACATAAAATGTAACCTAGACTGTCCTTAGACTTGCAAAAACCCCTCTGCTTCCGTCCCTTAAGTACTGGGATTACAGGCATGAGCTACTGTGTTCAACTTATTTTCACGGTTCTTTAAAAATTGAACTAAATGCAATATAGGTCATGGTTTCATCTGAACTCTGAAATGACAGATGCATTAGCTTTGAATGGATTAAACACAAAAACATACAGCATTCAGGAATTTATCATTATTCCTGATTTGATGAGCTAATCTGTGTAATGAGTGAGAAGCAACAACAGTAGTGATGTAAAATGATAATTTTTCTTTTATTGAAAAATTGGGTTTTCATTTGATTAATCTGCACTGTGCAGCTGAATCCTATGGTGAGGTAATTAATTAGAGGCCTACATCTAATTTTTTTTCTGGTTACATCTAAGGGGTTTGTTACCATAATAAATGTAGATAAAAAAACTTGCACCTCCTATAGTTTCAGACTCTTCAATTTGCATACAAGAACCTGATCAAGCACCAGCTGACTTGCTGACTTTGGAAAATGCACATCTGGATGTTGGCCCTTAAGCCTCCACTGTAGCAATGATTATGCTTTGTATTAGCCGGAAGAGTAAAAGGAAGGACGAGAAGAAATGAGGTCACTTGAATGAGGTGTCATACACCAGTAATTCCTGCATTCTGGAAGCAGAGACCAGAGCATCAACAGGACGAAGCTTTGGCCTTGAGCTGCCAAAGAACTTAAAAAAAAAAAAAACAGTGAAAATATAAGCGGAATGGGGACAGGAAAGATAAATTAATCTAAAAATGGAAGAAATATTTAAAGATAAATGCTGAACTAGGATTGAAAAATTGGAGAGAATAGCACAGATAAATAATAAAGATCAGGTTGATAATGGGTTCATCCTATTGGTGAATTCAGGTTTCTGAGACTTGTTTTTAACACCATCAACTAATAATCCCAAACAATCATCTAACATCTCTTTTAAAAAAAAGTTTAAATAACCCAATTGAATATAGGTTGAAAGATGAGGTGAATTTCGAAAAAAATTTTGATGTAACTAATAATGTCAAACTCCTGGTAATTTCTAGACACTTATTCATCAATGATGGCATTAATGCTAAAAATTTCTTGGCAAAACAAATGCTGATAGGGATGTTTTATAGTGTTCATACCTTTGCAGGTGGAGTGGGTTTATGTGAAGTGAAGGCTTTGTGCTGGGGTCTCTCTACGTGGTCTGTCTGTCATGTCACACACTATCTAACCCAGGTAGGCCTTGAATGTAGAGCAAACACTCCACCTCAGCCTCTGAAGTATCAGGTATTGCAGGTGTGTGCATATGTTTAAAGTAGGCAGCTTTCGTGTTTCTCTTCATCCTCCTCCTTTTCTTCTTTTGAATCAGAGTTTTATTACATAGCCTTGGCCGGCCTGACACTGTGATGTAGACCAGGCTGGTGTCAAACTCAGAAATAAATGCCTCTGCCTCCCCAGTGTTGAGATTTAGAAGTATGGACCATTACTGCTGACTTTTTGTTTTTTGTTTGTTTCTTCACTTCGTTTTGACGCAGGGTCTCACTCACACAGTGCAAGCTGACTTTGAACTGAAGAAACAGCCAAAGATGACGTTAAATTTCAGCTTCTTCCTCCTCCTCTTTCTGTGCCAAGGGCTGGGATTGCAGGCCAGC
This sequence comes from Neodon shergylaensis, assembly GCA_025134845.1. Taxonomy (NCBI): domain Eukaryota; kingdom Metazoa; phylum Chordata; class Mammalia; order Rodentia; family Cricetidae; genus Neodon; species Neodon shergylaensis. Next base: position 13,204,417 of record JABTXL010005167.1, on the reverse strand, counting down.
ACTGCCCCTCTCTGTAGTCCTCTTCTGAAACAGTGTTGGTAGCTTTGGATAACGGGAAAATTGTGAGGTTTCCTCGTTCTAAGGATGCAAATCAATATGTGCACTCGTGGCATATTATAAAAACAAAAGCAAAAACTAGCAGCTTTTGAAGTTTCCTTCACAAAACCTTGGTGATAATTAGTAGGAGTTTCCGGAGAGCCTATGGCGTAACTTTATGTGAAGAATACAATATAAAAGGTCAATTAATGTCATCAAAAGAGAACATAGAAATTAAAACACAAGCTGAAATAGGTGGCTTGGCTCCTGGTTGCATTGCTGGCAATGATTTTGTGGATTTTCAGACAAGGTCATGAGTGAGTAGTTGTAGACGTCAGTCACTGATGTGCAAACAGTGCTTGCCATGATGCTCAAAAACCGGACTCGCTGAACATAGCGGACAATGAGGACTACTGAGAACTCAAGAACAATGGCAATGGGTTTTTGATCCTACTGCACTTACTGGCTTTGTGGGAGCCTAGGCAGTTTGGATGCTCATCTTACTAGACCTGGATGGAGGTAGGTGGTCCTTGGACTTCCCACAGGGCAGGGAACCCTGATTGCTCTTTGGACTGACTAGGGAGGGGGACTTGATTGGGGGAGGGGGAGGGAAATGGGGGGAGGGAAATGGAAGGCGGTGGCGGGGAAGAGACAGAAATCTTTAATAAATAAATAAATTAAAAAAAAAAACTAGAAAAGCTTTCTTTTAAAAGGCAGGCTAGCTGAGCCAGAAAAAAGAAAATGGAAAATGAAAAGGTGTTAGGGGAAAAAAAATGAGAAGGGACAGAGAAGAAGGAAGACAAAGAGGAGGAAGAGAATGATGGTGGAGGGGGACAGAAAGGAGAGGGTAGGAGAGGAGGAGGCAGAGAGGAGGGGGAGGAGATTACCTGCCAGATTCTAAGAAAACCAGAAGACATGTTTAAAGGTATTCCCCACCTCAGTGACCAGTTGTATTCTTATGAAGAAAAAAAAAGGCATTTGCAAAGTCTACCCTGATATTTTCCACCAAAGAATGCTAAGTTAAAATTGAAGAGAGGCATAAAATGAGCTTTGCATAGATTGGCTGAAAACAGCTCCTTTGCAAGAAGCTACCCATGCTAATGGTGTGGCTGTATTCGTGCAGAAGGCAGTTCAAGCAATATTTTACAACTTCCTTTGTGAATGAAATTCAGTCGTTTATTATAATATCCAATAGCCATGACTGTCAAATAGCAGGGAAAGTGAGAATTTTATATGAAAGAAATAAACAAGTGATTGTTCTTGTGCCGTACCAATCATCTTGGCTTTATTGGGTGATTTTCATTTGGAATGCCAATCTTTTCACACAGGAAAAAGGAAAAGAAAGGAAAGGTTGATGATACTTTGAGCTTTCAAATAACATAATGATGAATAGTGCCAAAGGAAGAAAGGAGAAGGGCAATGACAGACCCATAGGTCAGCATTTTAAACTTTCCCCTTTGAACTCAAAGGGGGTAGAGATGTCTTCTCTCATTTATGGAAGGTTCTAAGGACAGCGGGTCCAATCTGGTGTCTTTACATAGATGGATTGGCACCCAAACACAATTTGACATCTCCCCATTGACCTTCCAAACGCTCACAAAGATAACCATATAAACACACATGTATATGAACGTAGATGTTAGGAATGCACACAAGTACACTCATAAGCTGAGGCACACACATCATACATGAACACACTACAATATATGTCTCACACAGAATGCATCTCACACAAAGCATACCTGTATATGTGACTGCATTTGTGCATATACTTCATGCTGTGCACTTGTTCATGTATGTGGAACCATCTCATGCATAGCATACTTATGACATTTACATAAAGATGAGTGCTAACTCTAATCAAATAGATATACACATTGCACTAGCATTCCCAAACATATCATCACACTTATATGTGCACAGACATGCACTCATGAATTTCTGTACATTAGTATTCAAATAAATATAGTCACAGAAATAGTCTCAGAAATAAACATCCAAAGACTCCTGAGAAATAAAATAATTTCTATTTCAATCATTGGGAATTTCAAGTTGTGAAGAAGGAAAATTAAAAAAAGAAAAAGGAAATCGATACAAGGAGGGAAATAAGCACAGTTCCAAGCCCTGGAGACCTTTCCTTGCAAAGTGGGAGATTGGTAATTTAATTCAAAAGAACCCTCTTTTTAATACCATAACAAGTAGGTGTGTCTCTCTGTAAAATGTTAGCAGCAACGCTTAATCTTCTAAATACACAATTCTGTTCCCAGCTGAACTGAGCGGTTTGATCAAGGTCACAGAGAACAGTAACCAGAGGGAGCCTGAGTGACTTCTAAGCAGGAACCACGCGACCACTCCCCTAAATTCTCTCCAGTATTTCATTTCACACGCAAGAAGGGAATGTGGATTTAAAACAAAGATTTCTTCATTTAAAATTCTATTTAACTCATCATCACACATCTGAATTTTGACAGCGATGGGGGGCTCATCATTTATAGATGAGTCTGTTGCATTTTAAACATGCTCATACATACAGAAGATTGAGATGTGTGCTGAGGACCGGAGATCTCTCTCTGTTTAACGACGTCTGTTAACAGGCAATGTAAGCTGACGGTGTCGAGTGATGCCGTTTTCAACATTAATGATAGCAAACTAAAATGGGGGAACCCGCCAAATCTCCATATTATGAGATACGTAGTAATTATACATTTTTTTGTTTATGGAAACAGGTTTCGGCAAGTGTCCAGTTAGAAAGCATAGGTCCTTACCGCCCTCTGGTGGTCGATATTAAGAACAACTTTCTCAGCACAGAATAAAAGCGGCTACAAAGGTTTTAGGGAAAACATAAAAGATTATTGATATTTGACACTTCTTTCACTAACAAGATGATTTTAGTGTCATGTGATATGGCGTTAGGTAATCCCCTATTGTTCACGTGTATTCTGAACACGAGAATATTTTGGATACAAATTACTTAGATTTGCATAAATTACCATTCCAAATGAATTCTCTTTCTACTTAAGAGTCACCAGAGCCATATCTGTTGGTGCAGGCATGTAATTCCAGATATTCACAAGGCTTAGGCAAGAACTTGTAAATTCTAGTCCTGCCTGGCTAACTTAGGGAGACCCTGTCACAAAACTACAACCTCACATAATATTTTACATAACATTCTATATATAAAATTCTGCACAATTCACATGACATCACATAATATTCTGTATGACATTCTATATATAAAATTCTGCATAATTCATATGGTATCACATAATATTCTGTATGAAATTCTCCATATAAAATTCTGCATAATTTACACGGTATTACATAATATTCTATATGACATTCTGTATATAAAATTCTGCACAATTCACGTAATCGCTGTATTAAGGAGGGAAAGACAGGAGTTCAGGGCATCTTCAGCTACTTCAGCCTGGCCTACATGACAGTCTGCATCAAAAAACAAACAAAAATAAATTTAAAACGTAGAAGGTGTAGGTTTGAGATTAAGCTGAGTGGTACAACACTTGTCTGGCAGAATGAAGCCCCAGATTCAATCCTGCATTGGGGAAGCAATGTGGCATCAGAATTATCCCTCATTTTGCCTACTTGCATTTGATCACTATTCACCCAACATGACCTTCCGATCCCTTCACAGTGGCTCCACTCCTGTCTTTGCCTGTGGTCTTTCTAAACTGTCTCACTTTGCAGAAGTACCCTTCACCTCACCCAGAAACTGTGCTCGAATATATCTGGTTCTTTTGAAACCATGCTTTATTTTTATTTCAGTGGCCATTACTTGGGTTGAACTAATTAAGTGTTCTTTCGTACTTTATTATGAATTGGTGTTTCTAACACAGAAGTTTCCAATTCCATAACCACCATATATTGAGGGAGAGATATTAATATATTTGCTCTCTATCACTTAGATATCTATCTATCAGTCATCTATCTATCTATCATCTATCTATCTATCTATCTATCTATCTATCTATCTATCTATCATCTATCCATCTAATTAGTTATCTATCTAAAAATAACCATTCCTCCTGTCATTTATATCCTAATTCCTTGAAAATGAAAATACATAGGTTATATCCCAAAGATAATGGTAGAATGACAATTGGGGGTGAGAGGATGGAGGGCCATGAATACTGGGTGGAGGTCACATTTGGTACTTAATCCCAAGTCTATAGTAAATCTTGGCCTTAAAAGAAAATAGTAATTACATACTATGCAAGCAATAACTGCCAGGCCTTCACATTCCATATATATCAAAGGAAACCAGAATAGCTACTGCTAAGGGCTGGAATAAACAAGGCTATGAGAGATTATTGAACAACTACAAGAAAGGGGTGATGAGAACAGTGTCTGGGCCTGGAATAGGGAATGAATCTTGCAGCCAAATAATAAAAGTGCTAACAGAGCAATGAACAAAATTAAGTAACCGACACTGGGAAATCCCACCAGTCATCACCAATAGGAAGTCAGGAAATCATTCTTCAGAAAGGAGCTGGCATTTCAAATTCAGAGGATTGTTTTTTCATTCTGTACGCAGCAATAAAGAAGGAATTTCAAATTCCTTCAGGGCCTTCACAGCTTATAAATGTTAAACAAAATGCATTCTTTTTTTTTCTTTCTTTTTTTTTTTTATTTATTTATTTATTAAAGACTTCTGTCTCTTCCCCACCGCCGCCTCCCCTTTCCCTCCCCCTCCCCCAATCAAGTTCCCCTCCCTCATCAGCACAAAGAGCAAACAGGGTTCCCTGTCCTGTGGGAAGTCCAGGGACCACCCACCTCCCTCCAGGTCTAGTAAGGTGAGCATCCAAACTGCCTAGGCTCCCACAAAGCCAATACGTGCAGTAGGATCAAAACCCATTGCCATTGTTCTTGAGGTCTCAGTAGTCCTCATTGTCCACTATGTTCAGCGAGACCAGTTTTAACCCAGGCTTTTTCAGACCCAGGCCAGCTGGCCTTGGTGAGATCCCGATAGAACATCCCCATTTTCTCAGTGTGTGGGAGCACCCCTCGCGGTCCTGAGTTCCTTGCTCGTGCTCTCTCTCCTTCTGCTCCTGATTTGGACCTTGAGGTTTCAGTCTGGTGCTCCAATGTGGGTCTCTGTCTCTGTCTCCTTTCATCGCCTGATGAAGGTTAATGTTCAGGAGGATGCCTATGTTTTTCTTTGGGTTCTCCTTCTTATTTAGCTTCTCTAAGATCCCGAATTATAGGTATCCTGAGTGAGGTAAGCCAGACCCAAAAAGAGGAACATGGGATGTACTCACTCATATTTGGTTTCTAGCCATAAATAAAGGACATTGAACAAAATGCATTCTTAACTACTAACATGACCTTGCTAACCATGAAGGATGCTGCCCACGTCTATACTACTGGCTAGTGTTCATATGGCTGCATTTGGAGTTGCTCATTGAATATTGTTTAGGCCTTGAGTCCCAAAATGCAGATGCCACGGACATCTGATTTCAGACTTGATGACTTCAACTCTCTAATTACCGGTTTTCTTTATGGATGAATTAGTTGGGTAGCTGTGTGATTTATCCTGATTGATTGTCATCATGGCAGAGCGTTTGCATATGGAAAAGTAAGTGATGCTCATTTTTAGCAGTAGCTATTCTGGCTTTCTCAGTTCACACAGAGTGTCAAGGGGTGGCTGCCATCACTTGCAAGTTCTAAAGCATCCCCCACCCGAGAGCACAACAACAATTGGGTTTATTTGGGCAAAAATGCTTATGAAGTTGACTCTCTATACTTCTAAAAATGTACCCTGCTACACAAAATTATTTGAAAAAGAATGTGGTTGTATAAAATAACCTGTGCAGAGCTTTTATTATCATTATTCCTTAAGTATTTAGTATGGTAACAATTTCACATAGTACTTACATTATATTAGTGATATATATATATATATATATATAGTAACATAGTGACAATATATGTAATAGATTATATCAATAACACATTAATATATATAGCATATTATATATTAATGTACATAGTAATATACTAACACCTAGCAATATATAAGCAAAACAGAGGATCATTAAAATGTATTGGGGAGACATGTAGAATTATATGCAAGTATTAGTGATCCTATTTTATATGAAGGACTTGAGTATCTTGATGTTGGTATCCGTTGAGCATTTTGGGATGTTGAGAAGCAACATTGTTTGTATCGCCAAACAATCATCCATGCCTTCTATTATAAGGCATTTTCAACAGCTCTGGTGAAATATTTGCAAATTAATGATGATATGGAGCAGATCTAGCCTCAAGACAGGTTTAGTTTCGACCACAGGTTGCCTTATTATTAAAATTTTTATTATATTTAAACAATGTATTTCTTTATATGTATGCTTGTGTGTGCAAGTGCACATTTGCATGTGCATGTACAGTGGTGGACATTTGGAGCTCAGAAGAGAACACGTACAATGTGGATTCTGGTACCAATCTCAAGTCACTAGACTTGGTAACAGGCACTTTCACCTGCAGCACCATCTCACTGACACCACAGATAGTTTTAAATCTCCTATTTTCTTTGTGGGGTGGTGATGGTGATGGTGGTGGTGTGTGTGAGTTGTGTATTCGGAAAGCTAGAAAAGCCTTAAGCATGTTAGGGAAGCAATGTACCACTAATCTATGGCACAAACTCTCCTCTTACCTTTTTTATTTTGAGACACGGTCTCACTAAATAACTCAGATGGGCCTGGAGTTCATGCTGTATCCCAGGATGGTCTTGAACTCATGATCTTCCAGGTGTAACCACTCAAATGCCCTACATACATCCTCCTAAAGTTGGGGTTGCAGGCTTATGCTTATGCCAATAGGCCCAACAGTAACTATTTTAACAAATAACAATATTCTTTTAAAAACAGAATATGTTTTTACATTATGTTAAAGTCATTTTGTCTTCTGTTTTGCATTTTTGAGACAGGGTCTTGTGCTGTTCAGGTTAGTTGTAGACTCACTAGGCAAATGAGGCTTGAACTTCCCATTAAATGTCCCATGCTCCTCTTCTAATTCTGGTTGGGATTACCAGCATGCTCTATCATGTGTTTCTTTTTCTATTAAAGACTTGAGTATCAACAGTGACTGCATCACATCTCTACTGTGTCTAGCACAGTCTGTTGTATTGAGCTCCTGCTGCCTCATTTGCTAAAGTTACTTGCTTAGCTCCTCATCTTTCTCTGCTAGGGCTGCCTCCAAGCAAAGGAAACACCACAGAGTAGTTCAAGCCACAGGATTGGATTTCCTGCATGTCAAGTTGAGACAGTTCAATTAAGATTACAAGCAACTAAACATACTGTCTACTTACTCTCAGATTCTTTTCCATGAAGTAACATCTTTAGATTTTCTCATTAACAGCTAGCTATAGGGGAATGTCTTTGGTGATGTCCATCACAAGTAAAACCTTTTAAAAATTGGTATGTACATTTCTAAGTTCTTACTTTCCCTCTCCTCTCCTCTCCTCTCCTCTCCTCTCCTCTCCTCTCCTCTCCTCTCCTCTCCTCTCC
>JABTXL010005167.1:13173445-13195601 GCA_025134845.1 Neodon shergylaensis | reverse complement strand
TCTATCTATCTATCTATCTATCTATCTATCTATCTATCTATCTATCTCTGCCTCTCTTTCAGCTCTTCTTCCCTTCTCCCCTTTCCCTTCCATAACCCACTAAATAAATATCCAACCTCACTCTGCATTGCATGCCTATCCATGTCTCTGTCTCTCACTGCCACGTGGCTCCCTGCCAGGGACCAGCCACCTTTGAAGACCTGTGGCATGGTCTCATGGCATGCCCATTCATCTGTCTGTCTTTGTGGGACTGGCTGCCCCATAGAGGTCTCTCAGCCACCATGTGGTTCCCTACCTGGGACTCAACACCCCTCGTGGCCCTATGCAGCCACTTGGGGAACTGCACCATCCCTGCCTGGGACTGGCTTCTCTCAGGACCCGCTGCCTGCTGTAGCCACTCGGAACCTGCAGCATTTCACTTTTACTATAACACATAGGCTTGCATTTTGGGGCCTCCACACAGTATTAGCAATGATATGCATTAATTGTAATTGATTGTTGAACCCTCACAAAAGGACAATCATCTCAGAGTAATGGGGAACCGGTTCTACTAGTAGAATGATTGACATGCTAGCATGAGGAGCTGAGGATGACTTCCAGATCCTGAGAAAAATGTCAGACATAGTGCATGCTTGTCATGCCAGAGGTAGAGAGCCTGAAACGGGTGGATTTCTGGACTTGTTGGCCAGTTACCCTAGCCTTCTCATTGAATTCCAGACCAATGAGAGACTCTGTCTCATGAAAAAAAAATACACATGCCTGACTTGAGAGGGCTGGCAGCTGGGATTGTCTTCTGGTCTACACACCCACATACATGCACACTCCACCCTCCCATGTGTGCAAACACACACAACAACACACACACATACTTGAACATGCACAGAGCATGCAAAATAAATAAAATAAAATAATCATCTCAAAATCTGTGTATTTACCAATAGTTCAAGTTGACCCATCCTCAACCAGTTGATAGGCTGTCAAAGAATATTACTCCTGAGGTTCCGAGGTCTTTCATTTGGCAAACGTCTGATTCTGATAGCTGCTATGCAAGGTCCCAGGCTGAACATCATTAATTTTAACCTCCATCTCACACTACACTTTCATCCAACTTAGCAACCTAACAGAGTACCACTGTGCGTGGGAGGAAATGGATAAAATGAAGAATCCATCCACAGGAAGTTGGTGTCACTCCAGGGAAAACCCCCATCAGTACTTGGAGCTAAATGGACCTCAGAATCAACTTCATCATACAGAGGAAGACAGCTCACAATCATTACTAATGTAAAAAATAATGAGATTGTTTTCAGCTTCTGTAATACGATTGCATAATTCACCACTCAATTTAACTTAGAATGAAACCTTCGTTCTGGGCTGAATGAAGTGATAACTTACCAGATGTGATGTTACATTTCCAGAAAAGAGTGATAGTCCCGAGTTTAATCAACCCTCTGGAAATATAATATACATTCATAGAATCTCCAACAGAAAAAAAAAGTTCTGAAGATTTCATTTTGGTGGGCCATGAAGCACTCTCAATTTTACAGGACAGAACCCATTCCCTATGTGTCTCAAGGGCCATTCAGTTCCCCAGGACTTGAGATAATGAAGATAAACAGATTAACCTTTGCTAGACTTGGGACCCTGGTTACCATATTGTCTCATTAGGAGAAACACACTTGGGAAAAAGCATGATTAAAAGCGAAAGCACTACGTCCCTAATTGGCAGCAAAGCATGCTGCTTTCACACTCCTGTTTTGCTTTCCACTGCAGCCTATGCACGTTCATTGCTGTTGTGAAAGATTTTTATTTCCAAACAAAAAGCCTACGTTTTGAGAGTTAAAGTCACCTACATGTGAAGAAAACAGGCTGTCATGTATTTTATAAACAGAAATTCCTTAGGGATGAGTTTAGCATATTCTCAAGCAATTAAAATATTTCTGAAAAGGTGATTCTCAATTGTTTCGAATCCCAATTTTATCACAATGTCACACTTGAATGATTGGCACATTGTATGGGTAAAACAAAGCAAGTATTACAATTTTATGCTGCCCCTTAGCCCATGGTAACACCTTATTTCCTGACTGTGCCTTCTTCTCGGTGAACCTTAGGAGCAGATCAGCCAGTGAGAAGCTTTCCTTCTCATTTTCATCTTTCGGCCAGAGAAGCGGGGCTTATTATAAAGCCCAGCTGGGAACGAGGGCTTCTTATGGAAGCATGAGTTGGTGTGTGCCACACTGGACTAGAGCTTTAGTGGGGACTCAAGAGTTAAAACCTAAGTCTGAGATATTTGAAGCTGGTGATCCTTTAATCTCCCAGAGACAAAAGCCAGAACATTCTGTTGAAGAACACCATGGGCACTTCCTTATTTCTCAAAGAATTCAACAACTAGGGAGTTTAATTTTGTGAAGATTTTATGTGATCAAAGCACTTGGAGGATGCCTGAGGATTAGAATTAAGTATTTTATCATGATTCTAAATCTCTGGGTTCTCATAATTCATAGGGAACCTTCCCACTTCCTTATTTTGGAACCCTTAAGTATGGTCCAGAAACAGCTTCTGCAAGGAATGTAACTTACTGGTAAGGCACAAGCCTTGCTTGTAGGAGGCCCTCAGCTCAATATTGGACATGAACAAATAAACTAATTTATTAGTTAACTCTGGGAGGAACAAAAACAGTGTGCATGTTATAATCTAAATGTACTTAGAACTGAGAATCCTAGTTTTTTTAAAAAAAAAAAAAACTCAAAAGGTAAGACATGCTGTAGAAGCAAATAGAAATAATTTTTCACTTTAAGATAAAAGGTGGTGGCTGGGAAGATGGTTTAGGAGCTTAGAACATTGGCTGCTCTTCCAGACAATCGAGATTCAGTCCCCAGCATTCATATGACAGTTAGCAATCATCTGTGACTCCAGTTCCAGAGGGTGTAACACCTACTTCTGACCTCCTTATGTTCTGTAGACATATGCTATACAGACACGCAATTAGACCAAATACCAGCACACAATAAATAAAAAAGAAATACATCTTTTTTAAAATTAAAGAACAAAATAAACCACAGTACTGTTTTTAAAAATTATTGGCCTTTCACTGCCCATTACAGTCGTATCTCTTCCCCCTCTCTCACTGAAACTCTTCTTTCCAACAATTTCCCCTCCTACTGTCATGTCTGTTTTGTGCATATGTGCCCACTGCTTTTAATTAGAGCTGCCTGTAAGAGCACAGGTAGGGGTTGTTTACTGGAGCATGGGTGACTTCTCAGTGACTATAACTGGTGAACTCTTTGTCTTTATGTAATATCACATTATGACTTTGATGAGTTGCAGGTCCTTTTGCCTTTGTGGGTCACTTTCTCTAAATCTCTCCCTCGCTCTCTCATTATATGTTTCTCTCCTTCCTCCCTTCTCCAGTTCATGTCTATGTGTCTGTCTGTCTTTGAGTACAGAATTTTAAAGCTACAATCAGACATTCCCATTGTGTGGGTTTTTAAATGTTTTATGTGTATGTTTTAAACACACACAAGTACAAATATATATATATATATATATATATATATATATATATATATATATATATTTGCTTTATGTGAAACCCTAATACCTGTGAAGGCCAAAAGAGGGTGTCATACTTAAAGTCATAAAGTGTAATGAGCTGCCATGTAGGTGCTAGGAACTGAAACTGTACCTGAGTTCCCTACAAAACCAGTAAATGCTGTTACCCACTGAACCATCTCTTCAGGGCCCTTATGTGAGAATGTTGACACAATATTTATTAACAATAATTTGCATGAATTTTATTCAATCTGCAATTCTCAGAAATAGTCATGTCAATGTCTATGTTATCACTTGTATCAACCCATCCTTCTGCCTGATTAATATGAACTGTCATGATTAAATAAATAATATTGATATTATTTGCTTTTTTTTTGCCTAAGAGTGAATTTTTCTTCTTGTTAAAGTAGAAAAGAAGTTTCCTAAACCCCTCAAAGTAATGTGGCCCTGGACACAGAAACTTCAAGTCCCTCATGGAGAAGTCCACAGTGCTCCTATCTCCTTGCGTCTGGATACCATAAGACAGGCTGAATAAATGTGATATTTATAAACATATAACCTAGGCTTTGCTAGAGTAACAGAGTGATAGAATCAGTATGTATTATGCCATGATAGTTTCTGATGTTTGTAATTGCAGCACTCAGGAGGGCAAAGCAGGACTTATCTCCATGAGTCCAAGGACAGTCTAGACTACAAAATGAGTGAGCTTCTGTATTAAAAAAACAACAACAAAAGAAAGAAGATAATAAAAGGATAAGGAGAAAGGGAAAGGGAAATAGCTCAGAGCCAATATTGTTTTATGGTGCTAACATAAAAGGAGAGAAGAGGCTCAAGAGGGAGAAATAGGATGGAAAAATTCCTGTGGTTGATGAATCAAACAGTAGGGGACGATCCAGAAGCAAAGGGAAATGAAGGACAAAGAACTTTTCAGAGCCACCCAGACTGTAAGCTAGGCTGCTGTGTGCTCTAAAAGCCATAGTTCATTAAATCACAGAGTCACTCCCATCTATCGCCCTTATAGAGCTTCCTGTTTATGTAAGGCTGGAATACAATACACAGCATTGTGTTACTCTGCCATCTTATGAATTCCTTTGTTGTCCTTTGTGGCCAAACGAAGACCATATTCCCACCACTGTGAGTCTTTAGGGAGAGTAAAGTCCAAGAGAGACAACTGAATTTCAAGATGACTGTGAATACATTTGGAAATCAGTTTTCTGTTTACATTTTATTGTAATTTATGTATATGTAAATTTATGACAAGAAGCAACACTAAATGGCCAGGGAGGCTGCAGCATGTCGTCTTCACTAGGCACTGAACTTAAGTAAAACTGGAAGCGTTTTGTTTCTAAGAAAGGAAAGGGGAGCATGTATACCTGCTCAGGAGGATTTTTAGGAAAGCTTTCTTTGTCCTCTAAGTGCAGAGTAGAAAATCGTGCCAGGGTCCTGGAAGGAGGTATTTTTGACTTTGAGATCTTTGCTGCTGGGCCCCTAATTCTCACTAGGTAAGAAGCCCAAAGCCCTCAATTTCAGAGTTCAGGCCATTTTTACATATAAGTTCTAGCAGAAATATCTTCATCAGCATCTATGCTCTCTTTTTGGCAAAGCATGCACACTAATGTCCTTTAATAATTTCTTTTGTTCTGATGATTTGTTCCTCTGTATCCTGCACTGGGAAGCCCATAAGGATGGGTGTAGGGTTCTAGACTGATACATTCACATGGTGTTCAACTTCAGAATATACAAAACTCAGAAATCATTACCCCTAGTCTCTCATGATCACTTATGCATGACTCAGCATCAACAGGGCAGTGCTCCGTATAAAATAAATGTGATATTTATAAACATATAACCTAGGTCACCAGAGTTTGAAACTTAAATTGTAAGTGAAAGATTTGATTTATAGATGTTACTGCAATGGACACAAATTGTGTGATAGAAAATCTGTTGTTACATAGGTGTTCTATTTAATAATCTATCCCATAAAGATTTTCCAATAAAAATACAGATTTTGGAAGGTGAAGAAGTAACCCTATTGGTGAAGTGCTTGTCTTACATGCACACAGCCCTGGATTCAAACACCAGCACTGTACAGAGGTAGAGGCAGGAGGATCAGAAGCTCAAGGTCATCCTCAGCTATGTAATGAATTGCAGGCCAGTAAGAATACATAAGACCCTGTCTTAAACCAACTAGATAGATGGATAGATGAACAGACAGACAGACAGACAGACAGACAGAGACTACCGTGCTATGTTTACCTTACTCTGATATGGGAAAAGGCTGCATGAATGTGCTTACTGAATCAGAAATATGACTCTTTAACCTTTTTGCATTTTGAGGAATGATGAGTTACCTAGAGTAACTCCATTTTGTCCTAGTTTAACTTGCCCTAGCTCTGATAAGCAAGCCCTGCTGCAGAAAGTCCTCATGCAGCTATACTTGCAGCGTTGGATGGTCAATTGTTTCACAATAACAAACAAATTGTGTTAATCACCTGAACTAAAACGTAATGCCTGGCGGTGGTGGCACACGCCTTTAATCCCAGCACTCGGGAGGCAGAAGCAGGCGGATCTCTGTGAGTTTGAGACCAGCCTGGTCTACAAGAGCTAGTTCCAGGACAGGTTCCAAAACCACAGAGAAACCCTGTCTCAAAAAAACAAACAAACAAAAAAAAACTTAATTCCTTTCCATCGGTGTGATGTAATTGTAATTTTTGACTTTATAAACCCTACCCTACTTTACTTTGGGTCCAAGAATTCTTTGCGGAAGGACTCTGCTCATGGTCACTAACTTAAATAAGGGACTCTTACTTGTCCCAATGTTCTGGTGGTCCTTTAATTCCTCATGTGGATATTACAATAAGAATGAATTTCCTCTGGCAGAAGATAACTGTTCTGAAGAGAATTTTCCATATACAAATTTAAAACGTTTCTAGGTAAATGAGATTGCTTAAAGATAATTATCTACTCCATATTCATTTTTACTAGTTTTGTGTGGTAGCTATCCACTAAGAATGTGATATGTTTTCTTTCCAAGACTATTTTTGTTGTTGCTTGTCTTGAGACAAAGTCACATATAGCCAAACCTGGTCTAGAAGTCAGTATGCATCTAAGGACAGATTTGAAGTTCTTATCCTGCCACCTCTGCCTCCTGAGTGTTCAGATAACCAGTGTATACTATCCTTCCTCATGGTAAATATTGTAATTGTATAAAATTTCATACGGAATGAACTGTGTTTAAATTATATTTTATTTTTGTTTCATGCATATGATAATTTTTCCTGTTTTCACATAGGTGAACCTTGAGCATGCAATGCCTGTGGAAGACTGCATGTCAGAAGACAGTGTTGGATCTCCTGGAGTTGGAGTTACAGATAGTTTAAGCTATAATGGTGTTCTAGGAATCAAAGCAAGCCTTCGTCCTCTGGAAGATGAAGTGCTCTTTACTTCTGAGTCATCTTTCCAGCCACACATACGATGTGTTTTTTAAAATGTTATTTTTAAAAATCTGGAACTGAAGCGATTTTTCCTGCTCACATACTTTTGCTACTTAGCTAGTTGACAGTCTGTCTACAAGCTTGAACTATCCTTTTTGTGCTTTCAAGCCTCCTGGATTAGAAGACTTACCTTTCCCAAAGTGGAAACTAGACACTTGAATTCTTTACCTGTTTTGAAACTAGGACAAAATTTGATTTCTGCTCTACAATCATGTATGAGCATGCTGACTTGTGTTTATTGCCTTGAGGCAAGGTCATATCTCATTGTGTAGATTTGGCAGGTCAGGTACTTCCTACAAAGCCCATAGTTACTTCAAACTATGTCAGTACTCCTAACTCAGTGTCCTGAACAGATTATAGGCATGCACCTCTAAGCCCAGTCGACATGCTATTTTTTTAAACACTAAAGGGCAAAGCAACAAAGCAGATGTTAGATATACCCTGTCTATGTCTGCATGATAGTTATGTACATGTTCATTCTGATTCTGAGGATCTCAGCAGTAGAAACTCTAGTGTAGTTTATTAGTGTCTGATGTATTTTAACTGGCTGAAGCCAGTTGCAGCAACTGAGAGGTGTGATTTCACTGTACTCCCTTGATCTGTAGCTTGCTTTCTGTACCTGGAGAAAAAAAAGAGTTTGTAATGTAGTATTTGTTTTTTTATGAACTCTACCTTTCTTTAAGATTTTGTTTCCTTGACGAAGGTTGTTTCCAGCAATACCACTCTTGGGAATATATCCAAAGGATGCTCAATCGTGCCACGAGGACATGTGCTCAACTATGTTCATAGCAGCATGTTTTTCACAGCCAGAACCCGGAAACAACCTAAATGCCCCTCAACTGAAGAATGGATAAGGAAAATGTGGTACATTTATACAATGGAGTACTACATAGCAGAAAAAATATAATGACATCTTGAATTTTGCAGGAAAATGGATGGAGCTAGAAAACATCATTTTGAGAGAGGTAACCCAGATACAGAAAGACAATTATCACATGTAGTCACCAACAGGTGGTTTTTTAGACATTAAGCAAAGAAAACCAGCCTACAAACCACAATCCCAGAGAACTTAGATAACAATGAGGACTCTAAGAGAGACTTACATAGATATAATCTACATGGGAAGTAGATAAAGACAGGATCTCCTGAGTAAATTGGGAGCATGGAGACCTTGGGGCAGAGTTGAAGGGGTAAGGGAGAGGCAGGGAGAGGAGCAGAGAGAAATGTAGAGCTCAATAAAAATCAATAAAAAGAAAAAAAGATTTTGTCTCCTTGTCTTGTTGTCTGTGTAGTTCTTTCTTTTCTTTCTTTCTTTCTTTTTTTTTTTGCTGTGATTTGTATTTTTTTTTTTTTTTGTCTTTCGATGTGACCAAGTCATGGTCATTTGTATATGTAGGTATAAGCTTTGTTCTATTATCATATTGCTTCTCAATACTTCTAAATCCTAAATTGCCTTTTTGTGTTTGATGCCACTTCGTTTATCATTTTTCTGCTTGGCACGTCAGCTGACTTCCCTTTCACTTCACTCAACTTGTTTTCTGTTTAACCTGCATGCTGAAATCTACAAATCACAGAGGAAAACAAAGTAAAGAAAGAAAGGAAAAAAGACTACACAGACGACAAGACACCTTAAAGGAAGGTAGAGGGTGTTAAAAACAAATAAATAAAGCAGTAAACACAGGAGGGCACAGTGATTTAAAATGTAGTCCTTGCCCTCAGGAGGTTGAAGCAAGAATACTGTTAGTGCAAAGTTAGCCTGGGCTGCACAGAGAAACCCTGTTTCCAAAAGCTGAAAAGAAAAGATTTCAGAGTAGCAACAATAAGGTGCTAATTTCCCAAGAAAGATAAAAGAAAAAAAGGAAGAGAGAGAGAGAAAGGCAGGCAGGCAGAGAGTAAAGTATAATACCACTCAAGTGAAGGAAAAAATAGCTAATAGCTAACTTTGAATTATATATACAGAAGAAATAAAAGAAAGAGGTAAAAGCAAACTCTGGGGTAATTTGTTCTCACTAGACTCCTAAGAAACGAAACAAGAAAGGGATTCCTTAAGGCAAGAATAAAATGATCTCCCAGAAGCACAGGGACTCAGAAAGACAGGGATAGTACAAAGCATAAATGTGTAGTTTCATCCAGAATTGTATTGCTCATTTAAAAGCAATGGCATTATAAATAATAGTAGTAAATATGGAGTATAAATATTTCCAGATAAAAGTGCCATACACACATAAAGATAACCCTTCATGTATTTTATATTCCTGATATGGTATAGGAAATAGTAAAAGTACTTTTTTTTTTTTGGCCAGGCCTTAAGTATTCAAATGTAACTACTCAGGACAATTTCCTGAAAGAAGTATGAAGATATAGATCGATAACAAGTTCAAGGAGAGGACAGATGAATGGCACAGCTATGAAATCAAGAACAAGGCAATTAGAAGGGAAGGGAAAACAGGAGAGGAGAGCAAGAGTAGACAAGTACTTCCTTGTTCCTTTGATAACAGGGGCTGGAGAGCAGCTCAGTGGTTACTAAATATCTGTGTGCTGCTTTTGCAGAGAGTCCAAGTTGGGTCCCCACTATGCATGTTGCTTGACTCACAACCACCTGTAACTCAAGGGAATCTGATGCACTTATGTGCACACATGCACAGATGCATACACATATACACATAACCAAAACAATAAGTTTTTAATCTTAATTAAATGTTCTGATGAAATGATGAAGACTGTCAGTTTTTGATAATAAATAAAACCAATTATATATTACCCTAATATAAAGAAAACTGGCTTCAAGTGCAATAACAATAACAGTCAAGTGTTATACTTTGATTTTTCAGATGGGAAAACTCAGTTATGAAGATATAGAAGCTCTGAACATTTGGAAAAGAAGTCAAATATTTGAGGACAGAGACCCACCCCATAGACACAAATTTGTTTTTTGCAACTTTGAAACCAGCCATAAATCATAATTTAATTCACTAGAAATAAAAATACATGAAGTAAGATTCTTCTGAAAATCAGTCAAGAATGCTATTATTATTGGTAGCTGACAACAGACAGTATTTTGTTCACTGTATAATAAATGTGAACTGTCATATTTTCTAAACTTGTGAAGCCACACTTGACATTTTAAAATATTTTAAAGGCATTCATATCATTGATGATATTTATTTTTTTGCAAAGTCTATTAAAACTGCATTTTAAATAACCACCAAATAGGCCATTTTTATTTAATATTGTGGCACAATTCCCTGCTGGCCTGGCGCCAAAGAGTAAATAAGCATAACCCTCCCCCCCCCCATACTAGACATAATCCACTCTGGGCCACATCTGGCCTTGCTCTGGAATTAGCACTCAGCAAAAACTAAGTTCATTCTCAAAGAGTCTCTGAATCTTCATTTCACAGACCCCTGTGAACCCACACACCCATGCTGTGAGATCCAGGACAAAGTATAAATTGTAGAAAGTAACACTTTAGCATACACACACACACACACACACACACACACACACACACACACCCCATATCTGTATCTGCTATAGTTTGGCAAAGGGAGATGTTTGTTTTCTTGCTATATAAATGCAAGCCATAAAAAAATACTAAATGCTGAAAGCTTTATTCCACCTGAAATTTACATCAGGTAGTCACTGGGCTATGAAAGGTACAATGTCTATGAGAGAACTCATCAAAAACACAGATATAAAACATATACCTGCCTTTTGTCTCAGAAGACTGCATGGCTTTTATCTTAGCCCATAAATAAAGGAGGCATCAGCACACTTATCTGAACACAATAACAAATCCCATCCTCCAGGTAATTGCAAAAGCACTGCAGCCTGTTATTGACCTTGAGTAATTTATAGAAATGGGACAAAAAGATAGAGAAACTTTTGTCTGTCTGCATCCACATCTAAAACACCATCACACACACTAAAAACCATTAAAGTAAGAGTCACCGGTGTGAAAGGGGAAGAAAAGTATGCATTATTGAAGAAAGAAAAACAGGCATATTAAATAAGACACATACATAGTCTAATGCAGTGCTCTGATTTTCTCTGCTGAAGTTGTTTTGGATTTTTGTCATAAGGAGAAGTGGATATTTTTGGAGCTCAGTGCTATGATTAATGCTGTTACTCTCACATGCTTTTATGCTGTCTACAGATTTTGTAAATGGCTAGTTTCTATGGATGTATTTTCAAAATACAAAACCATTTTCATATTATTGTAACTCAGGTTATGTGACTGAATTGCGTTAAGAGATTGGCAAATGTTTGTTGACCAACTTTTGAAAAGATTTCCCTTATCTTCACTCTAAGCTCTGCCAATTTCCTTGGGCAAGGCTCAAGAACAACTATAGAACCAAAGCCCCATACACATATTCGCGCAGTGTGGGTATACAACAGGAATAAAGCTTCAGTCTCAAGTAGGCCTCTCAATGAAACTAAGAACAATAATTGCTAAAATAGTTCATACAATGGAAGCATAAGTACCAGGCACATCAGTGAAAAGAGGCTCCTTAAAAAGGGAGGATTTGAGAAACATCCCCAATATTAGGTTGGAAGGACGCTGGAGTAAACAAAAAATACTTCATCGCGGATAAGGGGAAGGCACAAAGCCTTATTGAGAAGCTGCATATGAACACAGTATATCCTTCAACAGTGGGATGGAAGAGAGGCAGTGATATAAGTTTGAAAGAGGGCTATAAGACACTATTATCAGAAGCCTTTATATTATGGTAAGTAAATTAACTTCGATTTGGAGGCAGAATCTACTAATTAAAACTGAAGAGGGTTAATTTAACATCAGTGTAGTCATGACAGGGTGCAAACTAACAACACTGAGATAAGGCCTCACCATTATAATAACCAGGAAAAGCCACAGACTGTACCCTTTGGGGAACCAATCAGAATTGAGACAAACAAGTACTAGATGCTCCAGAACATTAAGAATAGCTTACCTAACTTGTATATAGGTTGCCAATTTTCTTACAGCAGTACCAGTTCCAATCCTTGTGTGAAAGACTCCTGTTACCTCACTCCTGCCCCCATCTGAATCTGGAATTCCCATATCCCCCCATGCTTTACCCCTTAAAAACCCTGCCATAGCTGAGCTCAATACTCTTCCAGATCTAAACACTATGTTGGAGTGGATGGAGATTCCAAGCTGGAGCTTGCAATAAAGACATTGCATAGGAACTCAGACTCCTAGGGGTTTCTTGGGAGCTCACGACACAGGCATAACAAAAACATTGTTAAAAATGGAGCAGCATGATGGTCCAACAGATAAAAACAGTTGTCAACAAGCTGATGATCTGAATTTGATATCTGCAACCAACTCCTGAAGATTCTCTTCTGACTTTTACAGACACACACATACATACACACACATAATGTCTCATGTGTATCTACACACAAACACAAATACATATGAAAAAACCTAAAAAAATACTTTAAAAAAATTACTCAAACAATCCAGGCAATGGATCCTGAAAATAATTAAATGAAGAGACAAAATCTAATGGACGATATGCTGAAACCTGAGGGCTCACCAAGGACCACAAGGGCACCTAGCATCTTGCCAAGCACAGTAAATTCCTAAAAGTAGCTCTTCATGGATTTGCTCAAGATATCCAAGGACAAGAACGTGCTCAAGTTCATCAAAGAGAGGGTGAGCAAGCACATTCGCTCCAAGAGGAAGTAGGAGGAGCTGAACAATATGTTGGCAACCATGAAGAAGGCGGTGAAATTGAATATATGTTCCCATTCCTCCTCTCCCCATAGTGACATTTTGTTTATGCTTTAACAAATAAAGCCTGCCTGAAGATCAGAGTGAAGAACTAAGCTACTAGAGGCCATGGAGTGGTGGCAAACAACTTTAATCCCAGGAATCAGAAGACAGAGGCTGAGGGATCTATTAGTTTAAGGCCCTTGGGCTTCAGAAGTTTGAATCTATCTAAAAGTGAAACATAGCTTACACAAAAGTGATCCCAGTACTTAGGATCACACACTTTTGATCCCAGTACTAGGGAAGTAGAGACAGGAGTGATACGGTTGGGTGGTATATGGTCATGTGCACGCAGATGCATACACAGAGAGAGAGAGAGAGAGAGAGAGAGAGAGAGAGAGACAGAGATAGATAGAGGGAGGATAGCAGGGGGGCAGGCAGACAAACAGAGATGATGTGAGATTTTCCTTTGTATTCTGTGATTACCATTGGTTAATAAAGGACTGCTTTGGACCTATAGAAGGGCAGAACTTAGTCAGGGAAAACTAAACTGAATGTTGGAAGAAAGAAGAGCTGAGTCGAGGAGAAGCCATGGAGCCACCGCTGGAGGCAGATGTGCTGAAACTTTGCTGATAGGCCACAACCTTGTGGTGATGCACAGATTAATGGACAAGGGTTAAATTAATAGGTAAGAGTTAGCCAATAAGGAGCTAGAGCTAATGGGCCAAGCAGTGATTTAATTAATACAGTTTCTGTGTGATTATTTCAGTGCTGGGCAGCATATTTTTAAATCCAAGGTCATGACCATCACAAGACAGAGCCCTAAGCATGGATTTATTTTATTTTATTTTTCAAAAACAAAACCAAATTATCTTTTTTCATTTTATACACCAATCTTAGTTCCCAACCCCTCCCCTCCTCCTGCTCACTTCATGCCCCCCATCCACTCCCCAGAGAGAGCAAGGCACATTGCTCTGAGGAAGAACCAAGGTCCTCCCCACTATATCTAGGCTAAGCAAGGTATCCATCCAAAGAGAATGGGTTCCAAATGCCAGTAAAAGCAGCAGGAACAAATCCTGGTGAAACTGCCAGTGGCTCTGCAGTCTGCCCCAGTCATACAACTGTCACCCACATTCAGAGGGTCTAGTTTGGTCCTATGCTGGTTCCTTCACTATCTAGCTGGAGTTGGTGAGCTCTGATTAGCTCAGGTAAACTGTTTCAGTAGTTAACCCCATCATGGTCTCAACCTTTTTGCTCATTGTTTGAATTCCTCCCACTCTCCGTCTGGACTTTGGGAGCTTAGCCCAGTGTTCTGCTGTGAGTCTCTGTCTCTGTCTCCATGAGTTGCTGGATGAAAGTTCTATGGTAACATTTGTGATAGTCATCAATCTGACTACAGGGCAAGACCAGTTCAGGTACCCTCTCTGATACTGCTTAGGGTCTTAGCTGGGGTCATCCTTATGGATTCCTAGGAATTTCTCTAGTGCTGGGAACTTTAGCCAGTAAGCCACAGTGACATGGCAATATAAAATTAATACAAAAGGGTTAAGTTAATATAAAAGTTAAACATTAAAAATCTAGAACTAATGGACCAAGCAGTGTTTTAATTAATTAATCTTGTTTATTAATATAAAGTTAAGGTCAGTTTTGTTATATGTATATGTATTTCTGATCTTGATTAAGGTATTGTGTTTGTGGAACTCATTTAAAAATGTAATGTATAATTGAGAAATATAGGTTAATAGATAATCATCAATAATAGTCAAACTTGTAGTCATGTTAGTTAGATTTTCTAGATGTACAGAGATGTATTTCAGATAGATAGGTATTCTTGAAACAAAGACTACAGAATACGGCATTTAAAATGTTTTAAGAAGTTAGAACTTTTCATAACAATGAGACACATCTGCTCCTGGCAGTACCAATCTACTTCAAGAGGAAGATGGGCATCAAAGAGTTTGCTATGGAGTTTGCTAGCCATTTGGGCAAGAAACTGCTCTTGCCTGGACTGCTTAACTGGAAATGCAGGACCCACAGAGTAATGACTGCTGAACTTGCCTAAAGATGAGATGATTTTTTGGGGTTCCTGCTACATGAAAGAGTCTGCCAGACATTCTGTAGGACACAGAAGAAAGTGACTGACAAACTGCCAGTATGTCTTTAAAATTTTTTCCTTCATGGAAAAGTCTGCTGGATACTATGGGCCTATAGGCTGAAGATGGATATCTCAACAATATAAAAAAAACTTTGGTTGACTGTCCAGACAGTGAGATGTCTCTGTCAATTCTAGAGTTTTGGAAGTTGCTTACAATGTACTTCCTGTTTACTTAGGTAATATATCCTTCTTGAGTCTTTGATGGAGTTGAAGAATTTATAGTTACAGTTTTCCTTAGTTATGATAAAATATAAAGTAGATATAAATATTGTAACTGTAGTTCTTGCTTGATAATTGGTTAGTTATATGTAATTTTACTATATAAAAGTTTATGCCTTCCTTTTTGTTTAAACAAAAAAGTGAAAATGGTGTGGGAGGTCCTTATATCTATGTGTTGCTTTTATTGGCTAATGAATAAAGAACTGCTTTGAGCCTACAGCAGGGAATCACAGAACTAGGTGGGGAAAGCTAGGCTGTATGCTGGGAGAAAGGAGGCAGAGTCAGAGAGAAGCCATGGAGCCACCAGAAACAGATGCTGGAACTTGAGCCAGTAAGCCACAGCCACATGGCGATATAAAGTTTAATAGAAATGGATTAAATTAATATAAGAGTTAGCCAATAAGAAGCTAGAACTAATGGGCCAAGCAGTGTTTTAATTAACATAGTTTCTGTGTGATTATTTTAGTTCTGGACAGCCAGAATGAACAAGCAGCTCATCCCAACAAATGTTATGATGGGAAATACATGACTTACATGAATAAAAAAGTAGATCTTTTCACCCAAATCTAGAAAAAGCAGAAATCCCATAGCATTTTGAAATAAAGCCTTATTATCAAAGGAGGGTCATTAGTATTTTGTCACACCAGGGTGCAAGATGATTCCAATGCACTATCGCAGCCTTCTATCTGCAGACAAAAGTGCCAGCAACAGTCCAGCAGACACACTGTGAAATAGGAATATATTGATCATTAACCTGTTTTGTGCTGTATTAATTTTATTCTTCAACCTTGCCTTATTACATAAAGTTCTAAAGCATTGGATCAACACACATTAAACTTGCAAGCCTAATATGCTTAAGGAAGTTGTCTCCTATGTGTAAACACTGGGCTACCAACATTTGATAAGAAAACTTTTTAGTAGACAATTAATCTAAAACCCTAGATACAACAAAAGCTTTTGTCTTTACTAAAGTTGTATACATAGCTAGTAGAAACATGGGAATCAAAAATTGCTACATCAGTAGCTTCAGTAGACAAGTCCCTGGAAATATCAATGTAGGTTCACTGGAGTCTGGGAAAACAGAAAAATTTTCTACTGTAGACCACTATGGTCATATTTGCATAATATCTTAATTGTCCAAGAATATTCACTCTTTGAAAAGCAGTAGTGTGAAAAGGAAGTCTTAGCCTTTTGTGAATATTGACTAAAGACTGGCCACTCATTTTTAGAGTACATGTAGGGGTTTATGGTTGTAGCATAATGCTTTTGTACACTCTAAAATTTGTCATTCATATTAGTTTAATAAAACACTGGTTGGCCCATAGCCAGGCAGGAAGTATTGGTGGGGCAACCAGACTAAGAGAAGTTTGGGAAGAGGAAAGGCAGAGACGAGTTACCAGCCAGATTCAAAGGAAGCAAGATGAGAATACCTCATTGAGAAAAGGTACCAAGACACATGATTAAACATAGATAAGAATTATGGATTAATTTAAGTTGTAAGAGCTAGTTAATAATAAACCTGAGCCAAATAGTTTATAATTAATATCAACCTCTGTTTGTTTCTTTGGGACTGAATGGCTGAGAGACCAGGTGAGACAGAAAGTTCCATCTACAGTTTACCAACCTGAACATTGGACTCCTCTTCCTTTTCTTCCCATTCCCCTTATGTTATTTTTCCCTATCTACAAACCCTACTTCTCAACTTGGATTCAATAAGATGCATCAATATAAAAATTGTTTCCGCAAGTAAATCCAAGAAAATAAGTTTCTTTACATGAAACCCTGCCTTTAACCTGGTCATACAGATGGCATGATAGGCAAGTATTATAGACAAAACTGCATCCTTCAAAAAGTTATATTGGCACATACACGATGTGTTTCCAATATCAACAATTGGGAGCAGAAACATAATTTTTTAATAATATTTATTTATTATATATACAGGGTTCTGTCTGCAAGTATCATTGCAGACTAGGAGAGAGTACTAGATCTCATTACAGATGGTTGTGAGCCACCATGTGGTTGCTGGGAAATGATCTGAGGACCTCTTGAAGAGCAGCCACTACTCTTAACCTCTGATGCATCTCTCCAGCTCTGCCAAAACATAATTTTAAAGCCAACCTGGGCTATATAGTAAGATCTGTTTTTTAAGAAGTATGTGTTAAATATGTCATCTATGATATATGTAAAGGTTTCTTCATTTATAAATAAGGTGTCTTCAGATGGAATCAAGTTAAGATGAGATCATATGCTTTTACAAAAGACCATAAACCCAATCACTGGCATCTGTAGGAGAGAATGTTTGATGACACACTAAGGTCTGAAGGAATAGGACAATGAGGGAACTGGAGTATTTAACTATAAACCAAGGAATACCAAGGGTTACTACAGCAGCAAAGACAAGAAGAGTAAAGGAAGAGGTTTCCCAAGAACATTAAGAGAAGGACCTGATGTCCATGAGCTCTAGAATTCAGAGCTGTGAGAGAATACAGTTTTGTTCAAGCCACACACTTGTGGCGGCTGTCATTGCAGCCTTAGGACACTATGATAATAAAGTAGTATAAATGTCTAGCTACTTCCATAGGATTTGGAGGAGAAGTGACCACAGAACCTGAAATCCTAATTAACAACATAGTAAATTTTGAACAGTTTTATATATTTGATCATATATATATATATATATATATATATATATATATAGTCATACGATGAAAGCAAGGCAGAGAGAGAGAGGCCAGCACTGGAAGTGCATCTGTCCTGTTAAAAGCTCAATGTTTATCCTGTTGGAAACTGATAACGATTTTAGAGGTATCATGGTGAGATTTCTATTTTGAATGCCACTTAGATATAGAACTCAAAAGAAACAGGATCTATGTCTGAGACCTAGATTCAGAAAAAAGCTGAGCAGAGTGGAGTATGACTTTAGCATGGGATATATGAAGAATACTGACACAGAGATGGGTCATATCACACCGCTGGAAGTATATCAGCCCAAGATACTTCACAACAGTTGCTGGCGGTCTGAGATGTGTGGATATGCATGCAGGGCTTCAGATTCTCTCAGCTCACACAGGCCCCATGAAAGCACGGCAGGTGTCTTTTCTCCATTCCGTTTTGTAATAGAGACAGTTATGGGTCTTTTGTACTTGTTCAAGAATCAGTATTCCTAGAAACCTTTCAAACTTACTAGTGCATTTTTTTTTCTCTAATGGATTCATCCCATAAACCCTACTTCATCCATCGTAATATGTTCAAAGAAGAGTAAAAACTGCTGGAGGTGGAATATTGCTTTTCTCAGAGGCAAATATTGATTCCAATGAATCCACCAGCCCTCCTTGTGCAGTGAATTCTGGGTCATCAGTACTCTGCAGCCTTCTCACGTATCAGGCTTGTAGTAGGCTTTGCCACACTCTACTCCAGTTCATCCACAGTTTTCCCTGGAGTTTTTTATCTTCTTTGTTCCTTCTTATGTCTTGTGTGCAATGCAAAGCATGGGGTTCCCTCCTCTTTGGCTTGAACTATGTCCCACCTTATTGCAATCATGTCTTTTGCTAGTACTGTTTTTCTTTTCCTAACAATCTCATAAATGTCTACATAAATGGTTGTCCTTTATGTTGCTCCCTAGATCAGGAATTATATTTCTTTCCCCAAGTATAATTTCTTTCTGTAGCTGTATTTTTTATTAAGTCCCACTTTGCTTTTTCCCTACAAGAAGAAAACAGAAGAAGCTACATGCAAAGTAGAAAATAAGTTTGTCATCATATCTGTGGTTTAAGCTTCAATAATTTCCAAAGAGTCTCAAATGAAAAGAATATTTTGCCTTTGATTAAGAAAATGCATTGCTTTACTTTGTTAATTAAATACTTGATATTTTCTATAGCAACAAAACACTTTTAAACATGGTTTTATATTAATTTAAAACAATATGCTACATAAAATTTTTGAATAATACTAAATTAAAAATCAGTATCATTACAAATAATGTACGTATTTGAGGGAAATTTAGAAAAACTAGATTAAAAAAGAATAACTAATATTATATAACTGGAAATTCAGGAACTAAAATGAAGACTATTTTTAGTTGAGGAAATTGTGAGAACTAGGTCTGGAGAGATGACTCAGTGGGTAAAATTCTTGCTATACAAGCATATGCAACTCTATTTGGACCCTAAGCTCCTACATGGAAAGCTAGGCATAAAGGTCCTTATTATAATTCCAAGGCTGAGGAATGGAAGTAGACAGATATAAGAGATTTGCTAATTGCTATTTTAGCAAAAATGGTAAACTGCAGGTTCAGAAAATATGTTTTACAAAAAATAAGGTTGAACTACAAGGATGAACATAACTCTCTGGACTTCACAGATCCTACACAGGGGAGTCCATCTACACCCACATGTATACACAGGAAGATCTCTCTTTCTCTCTTTCTGTCTGTCTATCTCTTACATACACATTGATACACTTTTGAGCATCAAAGATACTTAAGGATATGTTCTTCATCCTTAGCTATCAAGGAAATGCAAATCAAAACAACCTTGAGATACCATCTTAGACCTGTCAGAATGTCTAAGATCAAAAACACTAATGATAGCTTATGCTGGAGAGGTTGTGGAGCAAGGGGAACACTCATCCATTGCTGGTCGGAATGCAAACTTGTACAACCACTTTGGAAATCAGTGTGGTGGTTCCTCAGAAAACTGGGAATCAACCTATCTCAGGATCCAGCAATTCCACTCTTGGGAATATATCCAAAAGATGCCTAATCATACTACTAGAGCATTTGTTCAACTATGTTCATAGCAGCATTCTTTGTAATAGCCAGGACCTGGAAACAACCTAGATGTCCCTCAACTGAAGAATGGACAAAGAAAGTGTGGCACATCTATACATTAGAGTACTACTCAGCAGTAAAAAGTAATAACATCTTGAATTTTGCATGCAAATGGATGGACAGAATTAGAAAACATTCTGAGTGATGTAACCCAGACCCAAAAAGAACGAATATGGTATGCACTCACTCATTAGTGGATACTAATCATAAACAAAGGGCAATGAGCTCAGGATCCTAGAGAAACTAAATAATAAGGTGAACCAAAAGAAAAACATATATAGACCCACCTGGAAATTGGAATCAGACAAAAATTTGGGAGCAAAGGAGAGGAGGGGTAGGTAGGAGAGAAGGGGGTAGAGGAGAACTTGAGGGAATGGGATGGTCGAGATGGAGGAAGAAAAGATATGAGAGCAAGGAAAGAGATATCTTGATTGAGGGAGCCATTATGGAATTAGCAAGAAACCTGGCTCTAGAAAGGTGCTCAAGAACCCACAGGGATGAACCCAGCTGAGACCCTAAGCAATAGAGGAGAGGGTGTCTAAACTGACCTTACCCTGTAGTCAGACTGATGATTATCTTAAATATCACCATAGAACCTTTGTCCAACAACAGACAGGGAACAGAGGCAATGACCCACATTGGAGCACTGGACTGAACTCCCAAGATCCAGTTGAAGAGTGGAGGGAGTGAAAGTATGAGCAAGGAATTCAAGACCATGAAGGGGTCATCCACTGAGGCAGTCTGCTTGAGCTAATGGTAGCTCACCAACTTCAACTGGACTTGGAATGAATGAGTATGGGAACAACCAAGCCTCCCTGAAGGGGGTTGACAGCTGGGGCAGACTGAGGGGTTACTGATAGTGACACTGGGATGTGTCTCTACTGCATATATCAGCTTCATGGGATTCTATTCTCTTTGGATGTAAACCTTGCTCAACCTAGATGTAGTAGGGAGGGCCTAGGACTTTCCACAGGGCAGGGTGCATGGCACTCCCTTAGCATTGGAGGGGTGGGAGGATGGTTTGTAGAGGGAGAGGGAGGGGACTGGGAGAAGGGGAGGGAGTGGGAATTTGTATTGGTATTTTTTTAAGTAATAAGAAAGGGAAAAAAAAAACAAAAAAATAAAAAAAAATATTTTAAAAATAAAAAAAACAACAACAAATGGCTTCATTATTATCAAACATCAGCAACCAAACAAACACAGTCAAAGATGTGAAGAAAGGAGTATCCTATACGTATGCTTGTCATTAAGAATTATGCACATTCTCCTGTGCCAATGCATTCAAGTATATCTCCCACTTTCTCTTCTATGAGGTTCATTGACTGGTTTTATGTTGAGGTCTTCGATCCATTCGGACTTAAGTTTTGTGCATGGTGATAGAGCAATCCCAGAGAACCTACACAACAATTAAGACTGTAAGAGAGACACAAATGGATCTAATGTACATGAGAAATAGAAAAAGACAAGATCTCCTGAGTAAATTGGGAGCATGGGGATTATGGGAGAAGGCTGAAGAAGAGGAGAGAGGCAAGGAGGGAAGCAGAAAAAAATACAGAGCTCAATAAAATAAAAAAAAGAAAAAAAAATTATGCACAGGCTAGGCATATTGGTGGACACCTTTAAATGCAGGTGCACTTGGGAGGAAGAGGTGTGTGGAACTTTGTGAGCTTGTGTATATAGTGAGTTTCAGAATTATATAGTGAGAGTTGTCTTAAAAAGAAAGAAAAAGAAAAATTAAAAAAGAATTATACACAGAAGATTTTACCAGATCTACATCTTTCATCCTCGCTGAAGGACCACTGCAACATAACTAATTCTTTACCACAATTACTACTATTGTTAAGTTTTTGAGACAAATCTTATGATGCAGCCCAAGTTGGGATCAAACTCTCCAACCCCCTTCCTCAGCCTTTCAAGGACTGGAATTTCAAATATGAGCTAGCAAAGCATATTTAATATTCTATAAAAATATCTTATGCTATCTTGGTATATGACCTAGAGTCAGAGTACATGACTAGCATTATAAGGTAAAGCGATTAATTTCCTGTACCCCCAAAAGAAGGAAGAGGAGGTGAAAGAATAGAGGAGAAAGAGAAGAGAAAGAGGAAAAAGAGAAAGAGGAGGAGGAGGCGGCAGAAGAAGAAGAAGAAGAAGAAGAAGAAGAAGAAGAAGAAGAAGAAGAAGAAGAA
>JABTXL010005167.1:13158030-13173435 GCA_025134845.1 Neodon shergylaensis | reverse complement strand
AAGAAGAAGAAGAAGAAGAAGAAGAAGAAGAAGAAGAAGAAGAAGAAAAAGAAGATCTTTTTAATCTTCTCATCTCACCTTTAAAAACTTCTTGCATTAAACATTTAGCATATGCTGACAGATCACTTGGCACATGTATTCATGTGTGGCACTGGTCTTTCCCTAAAACAGCAACTATTCCTCTGGTTAATGTTTAATAAACAGATAGAAATTAAAACAAAAGTCTTTGATTTTCAAATGTTATTTTCAGTTTTGTCCCTTTTCTTGTTTCATCTCTTAGAGAACCTTCTTTCTGAGTCTTCTTATTGGTTTGTTTCTGTCTCTTTTTTCCCCTAAGATTTTAGTCTTTTTCATGGTGCCATCTAGGTACTGGACTGTGTCAACAAGAGGCTGAATATTTCCTTTTGATAGAAACTTATTAAAGTGAATGATGAATTCAAACTTTGTATTTTCTATAAGATGTGCAAGACTCAAGAAGTACATGTTGATGCTCTAAGTTGTGTGGTATGAGTCACCGGTGGCAATGACAAACCCAGTTTTCTCAAAGAGCTAGCATAATCTGATATTTTTAATTTATGTAAAGAAGATAACAATATGTTGCTAGAATATTCTTACATAATGAGCATAAGCAGCCCAGAACCAAAGCACCTAGGATTCAGCACCTTGTTATTCCAGGTCTTCTGTAACACAAATGCCGACACAATGCTCTGAAGAAACAACACACTAAGAAAAACTAGGGGAAGACTGAAGAATATGCCAAACTTTGTGCCAAGAGAATGAAGGAAGTCAAAGAAAAATACCAGGAACAAATGACCAAGAGACATAGTTTGTCCTCTCTGAAAGCCCCCTACTTCCAGGGGAAAAAATGTATTCAAAAGTAACAAGTAAATCATCAGACCTTAAAAAAAGCTTTATTTTTTTTTTATTGAAAGAAAAAAAAATTTCCGCCTCCTCCCAGCCTCCCATTTCCCTCCCCCTCCTCCCACTCCTCTCCCCCTCCCCCCACTCCTCTCCCCCTCCCTCTCCAGTCTGAAGAGCAGTCAGGGTTCCCTGCCCTGTGGAAAGTCCAAAGTCCTCCCCCCTCCATCCTGGTCTAGGAAGGTGAACATCCAAACTGGCTAGGCTCCCACAAAGCCAGAACATGAAGTAGGATCAAAATCCAGTGCCATTGTCCTTGGCTTCTCAGCAGCCCTTATTGTCTGCCATATTCAGAGAGTCCGGTTTTATCCCATACTTATTCAGTCACAGTCCAGCTGGCCTTGGTGAGCTCCCAATAGATCAGCCCCATTGTCTCTGTGGGTGGGTGCACCCCTTGTGGTCCTGACTTCTTTGCTCATGTTCTCCCTCCTTCTGCTCCTCATTGGAACATTGGGAGCTCAGTCCGGTGCTCCAGTGTGGGTCTCTGTCTCTATCTCCGTCCATCGCCAGAAGAAGGTTCTATGGTGATATGCAAGATATTCATCAGTATGGCTATAGGATAAGGCCATTTTAGGTTCCCTATCCTCAGCTGCCCCAGGAACTAACTGGGGACATCGCCCTGGGCACCTGGGAGCCCCTCTAGGACCAAGTATCTTGCCAACCCTAAGATGGCTCCCTTAATTAAGATATGTGCTTCCCTGTTCCCCTATCCAACCTTCCTTTATCCCAATCATCCTGTTTCCCCAAGTTCCCCCCATCCTCCCCTTCTCACTTTTCTCTCCCCATCTCCCCTTACCCCCTCCCACTTCTCACTTTTCTCTCCCCATGTCCCCTTACCCCCTCCCACCCCATCTAATTCTTCACAAAGCCCAGCACTATACCTACATAGGGGAAAGACTCATCATTTTATAGTTGGGGGTTCAAGAGCCCTGGTTTGGACTTCAGGTCTGTCCCATTCCACAGTCCCTCCTCCTGACTGAAGAAGACTGTTCCTAAGATTGAGGCTCCTGAATTCTCAACAGAAGAAGTTCAAATGGCCAAAAGACACTTAAGGTCATGCTCAACATCCTTAGCGATCAGGAAAATGCAAATCAAAACAACTTCTCGAATTTTGCATGCAAATGGATGGAAATAGAAAACACTATCCTGAGTGAGGTAACCCAGACCCAAAAAGATGAACATGGGATGTACTCACTCGTAATTGGTTTCTAGTCATAAATAAGGTCATTGAGTCAATAATTTGATATCCTAAAGAAGCTAAATAAGAAGGTGAACCCAAAGAAAAACATATAGCTATCCTCCTGGTTATGGGAAGTAGACAAGATTGCCGGGCAAAAAGCTTTATTTTTTATTTGTCTGTTTGTTTATTATTTCTATGTTGTTGTGGGGGTTACTGTATGAGTTTATGTGAACTATGTATGTGCAGGAGCCTGCAAAGGCCAAAAGAGGGTTCTGGCTCTTCTAGAATGGGAATTACAAGTAGTTGCGAATGTCCATGTGAGTGCTGGGTCCTCTGCAAGTACAGTGAGTGCACTTGCATGTTGAACCATCCTTCCAGCCTCCACTCTCTTATTCTTTACAAGTAGGAGGCTATTGAGTCATGTAAAGACACCAATATTTTTGTCCAGTTGAAATACCCCAGTGTAACAGCTGGGGAGAAAGTATCTTTCTGGCTAGTCAATGATAAATGTCCCCAGAAAGTTCTGCAATTGAATTTTTGGGTTCTGTATCCACTTCTGAAGCAAATGCCATTGTTACATAAGGAACAGAGCTTAATTAATGACCCAGTGAAAGTGCATGGAGGGAAAAAAGAGTAACTTCACAAGAAGAGGAATTAGGTGACTAAAGTGGAGACGTGCATTAAGAACACATGCGAAGAGACACTTTGTTTGTCTTTTGAATTCAAACAACTACAAGTCTGAGAGACATGGAAATATCTCCCAGTACAGTAAAATTACAAGGAATACAAGAAAGCAGCCCAGTGTGGCAATCCGTAATGAGAGACTGGAGAATATTATTATGTATTATTGAAAGTTTCTAACACAAACATCCAGCTGGCATTTTGAAGCTTGTTTCATCTAAGGTAAAACGTGTATAACCAAGCATGCTACTTATATTCGGAGTATATAATTCTGCCCACACACTAAAGCTCACAGGATAAGAAATTTCCCCAGTTTCATAAATGCAGAATTCTTTATTCTAACAGTTTTGTTTGATCTGAAATAGAATTGTGACTGATTAACTCATCCCCCAAACATAGGAACTTAATAGAAAACAAATGCTCTTCATTGCTGCTTCTCACAAATCTCACTGACAGAAACAATCCTTCTATTCACCAAAAATGTCAAGAATGCTTGATTTATATCAATTGTAGTAACATCTTTATATTCTGCTTTAAACTTTAGTTAACTATTACACTTTTATGCATCCTACTTGGTAAATTTTTGAATGGCCTATACTAAAGAAGGTAACAGCAGTAAATGCTAACTCTGAGACAGTACACTGTTTTCATGCATGCTAACTATAAGTGCATGGTGGTGAACACTGAAAAATGAAATATATCTTTCCAATTTTTAGATTATTATTCTGTGAATTACAAAAGCAGAGTAACTTTTGTTAGTTATTCAACAACCAATAGGAGACAGAACTAAGATAACATACTCCTTGTATGTTGTTCCAAAGATTTTGGAATAGGTTGAAGGAGTCATGGCTAGAAAAAGAAATCCTGGTTAGATAGGTATAACCATAAACAGGCTATAGACAGAAGAAGAATGTGGTTACAGCATGAACATGAAAAATGTGTGATGGATTTAAGGCATTTTAGCGGGTAATGAACACCTTTAAGTACATGCTAAAATCTGCCCCATTCACAAATGTTCTATTTTTTTTTAATTGAAAATTTCTGCCTCCTCCCTGCCTCCCTTTTCCCTCCCCCTGCCCCCACTCCCCACCTTCCCCTCCCCTCCCCTTCCTCTCCAGTCCAAAGAGCTGTCAGGGTTCCTTGCCCTGTGGGATGTCCAAGGTCCTCCCCCCTCCATCCAGGTCTAGGAAGGTGAGCATCCAAACAGGCTAGGCTCCCACAAAGCCAGTACATGCAATAGGATCAAAACCCAGTGCCATTGTCCTTGGCTTTTCAGCAGCCCAATGTTCTATTTTCCAAATACTATGAAAACACATTCTGTGAGCAGTCAAGCTGTGTTTCCTCCATAATGAAATACTGCCTCCCAAAGGAAGGAGAGGCTCCCAGACCCAGAAAGCCTCTCCACAATGTCAGAGAAGCAGCAAAAAGTAACCAGGGGGAAGGCAACTCTATGATGGCTGTCTGCAGTGTGGGCAGCGAGCTCAAACGATGCAGGTCTCATGAGTCACCATCCATAGTCACCATCCATACTCTGGTATGATTTTTAGCGATAAAGTTGGCTTTCAGTCACTCATACTTCTTTGGGCATTTTCTCACTGATGCTCCAAAGGGACCCAAGCAAACTCATGGGTTCCATGGGTAAAATCACTTCTTTGGTGTGCTGTTGGTGCTCTCTGTGCACAAATCAACATTTGTTCCAGTCTTCACGGGAAAAACCACATGACAACGATATGGAGGGCTATCCTTACTTAGTGTTAACTCTTTTACTCCAGACATTTCCTCGAAAACCTCAAGTACCCACTAGCTTATGTACATGAAAGAATTCTCAGGAGAGCTTAGCTTGTGTGATTTCCTTGGGTCTCCCAGGCAATGAAGAGAATGAGAGAAGATGTTTTTGAAGATCAAGTGATGAGTCACCTTAGTACAGGCAAAGAACCATTTCTACTAACTCTTATTCTAGGAACAATGGGCGAGAACTGGCCTTGGTTGTGAGACTCCACTCGCTCTGACACTTAGATATTTCTGTATTTATTTCTTCTAAGCATGCATATAATGTCCATGAAAATTTAATCCTTCAAATGATAAAGGTAAACTTTTTTTTAGGGGGGATGGAGGAAGGGAGGAAAGGGTTTGGTTGTTTTTGCTTTCAAATTGGTGTTCATCATTGAAGGAGGTCAGGACATGAACTCAGACAGGGCAGGAACCTGGAAGTAGGAGCTAATACATAAGCCATGAGGAGTGCTGCTTACTGACTTGCTCCTGTGACTTGCTCAGCCTGCTTTCTTATAGAATCCAGGATCAGAGGCCCAAGGGAGGCCCCAACTCTCAGCCTGCTCTCTTATAGAACCCAGGATTAGAGGCCCAAGAGTGGCCCCAACTACAATGGGCTGCACCCTTCATTAATCACTAATTACAGCCTGATCTTATGAAGGCATTTTCTTAACTGAGGCTCCCTTCTCTAATGACTAATTTGTACCAGGTTGACACAAAACTAGCCAGCCCTACTGACTCCTTGCTAACTTGTCACACAAACAACTCTTAAGCCTCAACCTTTTTCTTTCTTGTTTATCCCCAAAATCACATATTAATACTGATCGTACAATATAATTTTTTATAAACTTAAAAAGTCCCAATGTCTTTAAAATTTTAAACACTTAAAATTTTAGTCTTTTTAAAACACCCAGCGTCTTTTAAAATCCAACATCTCCCAACCGTGGTCTCCTATAAAATAAAAATACACTAAATACATTCTTACTGCAAAAGGAAAGAACCAAGGCATAGTAACAATCTGAAAAAATGCAAAAGCAAACTCAAACTGTAAACAACTCAGTATCCAATGTCAAGATCTTTTGGACTCCTCCAAAGGGCTTGGTCTACTTTTCTGGCTCCACCCAGCTTGACTTCTAGGATCCACTGACTACCTGTCACTGCTGGGGCTGTTCATAGTGGCCATCCTCATGGTACTGGCATCTCTACAATGTTGGGGTCTTTTCTGCACCTGGGCTGTATTTTCACCAGTAGCCTATCATAGGCTCTCTTCATGTTGTCAAGCCTTAACTTCTTTGCATCACCAGTAGCCTCTCATAGGCTCTCTTCCTGGTGCCAGGCCTTAACTCCTTTGCATGATCCTTCAGTCCCAGGCCTTCAACTGCCACTGAGGCTGCACCTTCACCAATGGCCTCTCACAATGCAAAACTCAGGTGCTCTCGGTGACCTCTTCATGTTTTCAAAATTAGTATCACCTTGATGACTCTTAGACATTACTAAACTTGGCTGCCAACCTAGGCCACCTCTAGAGCACAGCTTCTGTGTACTCTCAGGAACCACTTTGAAAAAGGCAAACTTAACTACACATTTTTACTCATTAGGAAGCTATAGTTACCTTTGTTAATGAATAAACAATTAAGATTAGAGAAATCTTATTAAAACTTCAAACCACATTTAATTTTGCTAGCACACAATGATCATTCATCCAACAAAGTGGTAGTCATTTTATATAAATATTATATACATATATAATTTATATATTAATTACATAAAATTTATATATATAATTATATATTACATATTACTTATATAAAATTATCAGTTTCATTTTAGTACTACAGAATACCTGATATTAAATGGTTTCCATATTGGGAGCAATTTTAAGATAAGAAATGAAAAATAAAATAGAATTTGAGTTAGGCACATTGGACTAAATTTCAGATATTTAACAAAGATGCAAAATACATTCTTTTTCATTGAATGCCTGTTTTCTCACTCTCCCTTCGTGTGTGTGTGTGTGTGTGTGGTGTAGATAAAAATAGTTTATTGAACATCACAGAAGTGAAGTAAACTAAGTGGTAACCCCTGTCACTGCTGCTCCTGCCATTCTTGTTCTCAATATTTCTTTATGCTCTTCCAAAATAGCCCAGCAGAGGGAGAATGTTCTCTGCTTCAATTCTGTAAGCTTATAAGAAAACTGAATTTTTAAATCTTGCATTTTCCATCCTTCATGTGACAAGACACTGAGCTTTTCCACCTTGTGTGGTCCCTCAGAGACATTCTCTTCTTGTAGTTTTTCCTTGGTAAGCAGATCATGGCATGATGGTCATGGCAAGTGACACTGATATCGCTTTACTTCTCTTCTTACATTCACAGCCTGCATTTTATTTCTGAGTAAAATGAACTTTTTGAGACCCATTTTTAAAAGTGGTTAAAAATGCTATCTCTGTGCCTAATTTTATTTTACTACAAAGTTTCTTCCTTTAAATGTATGTGTAAGCATCAAACAGTAAAGGTAGGAAACCAAACTAGAAAATACATCAAGGAGCATGAAGCAAAGTCCATTACAGAGGTAGTTACACTGAAGCTCTCAGAAGTTTTGGCTCAACCATTACCAGCATATTGTCCTTGCTTCATTTTTAACTCTGTGAGAACTAATTGTACACTCCACAGGGATGGTTTCTGGAAGATACATTGTGGGATTGCATGAGAAGTTGCCAGTATCTTCAATTCAAAACAATCTTCTTGAATTAGTCTTTAAGCAAAGAAGAATTACAGTACTGTTGCAAGGGAGAGGGCCGCTTGTTCATCCTGGCCACCCAGCTAGCTTAGCCCCCAAATAACCACATAGAAACTGTCTTCATTAAATCACTGCTTGTCCTATTAGTTCTAGCCTCTTATTGGCTAACTCTTACATCTTGATTTAACCCATTTCTATTGATCTGTATATCACTACGTGGCAGTGGCTTACCGGGAAAGATACACCATGTCTGTCTCTGGTGTCTCTGGTGGCTCCATGATGTCTCTCTCCTACTCAGCCTCTCTTCCTCCCAGCATTCAGTTCTGTCTTCCTGCCTACCTAAGTTCTGCCCTATCAACTAGGCCAAGGCATTTTCTTTATTCATTAACCAATGAAAGCAACATACAAACAGAAGGAACTCCTACACCACAGCATAACTTTGTGCTTCTATTGAAAAATAGTAATTAATTGTCTTACTTAAAAATAGACTTGCTTAATGTTAAGAATTTAATACACTGCGATCTGAGATGGCTCACTTTAACTCAAGATGCTAGATCATTAACTGGAGCATTATTTTTCTTGGTTAATTTTTGAGTTGGTTTTAATTTCATGAGCAGTAGCCCAATACAATGTCTTAGACTTCTCACCAGAGTGAAACATAGAGCATGAAGCAGAAGGTACATATCCATTCCTTCACCAACACTGTAGCGCACCT
This sequence comes from Neodon shergylaensis, assembly GCA_025134845.1. Taxonomy (NCBI): domain Eukaryota; kingdom Metazoa; phylum Chordata; class Mammalia; order Rodentia; family Cricetidae; genus Neodon; species Neodon shergylaensis. Next base: position 13,165,434 of record JABTXL010005167.1, on the reverse strand, counting down.
ATGATGTGTGTGAGATGGTTGGGCTGGTGGGATTAGAAGACTGAGCCCGTTTGCAGAGCTTTCAGCTTGTCCCCTGACTGTAAATCATCTTATAGTATTTGATGTCCATTCACGCTTCGATTGTCTATGTCTGTATACTCATACAAATTGGATTCATCTGACTGTATAGTGCTGTCCCTTGCCTTTCTCCATTATCAGGAAATGCAACTATATAAATTTTAATTATCTTTTCAGTGTTGTGCATTATGGATGCCATGCTTTATTTCAGTATTCCCTATGGATAACACATAATTATTTCTCACATTTTCTAGTGAGAATATTCTCCCTTTCCATTTATCTTTCTGCTACTATCTTACCCATATGGTAGCCCATGACAACACTTCCTAGATATAATAGTCTTTACATTAAGCCACAAATAGTATCTACTATTTATCTGTCCAGTTTAAATTCCACAGCCATTTGTAAAAATCACCTTTCTGTATATGCCTCCACCCTCCATTCCCTTGTGCCTTTTATATGACCTTTACTTACTTTGCAAAGACTTAAACTAGGAAACTCCAAATTTCATCCCATCCTCTATCAATATCTGTATATCTGTATGATTTCTCTGAAATGCAGGCAAGCAGAATGATCACTCCCCCATAAACTTCATGTTAAGACTCCAGCATGTCTGTCAAATGCCTCTGCTCTTATTCACCATGTATAAAACAAGTTTAAGTTATTACAACAAATTACTTGAGCAATCAACTTACAAAGAAGAAAGGTTTATTTTTTCCACATGTTTGGTGCTGCTGGTGCATAATCAACTACCTCTGCTATTTTATCTATTGTTGGGAGTCATCTTGCCATGACAGGGGGCATGCATTAGAGCAAGGCATTCACCCAATGGCAGCTGGAAGGCAAACCAAAAAGAAAAAATGTAGCTTGCCAGAACCTCTTGGCCTCCATGCCCAGAAAGCTCCTTCTAGGTGTCCATCCCTTAATATAGGGCACGTGGATATACTTCATCAAGAAATCTCTTTGTCCTGATTGTCACACTACTCCCCCTCTACCTCTTTGACTGACACACCCTCATTGCCATACTTCACACTTCCACCCCTCATCTGGCATATTTACCATCCCTTAGCTCCCACAACACTCACACAGACCTGTTCTCCCATCAACCAAGTATCATCATTTAAGAGGACCCCGCTCCACACTGTCCCATAGCATATATGTTGTAAGTCTTTCACTTGCTTATTTTTGTCTTTTATTCTCTGCTACATTTTCCTGCTTTCTAGCACAGTTCTTGGTTAAAACATTCAACAAAAGGACAAATTACTTCCTCTATGACACAGAAAAATTTACCCAAAAGGTCCCCTAGCTGTAGAATTGTCAAGGCTGCTGATGTGCTTGCTACCCACTCGTTTATATTGCTTTGTCTCTTCTCTCTCCCTCCATGCTTCCATTTGTCCTCCACATCTCTTGCCTTCCCATCCCCGACTCTCCTCTAGTAGTTTTGGAGATCAAATCATATTTCTTGTGAATGCTAGTGGTCTGTAGTTGTAGACAATCTTCAGAATTGGGTACACTTTCTTTTGCTCCTTGTATATTCTATAACCACAAGATTCTCTGAGCAGAAAGATTTTGAGGCTGAATTTTTTTATTTTTTTAATTTTTTTTAGTTGTTGAAAAAAAAAATTCTGCCTCCTCCCCGTTTCCCATTTCCCTCCCCCTCCTCCCACACATCGCCCCCTCCCCCCCACTCCATTCCCCTCCCTCTTGAGAATGAAGAGCAGTCCATATTCCCTGCTGCGGGAAGTCCAAGGTCCTTCCACTTCTATCCAGGTCCAGGAAGGTGAGCATCCAAACAGGCTAGGCTCCCACTAAGCCAGTTCATATATTAGGATAGAAACCTAGTGCCATTATCCTTGGCTTCTCATCAGCCTTCATTGTCCGCCATGTTCAGAGAGTCCGGTTTCATCCCATGCTTATTCAGTCCCAGTCCAGCTGGCCTTGGTCAGCTCCCAATAGATCAGTTCCACTGTCACAGTGGGTGGGTGCACCCCTCATGGTCCTGACTTCCTTGCTCATGTTCTCCCTCCTTTTGCTCCTCATTTGGATCTTAAGAGCTCAGTCCGGTGCTCCAATTTGGGTCTCTGTTTGAGGCTGAATTTTAAGCAACTGTTTTATCCCTACCTTTCCACTTTCCTGTTTATTTAATGATAAATTTACTTTTTTGTCATTCTATCCCCAGCATACACACACACACACACAAAGAAAAGGAAAAAATCCATTTCATTAATTTAATGACATCTCTGGTATTCTTTAGTTAATATAAGTAATACAGATTTAAAGATATAAGGAGTATGTGAACAACAAATTGTTACAAAGTATTAAAATGTGGACTTTCATAAGCAAAGCTCCAATGATGGTCTAAAGTGTTGACTTGTGTTGCAAAGAGAAGCTTCTGAGTGGGAAAAGCTTTGGGGATGGCTATTTTATTCTTTCTTCTCCTCTCTGTATACTGATATAATTAGTTTCTAGCAGCTCTGAGGTTAAAGGAAAGAAAAGAGTTAAAGGGAAAGGAAGGCATGTAGAGGGTTTTGAGTGCGCTTTTGCTGATTTTGTGTTGTTTTTGTTTTATGAGACAGAGTCACATGTAGCCTGTGTTGGACTCTAAGCGCACCCCTGCATTCCTGATGATCCTGCCCCTGTATCCAGAGTGCCAGGATTACAGGTGTAAACCATCACACCTGGCTATGCAAAGTTCTTAACTGATGCATGCTTCAACAAGAGGGAATTTATTTTCTTTGCCTGACAGATATTTAAATTAGACCGACCTATGTAACTTTGTGTGAGTTGTCATATCTTTCAATCCCAGAATCTTTTAGACCTATTCCCTATTCCTCACAGAACTTGACACATTGCTCTGGTGTCTCTCGTTCTCTCCTATCCAGTTTATGATCTGGAAGAATATGTGCATCTTAACGATGGAGCAGTTTGCAGGCTTGTTCAGCAGTCTCTAAACCAGACCTCAGGTATGATAGCCAACCTATCAGACATAACTAGTACCTCCATATGTAAGGCACTGGTAGTCTCTCCTTTGAGTCAGGTTAAGCCTTTCCCACTCATCTTTAGACAAAAAAAAAAGACACTGAACATTTGTTCAGCATAGAGACTCGGGAGTGTTTCCCAGGACAACAGTGCTTCTCCTTAGAAAAACTCTTTGTAAATAAACTATTCTGCTCGCCATTTCACCTTAATAACTATCCAGATCCTCTAGAGTTTAAGTCAAGGTATCAAAAAATATGTCACTTCTTTTTTTTTTTCCTTTTTTTTTATTAATTTTTTATTGAGAAAAAAAAACGTTTCCCCCGCCTCCCTGCCTCCCATTTCCCTCCCCCTCGTTCCACCCTTCTCCCCCTCCCCCCACTCCTCTCCCCCTCCCTCTCCAGTCCAAGGAGCAGTCAGGGTTCCCTGCCCTGTGGAAAGTCCAAGGTGCTCCCCCCCTTCGTCCATGTCTAGGAAGGTGAACATCCAAACTGGCTAGGCTCCCACAAAGCCAGAACTTGAAGTAGGATCAAAACCCAGGGCCATTGTCCTTGGCTTCTCATCAGCCCCCATTGTTCGCCATGATCAGAGAGTCCGGTTTTATCCCATGCTTCTTCCGTCTCATTCCATCTGGCCTTGGTGAGCTCCCAATAGATCAGCCACACTGTCTCAGTGGTTGGGTGCACCCCTCGTGGTCCTGACTTCCTCGCTCATGCTCTCCCTCCTTCCACTCCTCGATGGGAACTTGGGAGCTCAGTCCGGTGCTCCAGTGTGGGTCTCTGTGACTATCTCCATCCATCCCCAGATGAAGGTTCTATGGTGATATGCAAGATATTCGTCAGCATTGCTATAGGATAGGGTCAAATATGTCACTTCTTAATAGATATCTGCTTGAATGTTTCTATTTTAGCTCCATGTCTCCCTTTTAAATAAATGTTACAGTATGAATTGAAAGCTAAATCTTTGATTTTTAGTGTTTTACAAGCATGTTATACAAATACTTTGTAGTCTTTGTTCCATTTCTTCCTTCTTGATAGATTCCTGCTAGGTGGATCAGGCTGAATTAGAGCTGCTGATCCCCTCACCTAGCATCTAACTACTAGAAATATGAGGGTTTGCTACTATGCTCAATTTTCCACAGAAAGTATTACAATTTTTATCCAGTTAAGCATTCCAGTCTTTCCCGGGATGTGAATTTTATCCAGAAAGATTATTCCTAACCCAAGGCAATGCTACTATCCTTTTCTATTTTCTTCTAAATTGTTTACAGAAGAGCTTATTTATATTCAAACACTTAAATGTTGACTCTGTGCGGGATTTAGTCCGACATTACTTGTAATGTGAGTAATTTGCTTATGCATTTCAGGCAAATTTGAAGTTATTTAGAATTAAATGGCCACACTTCTACTACTGATAGTAGACTCTACTTTATCTTGATCATGTATCTAACTGCCAAGGCAGATTGATTGTTAATCTTGTATGTGTTTCTTTTCCACTAAGAAAAAAGCATTTTTTGTTAACAAAGGGAAATTAATTTGAATTACTGATGTGAACAATTCACCCCCCCCCTTTTTGCATTTTCCCAGCAAGTGTGTTGAAGACTCAGAAGCAATATTATAACTGCTTTTTTTTTTTTTTCATTTTCTGGGCTTATTTCATGTCTCAAAATACAAAAGTAGATATCAAACTATTAATAGCATAAAAGCTCACACGCCATTTTCTGTGATTTTTTTTACTGATAAAAGATGATTAAGGATGGGAACACAGTGTGTGTGTGTGTTTGGAGGGAAGTAGTGTCTGTGTGTGTGTGTGTATGTGCATGTGTGTGTGTATTGGAGTGGTTAAAGTCCTTGCTATGCAAGTATGAGGACTGGAGTTCATATACTCAGAATCTACATAAAGGCCACGGGGTAAGTACTTTAACCCCAGCCTGTAATTTCATACTCAAAAGGTAGAGACATGGGATCCTCTGAAGCAAGCTGGCTATCAGGACTGGCCATATAGATAAGGTCTATATTTGACTGAGAGACCCTGCCTATCTCATCAAATGAGGTGAAAGAGCATTGAAGGATGATCCCTGACAGCAAACTCTGCCCTCCATACACTTGCACATAGATGCATACAACTATATATACATGCACACCATACATGTGCAAACGTGCAAATAACAACACACATATAAAAGTGAAAAATACATTTTAAAGAGACAAATGAAAGATCTTAATTATATAAATTTTACTTTATTTCCAAAAGTCATAGTAAGTAGAATATTATTATATTAGCAGAATAGTAAATTAATTATCCATAGCGAACTGTCCATTTTAGAGTTAGTTTTATTTGAAAATATTTTCTTTAGCATGTTATAACATTCCGAAATATTCAATAAATACCAATGCTACATGTTTTTGATGTTGTATCAACATTTGGTTTGAAATAGCAAAATAGAAAAAGATTTTTCCCCCTCAAACTCATCTGATGTTGCCCAGTTCTGATAGTGGAATTATTTGATGACATGACACAAATATCATCACAGTTGCAACAAACAGGATAGTGTTCTACCCTGAGGGGTAAGACAAGGAGGCCAGAAATATCAGAACCTTTTACTTTTGCTGCTTTTGTTCTTCAGGTAGCTATTACATTTTAAAACATATCGTGCAGTGATCTCCAGTAAGTTAATTTGAAACCCAATGGTTCAAGTGAAATAATGCCAATTTTCCTCGGGTAAGCTCCACTGAAGGAAAGCTGTAGTTAGACAAAAGCCATATGGCGAATATGCCACATTATGCTATCCATACCACATCTATAACAAGCCCTTGTAAGGAAAGAGAGTTAATTAAAAATTACACAGCAATCTGTTAGTTAGAAGTTGGAGGTCAGGCTTGGCAGATTAAACACTCAAAAGTTCCTCTGCCATATGCTTAAATTACTATGTGGTTTCCAGAGAAATAATTTATGTGACCCTTGATTGCATATGTTTCAAACAAAATATATGGTTTGAGGAAAGCCACACAGGCCAGTCAGAGCCAAGCAGTGCAGTAATAATCTCACTTAGATGTGCTAACTGTTCAACAAATGTTGGCTTGAATACAAGAAGAAATGTGGGAAAAGGACACAAAGTAAGGAAGTAAATGCATGCCATATTTTATGTATTTTAAAATATGATCAATTTGAATATGCAAAATAAAGTCTAATTTGTTTCGTTTCCAGGAAATAAAATTCTCACCAAGTTATATTATGCCTTCACTTGGAGTATAATATAAGAGAAACTCATGTCTCAAAAAAGATTAGGATTTATTCTTGAAGCTCTTCTCCAGGATGATTTTAGACATCTACACACACACACACATACACACACACACAGATTCACACACACACCAGCTACAACAGCAACAACAGATGTCAGTTTTCTTCCCTTATGTTCTCCATATTTGGTCACCCATACAGCTGTTCTGGCCCTTCCTGTGATGTGGAACTCATGGATCTGATTAATACAAATCTCAGCACTTGAAAGTCTTACAGTGACTTACAGAGAGCATGCAGGCAGAAACTGCAAGAACAATGATCATGAGAATAATATATCAATAGTGAAATCCACTGGAATTTAATCAGTGTTTAATATGTGTTCATGGTTTTCCTAAATGCTGTATCCCAAGAATACTTCACAACACCTGTCAGAGGCAGCCATTCCTATAATCCCCAGTATTTGAAAATGTGATACAATAACAAGAGGTCAGCCTTGAAATTATATACATACAAACAACATGTGAACTGAGCAGAATATAAATGTACGTATGTGTGTGCATGCCTATGTATACATGCACGTATTTGTGTTACAATAAAAGAAGTAGAGGCTATGGGGGAGAGAGATGAAAGGAACGGAAAAATTACGTAATTATATTTTAATTTAAAAAATATAAATGTATTGAAAAAATGAGTTGTCTCATTTCTAAACACACACACATTACAATACAAAAACTATACATCCTGAAAGGTACTCTCACCTTAGAAAATCCAACCCTACTCTGAGGTATCCTGAGTCAAGCACTGGGACATGGAGTGAAAGATGCTTACAATTTCCTCACATTGTTGGTATTAAAAGACAAGGAAGTCCAGGATAGAAACACTATAGTTGGTCACTGCACCTGGGGTCTGGACTAAGGGTAAGGGACAGTTTGCAGATTCTTCAACAAGGAGAAGGACCTGAACTGACTCAGACTCCTTGATCAACCCAATGAAGCCAACACCAGTTTCTGATGTTGATGGAGGTGGGTCTTGTATCTTATCTGTTGCTTTCATTGGTTAACTAATAAAGAAACTGCCTTGGCCCTCATAGGACAGAAAATTAGGTAGGCAGAGTAAACAGAACAGGAT
>JABTXL010005167.1:13058061-13158020 GCA_025134845.1 Neodon shergylaensis | reverse complement strand
GTGTAATTATTTCGGGGCATAAGCTAGCCATGCAGGTGGCCGGGTGATGGGGACGCAGCCCCGCCGCTATTACTACAACATGATATCAGCAGTTTCTACTATCACACCCTGGCATCCTAACAGCTACATTTCATACTTTTGGTGATATTTCCTAAATCGTGTTTTCAAAATCCGAGGAAAACCCCGCTTTATGGGCATATTCAGTGTCACAACAAAAGCTCCATATCCAAACTGAAGAGTGGTGGAGATTATACTGGCACAAGCTCTGACACAGATTCATGACTTTTCAGTATCCAACCTAACTGAGAAAATATTTGGAGCAATGTTTTGTAGATTTGGAAAACATAAAAACAAGAAGAACAAAAAATGAATATATCTGAGTTTGAATACTACTTTAAAAATCGCAGTTTAGAAATATCAAGCATGTGTTCCATCAGAAAGGCACAATTTATTTGATTTTATAAGTTATGCAGAGATGAGACATAATTCCACCATGGGACATACCCAGTCATCATTCAACATATATTTCCCAGTGATCACTTTCCACCCAGCTCTGTTCTATATGCTGGAAGTGAAAGAGTGAACATTAGAAGTTCTCTTTTAAATGAGTCACATGTACTATGCAATATTACAAACAGCTAAAATGAATGCAGGGCATTGACGGGTAATGGCTGTGAAGCTAATTTTTACTGAGCAACAAGAGTTAGAGTTACCTGAGGGAGCAATACTAACAAGAAGATGAATAAAAGGATGAAATTAGCCATAGGAAGATCAGGATGAGAAGTCACTTTTCTTCAGGGTGTGGACATTGGTAGATTGCCCATGTGCCTGTGGAAGACCCCATACCCATGTGCATAGTGGTATCACTAATTAGACTCTGTGGGTTATTAATTATATTTTAAAAGGATACAGAGTTGGAAGAGGAACATATTAGGATCTCTCCAAAAAAGAGATAAAGCCAGGTAGTGAGAGTAAATATTATCAAAATATATTAAATATATGTATGGACTTTTCAAAGAACAAACAATGCTATTTTTTTTAAGAAGCACAGTATTCTAGGATAGGAACATTCATATGAAAGTTCTAAAGTAGATCCAAAAGGAGGTAAGGTGTGACTATAGCTTCCTGAAGCAGGGGAAGAGCCTAGAGAATGAAACTGAGGTAAGATAGAGACATTTTCATATCATAACACCGGGACCCTGTGTGAACATTTCTATTAACTTTTAACCACAATAGGAAACCAACGGAGTTTCAAATAGATACAATGTATGGTTTATCATTTAAATCAATATGTTTTACAAGAACGAATTGTGTTTATTCTAAACAATGTGTTAAAACTATAGACACAAAGAGGGACCAATCTAACAAAGATGGTCACCAGTTTTAAATAGGTGAACAAAGATGTGATTGGACAGTGTTGCAAAACACAAAGAATTTATTCACATTGTTTTTGAGTAGTGAATGAATTATCATGCAGTAGAAATACAAGCAGAGAGAATAATTAATCATCTTCTTCATCAGCTTATATGTTAAAGAAGAGCAGATTCACCAAGTGTGCCAGTAGACATTGCTATGTAGTGAGTTATTCATTTGAACACAGAGACAATTTGGCTTGTTAATGGGTAGAAGGTAGGAGGCTTTTAGAGTTGAAGGAGCAAGGACAGAATACAAGGATGGGCTCAGTGGCTTGCCTCTGGTCTCAGCATTCAGGAGGCAGAGGCACATATATTGCCATAAGTTTGAGACTAGCCAGGGCTACTTAAGTCCAAGCCAGTTTGACTCACTTAGCAATATCCATTCTCAAACAAAAATTGGTGAAACACAGACACCAAATGAAAGAGAAGTGTAATTAACAATGACTTAGTTTTCATTTCATAGATTATGCAGTGGTTACAGTGTTGTTGAAAAGGGATCTCTCTGGAAGGGTGGAAACAGACATCTATTTTCTTTTAATTTCATGTGTGTGTAGTATGTGGTGTCTGTGATGGTGGTGGTGGTGACAGTGGTGGTGGTGGTGGTGGTGGTGGTGGTGGTGTGTGTGTGTGTGTGTGTGAGAGAGAGAGAGAGAGAGAGAGAGAGAGAGTTCAGTGCATGATTGTGGGCACACACAGACTCTAGCATAAGATTGCAGAGAACAGAGAACCATCTACAGCATTGGTCCTTACCTTCTATCTTGCTTGAGACAGACTCTTGTTTTGCCATTTTGTATGATAGGATAGCTGGCTTCCTAGATTCCAGTATTTTCCTGGCTCTGCCACCCATCTCACCCTAGGAACACTTAGATTTAAGATACATGCCACAGTATCTGGCTTTTATATGAGTTCTGAGGATTCAAATTCAGATCGTCATGCTTTGGAACAGACACTTTACCCACTGAGTCATCTCTCCATCCCCAAGACTTTGTTGTTGTTTTCTTAATGTGTTAATGATGACTACTAGACATTATACCTTGAAATGCTGATACGAATTTAATTATGGGAGACATAGCTGAAGATACATTTGAAAATTGTCAATGGATATAACGCATTTTTAAATCTCGTTAATACAAGCTATTTTTGGTTTTTGCAAATTTTTGATTTTTTTTTAACTAAAAGGTTTTACCATGTATCCCTAGTTGGCCTGGAACTCATTACATAGACCAGGCTGTCTTGGAATTCAGAGAAATCTGCTTGTCTCTGCCTTCTATGTGCTTGGATTTATAAGCATGCACAACTTTGCCTGACATATATATATATGTCATATATATATGACATATATATATATATATATATATATATATAGTTTCTTCCCTCTCTCACTTCCATCCAACCCCTCCCATATCCTGTCTCAAATTCCTGACTAAGGTTTTAAAGAACTATTGTCATAATACATACACATGTATGCATAAATATATAAACACATACAACCTTCTGAGTCCATTTAGTTTTTCTTGTGTCTATATCATTTCAGGACTGAAAATTTGAAATTGGATAAGCAATTAAGGAGCCCATCACTGAGAAAGATTAATTTTTCCTCTCTAAATACTCTGTTGTTGCCTGCAGTCCTTTGTCTAGGGGTGAGGCCCCCTAAGAATTCCCCCATCTATGCTACTATGTCTGTTTGTGTTGTCGTTATTCAGCTCTTACGCAGGAAGCCCTATTGTTGATGCATCATTAGTGTAACTTCCCTATCATTTGTAGGGGACACAGTTGTACAACAGACTTCTTAGTTAAAGAGCTTTTACAGTCTTTCTGCTTCCACTTGTGATATATCCCCTGAGCATTAGGTGTGAGGATTATGATGTAGCTGTATCCATCATCGCTGAGCCACCTGAGATCTATCAGTAGCTGTGTGCATTTCGAAGAATTGTGGCTTTCTGTGATGGTCTCTATCTGTTTTAAAGACAGAAGCTTTTTTGGCAATGGGTGAAAGCTACACGTATTTAGAATGAAATTAGGAACTATGCTGGCTTAGTAAAGTGACAGTAATAGCTTATCCTCTAAGATCTATGATCTCATTGGCACAAGTTATATGGCTAGGATTCCATTTCCAGGAATGATTTCCTTCTGTTGGGTGGACCTGAAGTCTAACAAGACAGTTGCTGGTTACTACCAAGGTAAAAGTGACACTATTACAGCCTTAGGGATCACCTTGCCACAATGATCATTGTTGTGAATCATAAGCATCACAGCTGGGCGTACGACAGTTGACTGCTTCCTTCTTTGACAGCTTGCATATTCTTTTAGAGACTATGAAAATTAGTCCTTAGGGAGGAGTCTTTCATATCAGATCCAGTTCAAATCTTCCAAGTCCTGTATCCATAGTGCGTGATGTCTTTAACAGCATCTGTGCATTTCTTTACCCTCATCGGCCTTCAGAATATAGAACAATTTGTAAATGTCAAGGCCATTCTTAATATAAGGTTTCTGCCTCTGGTATTTCAAGCATTCCAGTGAGAATCATCCTCTGTGTTTGCATTTAATTCAACTTGGGAGGTCCCAGTGTGAGACATTTTATGACAGATATGGTAAGACAGTGAAATCTGAACTATCATCAGTTACGACGACATTGTCTTGTCTTATTCACTGCATATTAACACATCATAAGCCGAGAGAGGAGTAGGTATTAGCCTGCATTATTCTAGAGCTTTTGCTGGTGTGATTTCTGATGAGAAGAGTAGGGATGGAGGCAGGATAAGTATTTCCTTACTACCTTCATCCATCCTCATTGGACAGCTGTACATCTAAAGTCTCTTTTCTTCCATCATGATGGTATCATGTTTCATATTAATGCAATTCAATTAAAACTTCAGTTCTCAGTGTTGGCACATAAAGGAACAAGCAGACTAGCTTTCTTTTCTCTTTTCCTAAAAATATATTCTCCCTTTCCTTTCCTACTTCCAAACCTTCCATCTTTACTTTCTTTCAAATTTATGACTTCTTTTTACATTAATTGTTATTATATGCACATACATACACACATATACATAACACACACATATTCTAAATAGCATGATCAGTGTATATATAATGTTACTCATATGAATGTTTTTAGGAGTGAACATTTGGTATAGAATAACTTATTGGTGTGTTCTTCCCTAAGAAACTCTATTTCTCCTCTCAACATTCCTTAGTTGCTGTGTAGGCTTGCTACCTCGTGGGCTCCCCCATCCACTTCAGCATGTCCATTGTTGTATTTGTTCAACTCATGTTTAAGCACCCATGCTGGTGAGACATTATAGATAAAGTTTCTGACATTACTATGACACACAATCTCAAAACAAACTCTCCGATCTTGGGGCTCTTACAATCTTTTCGCCTCCTCTTCCATAGTGATTCCCGAGCCTTAGGTGTAGTTGTATTTTATAGAGATATCCATTGGGACAGAGATCTACAACTCTGCAGTTTGTTGTCATTTTCTGTGATGGCCTCCATTTATTACAAAGAGAAGTTTCTTTTAGGAGAGATGAGGCCTGCGCTTATCCGTGGGAATAGGACAAACCTTCAGATTTTAGTTGGGGATTATGTAGTTTTAGAAAAGTAGTTGTTGTAGGTTCTCCTCCAAGATCCATAACTTCGCTAGCCCTGGGTGATGGCTAGGTTTCTAGGATCTGGCATGGTGTCCTTCTGGTTGAGAAGATCTTAAGCCTAATTAAAAAGCTGTTGAATACTTTCAAGGTGTTTGTGTTGCTATTATGATCTCAGGGTTATTATCCTATACTGGTCATTGTTCTGGTTTATAGGTATCATAGCTGGGTAGGACTGTTGGTTACTTATCCCTTTGAAAGTTTGCATGGAATCTGGAAGAGCTTTAAAAAAAATAAAATGTCTATGATAAAATCATATGTATGGGCTATTATTAGAATATTTTTTTCAATAAGTACTTCAGATACTTTTGAAACTCTCCTTACTTAAGCAATTTCAGCAGGTATTTTTGCTCTGAGGTCACTCTGAATCATCTCATATTTTATTTTGTACTATTTGACCAGGTTCATGTACAGTATTTGATTTCCATTATATTAGGGCTCTATCTGTTTGTCCTCTTTTTATGTTTAAAGAAAGTGACTTGCTAGGGTAAACAGTGAAAGTGTACATTACATTTCTGAAAATTAAAACAAAAAATCAAAGTTTAATTTTGTCTCATGGAAATTTTATATATAGACACTTTCTCTAAATACAAAGTTGTGGACAAGATCATACTAGGTGAGCCTTCCATATTCCCCTCTCCATGAGCTACAGTTCCCCACTGTTAGCTTTATATGTTAAGACTGACTTTTCCAATCTTAATTAAAATAACGAGTAATGATTGCAGCAAGCCTTAACCCACTAGAGAAAGATAGCTGCGAAGTGAAAATAAACTATCAACTGAGAATTATTTTTGTTATTGACAATGCATCTTAAGACACTTTCCAATATCCAAAGATTTGCATATGCATTCCCATTTGGTTACTTAGATCTTTAAATTAGGCAAGGGAGGTAATTTTCAAGCCAGTACTCTGAAAAAAATTATTGCTTTGCTGAATTTCTTATATATTAAGTCTTAGATAAAGGGCTTAAGCTCAGTACATTTTAGCCTAGATCTGGACTTATCAAAAGAGATATTTTTTACCCTGAAAATTTGAATAAGTCCCCTTTCTTGTTTTTGACTTGGTTTTCATGTGTATGCAGCAGTGTAAGAACCCTTCTGTTTATCAACCCATCTTTCGCTAAAGTTTAGAAGTCTCTTCATCACAGTGAGAGTTTTGTGGGCACAGGTTTGAGAGAAGATCTCACTAGATCTCTTGCCTTATTGCCTGCACTGTTGACATTTCAGGAACACACCAACATGCTCAGCTATGTAGGCAGTTTTTGATATAAGAGGCTTGCAACTTAAACTAGCATGAACATAAATGGGGTATATGCTAAGTAACAAAACACCTCTAGGAAAAGAAAATCTTAGGGTGTAGTTGGATCTAGGCAGTTAAGTGAATGAGAGAGGAGACTGCATGGATCACAATCAGACTCACCTAGCATTTCCTACAATAATGACTAGGAGATTGTTACCCCAAGTCTCTTCTAATTGGGTCTCCAAAGAGCTAAATGCTCTCAGCTTGTTTTGGCAGTGTAAGGAAAATGAAGTTTTATGACTCAGAACATCACTGGACTTTTAACTGCCTGCATTGTGAGGATATATAAATCAAGAAATTAGAGATTAACTGACTCTTCAGTTGGTTTATCTCCTCTTCAATAGGTGAAAGTAACAGAATGGCTTGAACTTAGAAAGTTTTGAAACATCCCAAAGCTCTAGTGCCTTGAACTTAAACCGTGCAGAGCTATTAAAACCAACCACTGTGGTAAATTTATAACACCTTGGTTCTTATACATGTCTGATGCCAGACAGAGGCCAGATTTATAGACAGTCATATATTATGCATCAGCTATAAAATGTCTCATGCTTTTGCACTAAATTTAAGGAAAATAATAATGCTGACAAAGGAGGCGCTGCACTAAAAATGAAAACCCTCTAGCTCATGTTCTACGCCTTAGGGGTGTTTTTGAGCTCAAGTGTGTATTTGTGTGCAGAACCTGAGACAAGAACATCAAGTCATTAATATAGCTTTCAGAAGCCGAAGTGGAGTCTAGAAAGGAGAAAGCTTTTAGTTCAGCTGGAAATCAAGTCCGTTTTTTCATCTTAAAGTTCATGAAGGTTTTAGTGGTACAAAGCCGAGGATCAACCCTGCAAAAGGACATTAGCCCTGAATAAAAGTGCATCTTGACTTTTCAGTCAAATAACATAGAGCAAAAATCATAAGTGGACCACATTTTTAAAATTACAATTAATAGAGTATACGGACTGCCATCAAATACCAATATGGATGTTGTAACCCTAAGTGATATCCACTTTCCACCACAAGAGAGGAAAGCCAAGAGTGAGGAGAAATTAAGGTGTTCTCTTCATCATAAATTCAGTGCAGAGTAAATGCTTTTAGATTAAAAGTAAAAGATAAGAGTTTATAAAATACTTTATCCTCGCTCCCTAAGTTGAAAGCCAGCAAGTATTTCATTTGCACTTTTTAAAAACCTATCTGGGAAACAATTTTTATAGACAAGGGGTAGCTACAATAGTGACTACTTTGACCAAGGTATGGTGGTTACGTGCATCTGTGTACACCTGTAAATCTTAGTACTAAGGAAGCTGAGTTATGAGGACCACATTCTTGTGGTCAGCTTGAGCAACATGGGAAGACTTCGACTCAAGCACAAATGAAAAGAATTACTGGATCACTTCCATTACGTTCCCACATTCAGAAATACATAATGTTTTCAACATGAAAGAATATCTTCCTAGTGTATTATGTATGTATACATATATATATATATGTACATTGATGAACATTTCTATATATGCACATATTTTTATATGTGAACATTTGATGCATTTGTCTGTATTTTCTCTATGTAGTATAGATGTAAGATAACTCACTCAGGAAATAGCCTACTTCCTATTTACTCTCCCTCTCTAGTTCCTCTTTAATTTATATCCACAACTCACATCATTTTTCTTTTTTGTTTAAATTGTTTTATTCATTTCATTTATTTAACAAATATTAACAAATATTTATTAAGAATATATCTAAAAATTGTATCTTCCAGAACTATCACAATATACACTTTGAAAGATTGTGATGGCTTATTACATTGGTAGTGGAAGATACCTAATAATTGGGGATCCAACACTTATCAACTTGGTGCCAAAACCCAGGGGAGGAGCTGACCCTGGGCGGGCTTTCTGAGGGGTGGGTTCTGGAATGGGAGGAGTGAGACTTGAGTGTAGAATCGGGCCTCTAGCTACAGATACCCAACATACATGACTTAAAAATAATAGTTTCCTAGCATGTGTTTGCCATTTTAAAATGTTTTATTTTAAAATATTTATTGTAATGCACCTCCTGCTGTACTGTCATGTCAGATTCTCCAGAATTCCAAAACGCTAATTCCAAAATTTTATTTGCTCATGTTCCCTCTACTTTTTCTGGGGTATCTGAGTTTTCTACAGAAAGGATGCTTCATGGCACTTGACTCTTTCATCATATATTTCTTATAAATAAAATACTACCTCATACAATAACTCTACATTTTTGAAATTATACTAGAAAATGCACAATAAAATATTCTTGGCATGTAGTCTACTGGCATTGTTCAAATCAAATTTCAAATTAAACATTTTCCGCCATCGCCCCAGTGTTGGCTATGGTAAAATTAAAAACAGTAATCTCCTTTCTAGAGTCCCATCCATTTCTCAGATCACATTTCCTTATATTGTTTAAGCTACAGCTGCTATTCCTCCTCCCCAGCTTCTCTCTTTTCTCCTCCTCCTGCCCCTTCCTGCCATTTCCCTTCTTCCTCCTCCTCCACTTCTTTCTTTTCTTCCTCATCCTTCTCCAGTTTCTCTTGAGACAAACTCTCATGTAGCCCAGACTAGTTAGAACTTGCATGCAGCTGAGGCTTGCTGTAAATGCTTGATGATCCCACATCATCCAGAATACTGGAGTTAGAGGAATGCACCATCAGCCCCACACTCTTCAGCTTATTTCATATGGTCAGAATTACTTCAGATCTCATGGTGCTTAGAATCTGGAGAATGTAGAACACAGTTGAAGGCAGATTTCCAGTTGGGGTTTATCAGTTGCTCCTTAGGTAGGCTGTTGCTTATGGCAATAACTTTAAGAGGTGCTGTGACATCAGGGTGCCATATCAGTAGTCACATCATGACTGATAGAGATTCCGATTATAACAATACAGTTAAGAAGGTAAGTGCCATGTGCAGTGGTGAAATCTCAGCATTTAGGGGATCAAGATAGGAGTGCTGTAAGTTTCTGGCCTGCCTAAGCTACAAGTGAGACCCTTTCACAAACCGGGAAGCTAGCAAACATACAAACAAAGACAACATTTTCCAGCCCTTTATGATGTAAATCTACCTTTTTCTCTTTGGAATTTAATACACATCTTTTGAGATAAATGACTTTAGTTTTCTCGTGATAAAAGAGAGGTGAACCAAACCCATGGTCTTGTACATGTTGAACAAGCATTAGACTATTGATCTACAACCCTAGCTTTCCCAAAGGTGATTATATATATATATATATATATATATATATATATATATATATATAGTTTATTCTATGGTAAGGCAGTATCCCACCATATTCATTACATATTCATGTATTATTTGTTTTTGTTTATAATTTTATTTAAATACATACTTTTGTAATGCATAATTGTCATTCTCATATTTTATGTTTCTGTTAGTTATTATTTTATTCTCTAGACTGTTATATTTCTAGTCATGCTATTGTCAATTCTCTGATATTGGCCAGATTTGAGTAGCTTTTATTTCAAATAACTATCATAATCACAGGGAAGGAGTTGCTTAATTAAGTAATTTTTGAGCACCATGTTTTAATTCTACACACTTATGTTAAAGACCAAAACAATTTAAGCATCATTGAGCATCAATTTGTAGACAATTCCTTCTCTTATATGAATTAACAATTGTGAAGACCCTTGTGTGATTTATTTTAAGCCCAGAAAGAAAATTTATGGCTGGTAGTAGGAAGGAGGTTATGTACTAGAGAAAAGGAAGATGATACATGTGTGTGAACAAAGTATGCTTGATTGGAATTATATATATGATGTGGGAGTGTCATATATCAATCTGTTGATTTCATTGGTTAAGTAATAAAGGAACTGCTTGGCCCTCATAGGTTAAAACATAGGTGGGAGGAGTAAACAGAATAGCATACTGGGAGGAAGAGGAAGTGAGCTCAGACTCGACAGCTCTGCCCTCTGGAGCAGAGAAGCCATGCTCTGCTCTCCCGGAGAGAAGCCATGCTCCAGTCTCCTGGACAGACATGAGCGATGAAGCTCCAATCCAAGATGGACGTAGGCTAGAATCTTCCCGGTAAGCGCACCTTGGGGTGCTACGCAGATGATTAGAAATGGGCTAAATTAATATGAGAGAATTAGCCTAGAAGAGGCTAGATAGAAATGGGACAAGCAGTATTTAAATGAATACAGTTTGTGTGTTGTTATTTCAGGGCATAAGCTAGCCGAGCAGGCGGCTGGGGTGTTGGGGACACAGCCCCGGCCGCTCTTATTTCAACATATATATTTGTCAAAACATAAGGATTCTACAATATATAAATATGTGTGATGGAGATATCAACACAGATGTACGTATATGTGAGTATGTTGAATTAGAGAATGGTAACAGTCTGATGTAACAGATTGTATTTTTTTGTGGATACTTTGACAGACTCATCACCAGTAACAAATGCATTGGTTTAGGTGCTGTTTTCATTCCACAAATAAAGTTAACTTTAGAGAAATCACAGTTACTAAGACTACTTTCAGAGTGACAGCAGGTGCTTCTTGGAAGTTGGGAATGAGGCATCTACAGAATTTCTGGGTTAAACTTCTAGTCATTCTGGTTGTGAGCCTATCCTTTTATCATTGAGCCATCTCTCCATTCCCAGAGACAAGCTTTCAAATGTATAATGAATGTACTGTAGATCAAAGAAGAAACATGTAAATTCATGATATGCCAATGGGACATTATTGTTATCTCATGGAGCTCTTTTTAAAAGGGCATTTAAAAGTTATTTTTATCATATAATATATTTGATTATAATTCCCTTCTTTCTACACCTACCAGTTCCCCTTCCCTTTCCTGCTATGGTGAGCTACTCCCTTTTTGTCTTTCCTTTTGGAAAAAAGAGGCAGCTAAGGGATTCTAATAAAATAAAATATAATAAATAAAATATTCTGATTAGGACAAACTAAAAGAACCCAAGAAAAGGGACAGATACAGGTGCAGAGACCCACTCATTTGCACATTCTGGAGTCCCATTAAAGCACAAAGCTAAAGCCATAATATATATGCAAATAACCAATAAGGAAAATATATGCACGCACGCACACACACACACACACACACACATATATATATATAAAATAAATAATTTAAAATGACACATTACAAGACAAAGAACCTTCAAGGATGGACATGTGTTTCTTTTCCATTTGCCATCTATTGCTGGGCATGCAGCCTATTCCTGAGAGTCATTCATTTCCCTAGTGGAACTCTCTTATTGATTGGACACAGGAAAGGGCATGTGTCCGCTGCTCCTTTTCAACTCTAGGATCATCTGGAGCAGATCTGTGTAGGGTCTGTACATTTTGCCTCACTTTTTGGGAGTTTATATGAGCACTGATCAAGTTTCCTTGGCACCCTCCATCCCCTCTGGCTCTTAAACTCTTTCTGCTTCCACTTAATCAGGGTTTCCTGAGCACTGATGGGTGGAATCTGACAGAGAAATTCCATTTAGAGATGAGTGATTCAAGATGTCTACCTCTCTGCATAGTGTCTGGATGTGGGTTCCTATTTTGTTCCCACCTGCAAGAGGAGAAAGATTCACTGATGAAGGGTTAACAAGGAACTGGTCTGTGAGTATAGTTGTCTTAGTCACTGTTCTATTGCTGTGAAGAGATGCCATGACCACAGCAACTCTTATAAAATCAAGTACTTAATTGGAGATTGCTCATAATTTCAGACATTTGCTGTGGGAGCTCCTTTTGCTCCTTCAGCCAAGAGCCTTTAAGATACCAGCCCACTTGGGTGTGGTCTCTTTGGCTTGAAAAGCAGCAGTAGCCCGTGTACTTTCTCTCTTGCTTCCGACTCCACTTCCGACTACCAGACTCTTTTTCTGGTCGTGCAGAGGGCTGTCTAGGATGGTGATCTGTAAGTTTTTCCTTTAAATAAATAACCCTTTTATTAATCATAATTCCAAAGTGGTGAGGGATTGTTTTGTGACTTACCCCTTTATACATTTGGTCCATTATCACCATGGTGGGAACATGGCGATTTAAAGACAGATGTGGTGCTGGAGTAGTAGCTGAGATTGCTACATCTGGATCCACAAGCAGCAGCAGGAAAGAGCCACTGAGCTTGACTTAGGCTTTGAATCCCATCTCTTCACAATTTCTCCAATAAGACCACATCTAATGCAACAAGGTGATACCTTCTAATCCTTCACAAGTAGTGTCACCCCCTGATGACTAAACATTCAAATATATGAGCTTATGATGATAAATCTTATTCAAATCACCACATTCCATCCCATGGTATCCATAGGCTTTTTGTCATACATAATGCAAAAATACATTTAGTCTAACTTCAAAAATCCCCCAGAGTCTATCATAGTCTCAACTTTGGACTCTTTAAAAGTCCAAAGTTCAAAGTCTCTTCTGAAAAATCAAGGCAATCCTTTAACTACTAGCCCCAGTAAAATCAAAATAAAATAGAAGATCACATACTTCCACCATACAATGGCACTGGATATACATTACAATTCCAAAAGAGAGGAAAGGAAACATAGGAAATTCTGGATCAAACCAAGACTAAAAAAAATGGGGAAAACTCTAAATTTTGGATTTCCATGTCTATTGTTAAAGTGTTCTTCAAACCTTCAACTAACTTCAACTTTATTGACTGCAATACACTTTTCTCTCTTGGGCTGGTTCTAAACCCTGATAGCAGCTGTCCTCCACAGGTATCCCATTGCTCTGGTATCTCCAACATCTTGTGGTTTTCAAGACAATCCAGGGTTCAGTGTATATGGTTTTATGTTGAGGTGTTTGATCCATGTGGAGTTGAATTTTGTGCAGGGTGATAAATATGGATCTATTTGGAGTCATCTATGTGTAGCTGCTCCATTTGATCAGCAGCATTTGTTAAAGATGCTGTCTTTTCTCCAGTGTGCTTCTTTATCAAAATTCAGACCCATAGTTCTGTGGGTTTATGTCTGAGTCTTCAGTTAAATTCCACTGATCAATGTGTTTGATTCTGTGTTCATACCATGCTACTTCTATTGCTATACACCTCAGAGATGGGTAATAGGTCTAGAAGTCATTTTATTATTTGGGATTGCTCTAGCTATCTTTTGCTGTTGTTGTTTGCTTTGTTTTTTGTGTTTTTCTATATGAAGTTGATATTTGTACTTTCAAGATCTATGAAGAATGCATTGGAATTTTTGTAGGTACTGTATTGAAACTGTAGGTTGCTTTTGGCAAGATGAACTTTTTTTACTACATTAATCCTACTGATCATGAACACAAGGAAATCCTTCCATCTTCTTTTATCTTCTTTGATTTTCTTCTTTACTGCCTTAAAGTTTTTATCATATAAATCTTTACTTGCTTATAGTTATCCAAAGATTTTTTAAAAAAATCATTTTTGAGGCTATTATGAATGGTGTTGCTTATCTTCTCAGTCCATTTGTCATATGCATATTGGTGGGCTATTGATGTTTTGTGAATTAATTTCACATCCTACTATAGGTGTTTCCTAGGGTCACTTATGTGTACTGTCATATCACCAGCAAGTAAAGATACTTTGTCATCTTCCTTTCCAATTAGCACACCCTTCATATCCTTCAATAGTCTTACTGCTGTAGGTAAGACTTTAAGTACTCATTGAATAGGTATGAAGGAAGCGGACAACTTGGTCTTCTTGATTTTACTGAAAATGTTTTGAGTTTTCCTGCATTTAAGCTGATGCTGCCTATGGTCTTGTTGTAACCTCCCCTCGTTATTTTTAGGTATGTCCCTTATATATTCATAATCTCTTCAGGACTTTTACCTTGAAGGTGTATAATATTTTGTCAAAGGCCTTTTCTATGTAGAATAAGATGATCATGTGGTTTTTGTTTTGTTGTTGTTGTTTTGTTTTGTTTTGTATTTCACTTTTTATATGGTGGATTATGTTTATTGATTCATTTATGTTTTACCATCCCTGCTTCTCTGGGATGAAGCCTGATTGATCACATCATATTTGTTTTGCAAATATTTAGCTGAGAATTTTTGCATCTACATTCATAGAAGAAATGGGTCTGTAATTCTCTTTGTTGTTATCTTTATGTGTTTTAGGTATCAAGGTAACTGTGGCTTCAGAAAATTAATCAGGCAGTGTTCCTTCTGATTCTATTTTGTGACATGATTTGAGGGGTATTGGTATTAACTTTTTTGAAGATCTGGAAGAATTCTGCACAAAATTACTTGGTCCCTTGGCTTCTTTTCATTGAGTGACTTTTAATAACTGATTTTATTTTGCTAGGAGTTATAAGTTTGCCTTTTTTACCTGGTCTTGATTTAACTTTGGTAAGTGGTATACACTGAGAAAATTATCTCTTTCTTTTAGATTTTTTCCAGTCTTGTGAACTATAGGTTTTTAAAACGTGTCCTTATGTTATTCTGGATTTTCTTCATGTCTGTTTTTATGTCCCCCTTCTCTTTTTGAATTTTGTTAATTTGGACCTTTTCTCTCAATATTAGTTAATTTGGACAAGTATGCAGTTAATTTTGGAGAAAGTTCTCATGGAATTCTTAACATTTCTGGAAAAGGAGTATACCTAACAGAACACACTATTGACAGAAATACAAAATAGCAAATATGAATACACAAATTATTCTCTTCTTGAAGAATTATTCAGTAGAGAAAATGATCACTGTGTACCCCAAGAATTAAACTCAATTTCAGTAGATATCATATCACAATAGTTTGAATATATATATATGTACTTCAAACAAGTATATTAAAATCCTGTAATTCACAGTTCCTTCCTCTGCCTAACATATAACCTATAGATGATTACTTGATATAAGATTGTAGCCTGAAAACCAATAGTTAATATTTGAAATACCACTCAACAAGCTCAATTGTCCTCACTTTCTCTATAAACACTATTGTATGGCAAGTTGTCTCTCTCTGCAAATACCATGGCCATCAGAGTGTCAATCCCAGAGTGGCAAGAAGGAAGTACATTTCACCACAACTCAGCAGCTGGTATTGGTTTAAACTTTGAGCATTGCAATGTTTGTAAAGTACTAGTGACATTTTCAATAAAGATAGATTCTATAGATTTACTGAGGAAGCAAACCCAAGGTAAATAAGATCATGATAATGGTCTGGGGGAGAACAGGGCTATAGATTGACCAAGATAAAATCAAGATAAGAGTCTGTTAGAACTTGTGTGGCCTAGCATTCAGATAGCACAGAGGTCACCAGGCTATCGACATTTGTTTCCAATCTTCTGTATTAGAAACAGTCTATACACCTCTCCCTTTGAAGAGATGATCCTGTGTAAATAACCCATATTGTTTCCCTTGTGCTTATCTGTGGGACCAAGACATACATACCTTATACACAATATGTTCTTAGTAGCATTCTGGATATCAATGTTGCCATATGGCTACTGTGAATCTTCCCCCATCTAAGTGCCTATATTACCAGGTTCTGTTAATCATCAGATGTAGTAGGAACTGCTGGCTGCATTACTGCCACCCAGTTCCTGGCTGTCTGGCTAGCTTATGCCCCAAAATAACAACACACAAACTGTATTCATATAAACACTGCTTGGCCCATTTCTATTAATGTGTGTAGCACCATGAGATGGTGACTTACCAGGGAGATTCTAGCTTACGTCCATCTTGGGTCAGAGCTTCATCGCATCTGCCCTGGAGAGCAGCGGCATGGCATCTGAGCTCATTTCCTCTTCCTCCCAGCATTCTGTTATGTTTACTCTACCCACCTATATTCTAACCTATTAGGCCAAGCAGTTTCTTTATTAATTAACCAATGATCTTCCTCCATCAATCAGATATTTAGTTAGGTGAGAAGTAAGTCAGGCTTCATGGACAGAACAAATCCTTAAGAGTTTTCATATTAGACATGTGATGATCTTCAAAATGTCAGAGCCACAAGTAAGTTATGGCATTTTGTTATGTTTTTGTCTTGGGGACATAGTCTCTTTCTTAATTACCTTTGATTGCCAATGTGACACAGATTAAATTCATTGAGAAAAATTTTTGTTTATGAATTCCCAGAACAGAGTGGCCAATGGCAATATCTACAGAAGATTATGTTGATTATTAATTATGCTATAGTTGTCCATTACACTGGGCTATATAGAAAAGCTAGCTATGCCTGAGTATGTGAGCAGACCAATGAGTCGCATTCCTCTATGATTTTCACTTCAAACTCTCTCAATAATGGACTGAGGCCTGAAAGTGTAAGTAGAAACAACATTGCTTTTTGTCTAGGAGCTTTATCACAGCAACAAAATAAAACTAGAGCAAGCTTATAATATAGCTTCAAGAAGTCTCAAACTTGTTAGTGTTCTGTATCTCAGTTGCTTGGATCAAAAAGTGAGCCATTGTATCTGAATAATAAATTATCAGCATAGTTTCAACTTGCTCAATATGTACTAGAGTCATTCATAGCACATTTAAACATATGTTATTGCCAACTATTGTTGGTTTTCCAGAGTTATGAACAAAACTATTTACCCCAGAAATGAGCAACAATGACAGATTTAAGGAATTATTCTACTGTAGACCACCTTCTTAAACCAATGAATTACTGATTCTGATTAAATTATCATGAGTTACTAGTTACTTTTAGGAGCATGAGTGAGTACAAAAGAACTTTATCACTCAAAATCTCCCATGGCAAGGGACTGATTTACGAAATATACATCCCTAGAGTTCCATGCCCCACTTTCAGGCAACCCCATGGGAAAACATTCTCCTTTCCAACAATTATTTTCTTGCTTATATAACTTTGAAGATGGTTCTTGTAACTTTGGTAACTGTCCTGGTTCTTTTTCTTTCCTCTAACTTGACACAAACTAGATTACCTGAGAAGCAGAATCTAATGAGATAAGGCTGTAGAAAAAACTATAGTGCATTTTCATGACTAGTGTGGATGCTGCCACTCCTCTGCTGGGTGTCCTGACTTATTCACAAAGCAAACTCAGAAAGCATGATGGGAAAGTCAGTAAGCAGAGTTCCTCAGTGGCTTCTGCCTCCTGGTTTGAGTCCTGCCCTGACTTTTGTACACAGTGAAGATGTATTACTCTCATTGGTTTCAAAAGAGCTAACTGGCCAATAGCTAGGCAGGAAAAAGTTCAGAAGGAGAGCCAGACTGAGAGAATTCAGAGGAAAAAAAGAATGAAACACAAAAAGAGGCAAAACGAACTTCCTGTGTTGAAAAAAGGTACTGACCCACATGATAGCATATAGATCAAGAATATGGGTTAATTTAAGTTGTAAGAGCTAGTTAGTAACCAGCCTGAGCTATCAGCTAAGCATTTATAATTAATTATAAGTCTCTGGTTATTTGGGAGCTGATTGGCAGGACAGAATATTTAGCCTATAAATGGCACCCAATACCTGGGCATGTATATCCACATAATTCCTAAAAAAGCTTAAATTAAGGCTCTAAATGCACAAAAATGGAGGCAATGTGTCTTCCTAGTATGACAGTTTCATGCCAGCTGCAGTACAGAGACATGTCTCCCAGTAGCTGCCTGTGGAATGGAGCCAACCTCCAGCCACCATGCTCTGGCTCCATGCTCTAAACTGAGTTGCACTGGTAGCTGAAAAGAGTTTAAGGTTTATTTTATGCAGTCAGAGAACACTACAGATACTTAATAAGGGAAGACTCAAATGAAACCTCCAAATAGGTTACAGTTTGTTTAAAACATATACATAGAAGAAAAGAAGAAAGGGTATAGACAGTCAAAAAAATATAGTTAAAAAATAATAAAGTCTTTAAAGAAGGAATAAACTTATGTAAAGGAAAAAAACCCATGTAAAATGGAAAATACATAGGGAATCTGAATCCTGTAGGTTATTGTGTTGTCTTTAAATTCTTTGATTCCTGACGAATGAATAATAGTTGCTGAGAGGCTTTGGATTATGGAGGCTGCTGAACTAAAACAACCTATATGTTTTAAAAGTATCTTGACTTCAAAATGGAAGTAAAAAGATGTATTGCTTTGGGTGAGGAGGTTATGCTTCTGTTTCCACAGAAAGCAAAAGGCTGTGGATTTGTTCAGTATTAAAGATCAGATTGATCAGGGAAGATCCCCTGAAAATTTTGACTACAGACATAAGAAATAAACCTAGAAAAAGTCCAAGAAGCATAAAACAAAATATTATTCTTGTTTAACTTTTGTACAACACACAGGCCATACCTTTGAGAGTTTATTTGTTTTCAGAGCAAGGGGATCAAACACCAATGAAATGGGTAATCCAGGTGATCCAGCCTCTCAGAGAGCCTCTGTTGCCATTTCATCAGAGTTCTGCGTCCAGAACAGCTTCAAGGCTGTTTGTTGAGAAGGTCCATCCTCATTGTCTACTCCAGCTAGGACTTGCCCAAAGATTCCAGTGCCTTTTCAGAGCAGGAAATAGTCTAGAGAAAACAATGCCACATGCC
This sequence comes from Neodon shergylaensis, assembly GCA_025134845.1. Taxonomy (NCBI): domain Eukaryota; kingdom Metazoa; phylum Chordata; class Mammalia; order Rodentia; family Cricetidae; genus Neodon; species Neodon shergylaensis. Next base: position 13,139,225 of record JABTXL010005167.1, on the reverse strand, counting down.
CAAGAGATTGATTATGGCTGTCTGACATCATTTGGGGAGGGTGCTTACAAGTTGTTATTTGTTGTGACTAGGGAAAAAGCTAAAAAAGAAATTAGATTCAAGGAATTCTTTTTTGAAGAAAAAAAGGGGATATAATATAAAAATGATGAGATAAAAGGTTAGATTATTAAATCTACTTTAAAAAGCAACTATTAATCTCAAAAAAATTTTACATTGATATGGATTTTGGTTTATTGAAATAAATTATAGGTTATTTTGTTATTTAATATATGTATTATATATATTATTTTATTTATTTATTTATATATATAAACATATATATAAATAAAATTTTATTATATATATATATTTAAGATTGGACTGAAGTCAAGCATATAGGACATTTTCTTAATTAGTGATTGATGGGGCAGGGTGTAGCTCAATGCAGATGGTGCTATCCGTAGGCTGATGGTTTGTATTATATAAGAAAGCAGACTGAATAAGTCATGAAGAATTGGTCAGTGAACAGTACTCTTCTATAGCCTCGGATGATCTCCTGCCTTAGGTTACTGGCCGGTTTGAGTTATTGTCCTGATTTCCTTTGCTGATAAACTATGATGTCAAAGCATAAGCAGAATAGACCCTTTTCTCTCTAACTTTCTTTGGTCATAGTGCACCATCACAGCAATAGAAACCCAAATAAAGACATTTATTTTTATAGCATTCTGAGAACATCCAAATAGGGCATATTATAACAAAATCATTTTTTTTCAATTACCCCTAATTGTCAATCTTTATTACAGAACAAACTCTATGACTCTCAACTCTGCTTCCATCAAACAAATATTTCTCCTTTTCTTGATTGCACTAAATGTGTTTCCACTCTAAAATCTTTATATTTTCTATCATCTTTGCATAAAATGCATTCTCTAGATCTTAACACAATTAGTTTCTTTTCATTAAATTCTGCACAGTGCAGTTCTCGGACAAATTAATCTAAAACATTACTCCTGGCAACCTTTTAGTTTAATTATATTTCTTGTCAAAAGCTTTCTTATATGAAATTGGATTATAGATATCAGTTATTCTCCCCTAGAAAACAGCTACTGGTGAAGTGGTCACATCACAGAAATTATGCAATTTTATTCATTATTTTCATTTTTTAAATTTTTGTCTCTGAGTGTTTTGCCTACATGTATATCTGTACACCACATTTGTGCCTGGAGCCTGTGGAGGGCAGAGCTGGGCAACAAATCCCCTAGAAATGGAGTTACACACAGTTGTCAGTCAACATGTGGGTACAAGGAATCAAACCAAGTTTTCTGGGAAAGCAGCCAGTGTTTTTTACCTCCGAACCATCACTCGAACTGCTTTTTAAAAAATTGACTTCTAGCCCAGCAGTAATGGTGTATGCTTTTAATCACAGAACTTAGGAGGCAGAGGTAGGCAGATATCTCTGTGAGTTTGAGGTCAGCCTTGTCTACAGAGCAAGTTCCAGGACAGCTAAGGCTACAAAGAGAATCTCTGTCTCAAACATCCGGTCCCTCAGAATTGACTTCTAATGTTAGTATAAACTGACAACATGGCCATTTCATGGTATGGTTAAGGGAAAGGCCGCACATGCACACAGACACACACAGACACACACACACACACACATTATATATTATATATATGGGCATGAAAAATAGAGAAAATATAGTGAGAAAAGCAGGAACAAAGCAGAGGGAGAAAGACAGAGAGAGAGAAAAGAGAAAAACATAGCAAGACTAGAAGGAATACAAGGAGCATGAGTAGCTTCATGGCGGAATGTCCATTAATTGGAGGGACTTTAGGGTAGGGGAGGAGGTAAGAAAGGCTATTATGCTAGCATAAGCTTTGAAACATATAACCTGTAATGTGATACTGAGGGAGCATGAAGGCTAGAATGAGCTTTGCTAGCTGATAGGCACCATAAATAGCCTTCAGTCACTTCTTCTAGAGGTAAAGAAAATGACTTCGTTGGTAGAAGGGAACCAGCTTCATAAGTTCCTGAGGAATGCTGGTTTTGATCTAGTTGCCAGAAATCCTTTTAGAGTTCAGGTGAACTCATTTCTGCATATTTGGACTGCCTTTTAGAGTTTGGGGAATTGGAGTTTGCTTTAGACATGGTAATGCTTGTCTTTATGAGGTACAATTTAATCAAACCGCAGTAATTATCATATCCAACACCTTATCTGTTCTTTAGGTGAATGCTTCTAAAATTCTTCTTTTCTAGTTGTTTTGCTACAAACAAGGTATTGTTTTCTAATTGTTGTCATCCTACTGTGCAGTAGAACAAAAGAACTTATTTTTTTCTGCTTTATGGAAACAATGTACCCATTTTTCAATCCCTTACTATTTTCATTCCTACCTACTTTCTTCAGTTTTTAGCAGCCACCCATGTATTCTCAACTTTTGTTAAGAATTCCTTTTACTTGCACATTAGGGAATCATAAGTAAAATTCTGAAATTTTAAAATATAAATTTTAGAATATTTCAGGATTAAATGTGCATTTTCACCAGAGTTCAGTCAACTGAGTTGTGCTGATTTCTGTTGAATTCTTAGCTCTTCATTCTCAAACATATATAAATCATGGACTTCCCTACACTGCTCTTCATCAAGTAAAATAAGAAACACCACAATCATCAGGAGTGAAAGTCCATTACCTTTACATAAGACATCTAAGCACATTTTAATTGCCATTACTGCACAGATTTCTTAGACAAACTTTGTGTCAGTCTGAAAGTAGATTTCATTGTGTTTTTGATTGTAGAATAACTTACACCTTTAATCTTGACTTTAATAGGACATTTGTCCTTAACAATTTTAATATCCCACCTTAGAAAGAGATTGTAAATCATGATTAACAGTTTGTTTACTCATATGTATATAAGTATGTATATATGTATGTGAACTATGTGTGTCCCTGGTGTGTGCAGAGGCCAGAACAGTGTACCGAATCTCTTGGAACTGAAGTAAAAGGTGGTTAAAAGTCAAGGTGTAGGTTCTTCGATTTGAACCAAGGTCTTTTAAAGAGCAGTCAGTGCCCTAAACGCCTGAGTCATTGGATAAAATGTAGATGAAAATAATGTGGGATTGAAATATTTAAAATATGAATGTATATTTTACTTAATACATATTATATAAATATGTGCTAACTTTAGCTCCTTTAAACTAAATATATGATGGTTACAAATAATAAAATATAAAGTATAATTAAAGAAAATTAGTCAGTCACTTTCTCTGTTCTTCTCTTCTGGATCAAACTACATACTCTGAAAATAATTAAAGGAAAAGACAGTACCCTAGAAGCAGTAAAGTAGAAATAAGTGACACAGAACTTAATGGTAGACAGGATGATAGATTTCCTTTTACTCTTCCATACTTCATATTTGTTACCAGGGAATTCTGAAGTCCACAAATTCCAGCATGTAGAAGAGGAACTCAAGAATGCCTGCTCTTTTGGCTAAACAATCAAGAAAGAAAAAGCCTACTGCTGTGGGACAATGGTCTATACCCTGTCACTTGTATTTTAAATAAACACTGATTGGCCAGTAGTTAGGCAGGAAGAAGAGGCGATGAAAGGAGACAGAGACAGAGACAGAGACCCACATTGGAGCACCGGACTGAAATCTCAAGGTCCAAATCAGGAGCAGAAGGAGAGAGAGCACGAGCAAGGAACTCAGGATCGCGAGGGGTGCACCCACACACTGAGACAATGGGGATGTTCTATCGGGAACTCACCAAGGCCTGCTGGCCCGGGTCTGAAAAAGCAGGGGATAAAACCGGACTCGCTGAACATAGCGGACAATGAGGACTACTGAGAACTCAAGAACAATGGCAATGGGTTTTTGATCCTACTGCACATACTGGCTTTGGGGGATCCTAGGCAGTTTGGGTGCTTACCTTACTAGACCTGGATGGAGGTGGATGGTCCTTGGACTTCTCACAGGGCAGGGAACCCTGATTGCTCTTTGGGCTGATGAGGGAGAGGGACTTGATTGGGGGAGAGGGAGGGAAATGGGAGGCGGTGGCGGGGAGGAGGCAGAAATCTTTAATAAATAAATAAATAAAAAAGAACAACACAAAAAAATTCACAAATGCCAAATGGATTATGAAGAAGAAAATAAAGTCATCCTCACTTGTAGATGAAAAGAACTGCTAGTGGATACCAAATTATCAATAAATTTCTCGAAGAAGTAATAGGCAAATTCAGGAAATTGTGGGCTATAAGTTCAAGGAATAAGGACTGATCCTACTTCTACAAACTGAAAGTAACTATTCAGAAGTGAAACTTGCAAAAGGGAGGAAACATGTAATTCTGTAATAAATATACAAGATATGTGTGCTGAAAAGTAAAGTGTCCTGAATGAAGAAATCATACGCAATCAGAAAAATGTACAGCTGTATCTTATTCATGAATTCGAAGGCAAAACAAAGTTGTCAGTTCTTCACCAACTGTGCCATTTATTGACTTAATGCAATTCTTATCACATATCTAGTAGAATCTTGTAGACATAGAAAGCTTACCTTAAAATTCATATGGAAAAATATGGGGTGAAAATAGCTAAAACAATCTTGAAAAAGAGTGTGAGCAGAATTATTCTATAAGTGTATTGCTATGTAGCTATAGAACCTAATCCATATACTATCTGCAAAGAAATAGGAAATAGATAGTATAGGAAACCCAGATATAAGATCACCAAAATCACCAAAGTTATTTTCTATGAAGCAGAAGAAACAATTACACAGGAGAAAGAGTTTTCAAACAATTAAAAACAAACATTACAAACTCTTACAGAACCCCAAATCCTTATTTATAAAGTGTTTTTTTTTTATTTAAAAATAAAATGTTTAGAGAAAACAAGAAGAAAAAATATTTAGGTTAAAAAGTTAAAAACGATTTCTTAGACCTGTCTCCAAACCAGGATTTATAAGAGGAAAAATTGGTAAATTGATTAAGGAGGATGTCAATGTAAGATTCATTCTTGGAAAATATTTGTATATTGTGTTAAACTAAGAACTACTTCATAGAAGCATTAGTTTTTATAATAAAATCTGGAAACCTTTAATGCACTTCAAAGAATGAATGAGACACAAACAAGCAAATAAACATACACACGCATATTTATACATATATACAAACACACATACATACACATATTACAACCATTCCTCAACTATCAATAAAAGAAAATAACTATTGATATAAAGCCAATCTTAGAAGATACTGAGTGCACCTATTGATATTAAGTTCACAGAATATCATAGTTATAGATATGAAGAATGTGATAATAGCTTTTTTAGGATTTAGGGGTAGGAGTAAGGAGGGCTTTTATATGGCTATAAAAGCTTATCACATCCATGTGATGATGAAATAATACAAAAATGATACAGTTAAATGTTCTGCTTGTAGCAGTGATAGTCTGAAAATATGGGATATGCTTGCAATGTGTTGATGCATTCACATTTGTGTGTGAAAGCAATGAAATCTCATTAGTTTTATATGTTGTATGAAAGCCAATTTTCAAGTTTTAACAATGATGGAAACTGGTTAAATGTTGTACAAGACATTTTCTTCAAAATAAAAAGAAATATTAAAGGCAACTGAGATGGGGATACATTATAGTCATTCTTCCTCACAAAGTATGTCAGGTAGCAAAGTGTGTGAAAAAACATCACACCTACAAAGTTCCATTTGGTTACTGCCCTTTGGCTACTGCAGCATCAAATCACTCTGATGCATACGCAGAACACTATGTTACTTCAAAGAAACTTGTTCTACTTAGATTGATAAGAACAGAGTAGGAGCTGGGGCTGGTGGTGCTTGCTTTTAATCCCATTACTTGGGAGGCTGAGGCAGGTAGATCCATGAGTTCGAGGCCTGTTTGGTATACAGAGAGAGTTCCAGGGCAGCCAGAGCTACACAAAGAAACCCTGTCTTGAAAACCAAACTAGACAAATGAACAAAAACAAAAAGCAAAATAAGAACAGAGTCTGTACAAGTAGACACTTTTACATTTGTGAGAAATAATTCACAGCTTTTCTATTGAGTTAAGAGTTCAATGTAAAATGTCAGACGATAACTTCAGACAAATAGAGAAAACACAGAAATAAAGAAATGTTTTAAGCTTTCTATCACTCTCAAATTATTTATTAATGACAATTAAAAATATTTTCTTAAGAACTGAAAATAGATTCTTCTCTCATACAACACATCCTGATCACAGCTTCCTCATGTTCCACTCCTCCCAGTACTCCTCCTAAATCCCTTCTCTCCCACATCCACCACCATCCATTTCTCTTCAGAAAGGAGTGGACCTCCAAAAGAAAACCAAACTTGACAAAGCAAGATATAATAATATCAAACAAAAGCCCTCATATTATTGGGACAACCCAAAAGGTAGAAAAAAAAGTCTCAAGAGCAAGCAAGAGTTAGAGACACTCCAACTCATACTGTTAGGTGTTCTACAAAAACACCAAGCTAATAGCCATAACATATATGCAGAGGACTTGGTGCAGACCCAAGCAGGCCCCATGCTTGCAGCTTTTGTCTCTGTGAATAGTCTCTAATGATGAGTAGACAGTCACTGATCTATTAGTATAACATAATATCATGATGAATCATTTCACTGATTTTTTTCCAAATCTTATTTGGTGCTACTTGAGATCTCTGGATTATCTATTCTCTGTTTCCTGAGCATTCAAGCAATATAGGGCATTGGCTCCTTCTTATGTGTGTGCCTCAGATTAAACCAGACATTCATTGGTCACTCCCACAAAGTTCTGAACTACCATTACCAAAACCCATCATTTTAGGCAGGGCAGATTGTAGCTTGAAGATCTGGGGGCTGTGCTGGTGACCAGGTTTCTCTTTTGGCAACCTGAAGAGTACCTGCCTGAAGCAAACAGACTAGAATATAGAGGTGAAGGCTTTATGCAGTCTCAGTCTTTCTACCATCAATGAACAGTGTAGATGCTGTTCTCTGCAAAGCACCCAGTTGTCAGAGAGTGACCCTCTGAACAAGATAAACTTTTCCACTCTCATCATGGCTATTCAACATAGTATTTGAAGTTCTATCTAGAGCAATAATACAACTGAAGAAGATCAAGGGGATACAAATTGGAAAGGCAGAAGTCAAAGTATTGTTATTTGCCTATGATATGATAGTTTACATAAGCACTTCTAAAAATTCCACCAGGAAATTTCTACAGCAGATAAAAAGATTATTAAAGTGACTGAATAAAAGAATAAATGGAAACCAGGTGGTGGTGGTGCATGCCTTTAATACTAGCACTCAGGAGGCAGAGGCAGGCAGATCTCTGTTAGTCTGAGACCAGCCTGGTCTACAGAGTAAGTTCCAGGACAGGCTCCGAGGCTACACAGAGAAATCTTGTCTCAATCTCCCCCCAAAAAATAATGGATAAAAAATCAGTAGACCACCAATACACAAACAGAGTGAGAGAGAAATCATGGAAACAACTCCCTTTACAAGTAATCTATTTTGAAAAATCAGACACAGATCTAAACAGAGAATTCTCAGTAGAGGAATCTCAAATGACCAAAAAACACTTAAATATATGTTCAACATCCTAAGCCATCAGGGAAAAGCAAATCAAAACTAATTTGAGGTTTCATTTTATACCTGTCTGAATGGCTAAGATAAATAACACAAATGACAACTCTTTCTGGAGATAATGTTGAGCAAGCAAAATGCTCCTGTATTGTTGTTGGGAGTGAAAATTTGTACAGCCACTGTAAAAATCAATATGGCACTTGCTTAGAAAGTTGGGAATCAATCTACCTCAAGATTCAGCTATACAACTTTTGGGAATATACCTAAAGGATACTATATTCTGCCACAAGGACTTTTGTTTAACTATGTTCATTGTGGCTTCATTCATAATAGCCAGGAATTGGAAATGGCTTAAATGTCTTTCAAACAAAGAATGGGTAAAGAAAATGTGGTTTATTTACACAATGGAGTCTTACTCAGCTGCTAAAAAAGTAGCATCATAAATTTGCAGGCAAATCAATACAACTCGAAAAAATCGTCCTGAACGATGTAACGAAGACCCAGAAAGACGTATATGATATGATATGTACTAACTTAAGTTACAATCCCCAGCTCCAGATAGGTTAGATAAAGATGGGGGCCTTACAGGGGATGCAAGGATCTTCCTGGGAAGGATAAACAGAATAGATTTTTCTGGTAGACTAGGGGGTCGATGGCAACAGGAGTTGGAGGGATCGGGGGAGTATAGGGGGGATGGATATGCTTATGTATATATGTATCTATATATGTATCAATTTCTATCCATATCTTTATAATATATATACCTATTTCTATCTGGAGAGAGAGTGTAGGAAGAAAAAGCTTGAATTAATGGGCATTTGGGGGGCAATGCAGTGAAAATTTCTTAGAATCTATGAGGGTTAGTCTAAGGAGGACTCCTAGTAATGAAGTTCACATCTTTTGTAGTGAGGAAAGGTTTCCAGTGAGTTTTGGTTGAGTTGTTGTCTGAGGGAGTCTGCTGGAAATTCCCAAATAACCTGGTCAAAAAATGGATTTTATAATAAAAATATCTCTTTACTGTTATCTCTCTGGAATTATCAAATTTCAACATCAACAATTACAGTAATATACTCATTATGATTTAATCACAAATATCCTCATTTATGAATTAGGAGGGAAAAGTCTTTATTGTAGCAGAAATAAAAAGAAAGTGACTAGATAAAGCTATTAGATTGAGGTGGGGGTGCAGCTCAGTTGTAGAGCATTCACGTAGGGTACTAAAGGCCCTGACTTTGAAGACTGAGGTAGGTTGGTTGCTCAGTGATAGAGAATCTGCCTAAAATACTCAAAAGCCCTGGGAAGGATGCGTACTACTGCAACAAATGATTCGGGTAAACAGGAAACATATATAGACTGAAGCAGCAAGTTAAGAATGATTCTAGAGAAAGGAATGGCAGCCTTACACTATTCATAGTTTCTGTAGGCACCAATATTTAGTTGGAGGGAACAATAAAAATTTTAAGTGGCTACGTATAATGTAAAAAAAAGAAAAAGAAAGAGGTATTTGTTGCCTATGTAGCACTTTGCTTTGTTATAAATCACTATGTTCAACAGGAACTTTTAATTAAAATGTAAAGCAGATCAGAGTAAAAATGCTAACACTTTCAGAGCTAATATTTGTGTGTCATGGTTAGATTCATGATATGGTATTTGTGTATGATTCTAGCATTGGTTACCTTAGATTCTCTGTATTTCCATAGGCTTGAAATAGCTCATTAAAAATGAAATATTTGATGTTGCCTACTGAAAATAATAAGAATACATATTTTATATTATGTAAAATAATGAGGATATAGGAGAGGCATTGCAAAAATAACTGAATGAGTATGTGTTTAGCATGTACACATAAAACTGTTTGGGGTAAAAGAAAAATAGATATTAATGTTATGGAAAATTCTACTACATTTCTAACTTAAGGTTGTTAGCACTTTTTAAAATAAAAATCTTCCATGAAATAATAATTCTCTTATTCCAGGGAAAATACTGGTGAGTATAGGAGTCACAGAATCTTGAAAAAATGCTGTCCTCCCCTCTATGCCAGAGAGCTCAGTTAACAGTAGTTTCCATACTCAGCTATGAAAGAGAAGTACTGAAGGACTTCATTGACTATACAGAATTTTAGGCTTTACTCCCTCCCTGTTACATTAGATTCCACGGGAATCACTGCTAGGAACATATCTATTTTTTAAGCACTGCTCAATGATTCCATACACAGTTAGAAATAGGAAACATTGTCGAAACACTGAGGTAGTTTTTTTTTTAAAAAAAAAGCTAATTTCTGTATGCTTAAAAACTTTTCAGTGCAACAGATAAAGACCTTGATGGGTTGGGGCTTTCAGCAATGACTCAATTGCAAAATTATGGAGTCCAGCCTCAATGGATCTAGCTATAAAACACTCCTACATCTAAGGCTTTGGAGACATTGAAGAAGAGGAGTCAGAGAAATTGTAAGAGCAAGAGGATCTGGAAGATTGTAGTAAGATTGTGACTCCAAGTAATGTCAGAAGCTACACACATATAGTCTCACCAATATGACTGCTAAAACATGAGCTGAAGAAGTACAACAATAATAGATGTGTTATAGTGATTAGGAGAAAGTATATGAGTTCTCAACAATATACAAGAAAACTACAAGCAACTCAAGAATGCAGAGATGGAGAAATCTTCTCCAGGGGAGAACAAACCAATTGGTTGTCTGGTACCAAATGGTCAACCCTGAAAATATTCATACAACTAAGATTTTACAGACTGAGTGGGTTGTATTTAGAAAAGCACATTTATATACATATACAGGTATGCATGTATAACAACAATTAATTTAAAAGAGGGCATGAATCTCAAAGAGAGCAAGGAGGGCTTTGTGGCAGATATTGAAGGGAGGAAAGGGAAAGGGAAATGATATAATTATATTATAATCCTTTTTACTGGTTTTTTTTTTTTGAGATAGGATTGTTCTGTGTATCCCTGACTGTCCTGAAACTTGCTCTCTGACCAGGCTTGCCCAAAACTTACTGAGATTTTTCTGCCTCTGCCTCTGCCTTCCTGAGAGCTGGGATAAAAGGCATGTACCACCATTGTCTGGCTATTATAATCTCCAAAACAAAAGAAAAAACATGAAATTTTCATTAAATACTTAAGATATTTTTAAGTTTATGACTACTAATAAAACTATAGAAAAAAATACATTGGATTTAGAAATTGAATAACTATTTGAAATTAAATTGCAACAATTTGTGACCAATTTTATCTAAGACAACTTTATTTTCACACACTTTACTGTAAGGTATCATACCATTATAACATGACACAATTTTATAACAGAGTGTGTTACTAAACTGATGTTTGCTGCACAGTAATACATAGGAGTTGAGTCAATATGTGCACTTAGAGACATATTGGCAATTGAAATTTAAATCTGTGTGTTACATTTGAAAGAGATAAAGAAAACTCTGTTTTCACCCCCCATTTTTCTTTCACTTGTGGATAAAAGGATATTCGAGACTGTATAATCTGAAATAAAGCCAAGTGCCAATAACACAGGATGCTGATGCCCACCCTCAATGAGTATACTTATAAAGATGAGTGGGAACAACTTGCTAAGGCAGCCTGTTCATGGAGACAGTTGATGGGGCTTGTAGCAAGCTTTTCTACATATGGTGAACAGTTTCATTTCTTACATGTAGAAATGTACTAAGAGAGTGGGTACATTTAAAGAGCTCTTTAGTAGAAAATAAAAAAGTGTCTGCTTTCTAAGTGGATGCACATAGTTTTAGCTTAAAAGTCACCAGATTATATATAAAAGCCACTTGTATTTTTAATAATTATGCAAAGTTATAACCTATGGGTAATATTCTCAATTCTCTACAATTTGAGGGTTATAAGAGAATTTCATGCAATTAACTTTGAGGCAGACACAAATGTTAAGAAAAATCAATCTATTTCTCAACAGTCTCGGTACATTTATTAAAGAGTAATCAAAATGCCGGGATACAAATTTAATTTTAAAGGAAATCATATTCTCACAGAGAATAAGAAAGTATATATGAATATGGATTTTTCTCTATTTTATAAATATCCACACACACTTTGAACAATCAAGCAACAGTGAGAATTATGTGTTAGAGTGCACCCTTATTAGAATAAGTTGCTCATTAAACACGAAATTTAAATGTGTGCATAAAGCCTAGGAGGCAGTGGAAAATTTTGTTTAATCTTTCAAATAATATGCAGTATATTTTCATGCAGCAAAAATAATGTGAGCACATTTAAATGTAGAAGTGAAAATTCCTGTTTTGGAAGTTGTTTTCATTCTTCCTTTCTTTACTGTTCTGTGGAAAGGCATGCATAGTCTTACTCATATGCCCTGTGCTTTATGTACATCATCTTGGCAGATCCTTCATCAGTGATGAATTAAGGGAGATTTTATTGCCTCATTTCTCTATTAGACTTGTCCCAAGAATAGGTGTGGCATTTCATGAAACCCACTAAATCCCTTTTTGTATTTTTTTATATGTAACTTTATTTCTTTATCATTGATAACACATATGCATGAACACACACACACACACACACACACACACACGTACTGCTGTATGCTTAGAACCAAATTTCTAAAGCCCATGTTTAAAGAGATAGTTGACAACATTTTAGTGATGTTTTATTTGTATTTTTTTTATTTTTATTGAGCTCTAAATTTTTCTCTGCTTCCCTTCTTACTTCTCCCCTCCCCTTCAACCCTCTCCCAAGGTCCTCATGCTCCAATTTACTCAGGAGATCTTGTCCTTTTCTACTTCCCATGTAGATTAGATCTATGTATGCCTCTCTTAGGGTCTTCATTTTTGTCCAGGTTCTCTGGGTTTGTGATTTGTGGGCTGTTCTTCTTTGCTTTACGTTTAAAAAAACACTTATGAGTGAGTATATGTGATAATTGCCTGTCTGTGTCTAGGTTACCTCTCTGAAAATGATGTTTTCTAGCTCTATCCATTTTCCTGCAAAATTAAAAATGTTATTTTTTTTCTGCTGTGTAGTATTCCATTGTGTAAATGTACCACATTTTCCTTATCCATTCTTCGTTTGAAGGGCATTTAGGTTGTTTCCAGTTTCTGGCTATGAAAAACAATGCCACTATGAACATATTTGAGCACACCTCTTTGTGGCACAATTGAGCATCCTCTGGATATATACCCAAAGATGGTATTACCTGGTCTTGAGGAAGGTTGTTTCCTAATTTTCTGAGAAATCACCACACTGACATCCAAAGGGGCGTTACCAGCTTGCATTCCCACCAGCAATGCAGGAGCATTCCCTTTACTCCACAACTTCTCCAGCATAAGTTGTCACCAGTGTTTTTGATCTTGGCCATTCTCCCAGTAAATGAAGCTCGCCTGAAGATTAGAAAGCAAAACACCCACAATAGTCAGTCATACAGGCCAGGCAGTAGGGGCACACACTTTTATTCCCAACAGCCACAATTAGTTAGCCATACAAATCAGATGGTAGTGGTGCATGCCTTTAATCCCAGCACTACAAAGGAATATAAAGTGGGATGAGACAGAAGCTTGCTCTTTTCGGATTGAAAATTTCATAGCGGTAAGAGTTCTCTACTGGCTTGGCTCCTTTGCTTTTTTGATCTTCAGATTAAATCCCAATATCTGACTCTGGGTTTTTACTATTCATGATACATTTGGAGCTCAATATTTGGGGAATGAATTCACACACATACACAAAAGTTGTTTCCTGGTGGCTTTTTTTTTTTTTTTTTGCCACAAGCTAGAGCTGCAATGTGGGACTCCTGTTGGAACTTCATGTGCGGTTCCAGCTCCATCTGACTAAACTTTCTTTTCTTTTTTCCCCAAACCTGAGTAACTTTGGGCTTTTCCTATTGGAGCCTCTCTGAAACACTCTCCAGCTGTCACCCAAATTCCAGAAGCACCTGGGCTCTAAACACCACAGGATTCACCCACCTTAGAATGGCTGGTTCTGTCTTCAGGCAGCCCCCGCCACACCTGCTTTTTGTGAACAATACCCTGTGTGTTTCTTAGACAACTCTCTCTCTCTTTTTCTCTCTCTCTCTGTCTCCACCATTTGTTGCGGGCTCTCCCTGAACCTCCTTCTTGGACTACTGCCAAAATAAGTAGTTGCCTTGAAATCTGAAATCCGGTCAGGCTTTTACTGTTTTTTACAGCAGCAATAAGCCTCACATCTTCATCAACATCATTGGTAGATTTGGTAAGACAATTTGGAATTCTTAAAGGGGGAAATTAGTTTAAAGAGGTTTTCCCCACATTACAAAATTGGAAAACATTTACAATTGAGGGATTTGGGTCTCTGTATGATAATATGCTACATAGTTTGAACATGGGACTGTTAAATGGGAGGATGTCTAATTTAGATGAAATTTGTGTAATGTCAATTGTAAACATGATCAGCTTTACCATTTTTATCTGATCACTAAAATTTTTGTTAATTTGAGTGCTAAGATATAGGCCTTAGAAAAACTTAGTAAGACAGATAACAGAGATATTCAAATCCAGACAGAGGAATTTAATGGAGAGAACCAATTACATCATTGCAATATAAAAATAAAGAGGAATGACCTAAGGTTTTCAAAAAAACCAACTTTAATATATCGAGTAATCTTACATGAATTGCCAAATAGCAGAGTCTCTGTTACAGCCAATTGGACTTCTGTGCCAATGTTAGATTTAAAGAGATTCAAGGAACAATAGTCTCATATGGCATTCATTCACCTTTTGTGGAGCAAATGTTGAACTTATGATCAGTTTGTAATAGAATTATTCCTAAAGAGTAGATAGACTTGGTTAAAGATATTTTAGAGCCTGGTTCACAATTACAATGGAGTAAGTATCCTCAGAAAAGAGGATAAGACTATTGAACAACAGAGTAAAGCTAGAGGTAGAGAGATCTACAAGCTCAAATTCTTGGAGAAAGAGATTATGTTACTTTAGGATGGCAAGCTGTATATAATGATGACACCCTGGATTTATGCCATGCAGCAGCTTTGAAGGCCTGAGACAGAATTGGAGAAATAAAAAAGAAAATTGATTCATTTACCGAATTTATACAGAACTCAAAGGAAGCTTTTAATGATTTCTTACAAAGATTGACGTCAGCAGTAAATAGAATGATAACAAATTCAGAAACTAAAAAAGTAATAGTTAAATTTCTGGCTTTTGAAAATGCCAATTCTCCATGCAAATGATAATTACACCATTAAAGGAAAGGTCAGCACCTTTGGAGGACTGGATATAAGACAAAATTCATACTGAATCTCATGACTATGATGATGCATGGATAGGAGGGGTGATTTTTCAGAGGTTTGAGGTAAAATCAAAATGTCAAATGTTATAATTGTGGCAAACAAGGTCACCTAAAAAGGGACTGTAAACAGGGCATTCCTAGAAACAATTTTTTCCCAAGAATAATCCATTCAGAACTCCTCTCCTTTCTGGATTATGCAGAAGATGTGGCAAAGACAGGCATTGGACTAATAGATGTAGGTCAATAAGGAATATTCAAGGTAATCCTTTGTCAGCAGGAAACTCCATGAGAGTCCTTTTGCAGGCCCCTATGCCAAATCTGTTTTAGTCATTTCCTGCCATTTGTAGAAGAAACTTCTTTCCAGAGCAGTTAAAGAACCTAAGGCATATTGTAAAAAACCACACTGCTGCTGTGGATAATAGAACAGCTATAAATGAAAAATTAAAAATTCAGGAGAAACCATCTAGCAAGTATGACAAACTTCCGTAAATGAACAAAAACCAAAATTAAAAACATAAATAAATAACATTGTTATTGATGGTCTGGTAGACACAAGTGCAGATGTAACAATAATTTCATGAGAAACTTGGCATTCAAATTGGCCTCTTCAGTATGCAAATGTTCCATTTATAGGTATTAGAACTTTATCTCAGGTAAACCAAAGTGTGAGAAAGGTTGAATGTATAGGACCAGAAGAATAGACAGCAGTAATAAAACCATATGTATCTAACATAACAATAAATTTGTAGGGACATGATTTGTTACAGCAATGGAATACTTAGATTAACATTTCCCCATACTTAGAAACAAACCATAAATTAATGTACATTTCTGGGGAAAATATTACAAGATATTTAAAGAACAGTTACCAACCATTCAGAATAGTACAACAACTGCTGATTTTCCAAAGGTAACAACTGAAGGCATAAGTCACAACCAATCCCACACCAGTTTGGAATTATGATTAATAGGGTGGTATTTATTTAAAGGGGAAAAAACTTACAGATCACCGTCCCATACAACAGCCCTCTGCGCAATCAGGAAGGAGTCTAGTCGCCGGAAATGGAGCAGGAAGCAAATAGAGAGAGAGGAGGGAAGTGGTCGCTTTTTTTTAAAGAGAGAGACCACGCCCCAATGGGCTGGTATCTCAGCGGCTATTGGCTGGAGGAGCGGAAGGACCTCCCGCAACACCTCCCCCTTTTGTTTAAGTAAGAGAGTTCTAAACCTACTACGAAATTATATAAGATAAGTACAAATATCCTATTCTAACTAGCTTAGGTCTTGTATAATAAATAACTTGGCCAAGTCATGAGAGAAAAGTAACTACATTTATATATTCTTCTTTATACAACCAAACAACACTACCTGCAGGAAGTAACCAAATGGTATTTAAAGGAATAAAATCTGGTCGATGGATATGTTCCATTTTGTAGAATTTGGAAAACTAAAGTATGTACACCACATCATGGATACCTATTCAGGCATTCAATGGGCAACTTCTTTGAGTTCATAAAATGCTGATTTGGTAATTATACTTTTTCTGGAAGTTATCTGTATCATGGGTATACCTGTACAATAAAAACAGATAATGCCCAGCATATGTCTCTAAGAAAATAAAATAGTTTTTTGCTTATTGTAATAGAAAGCCTATCGCAGATATACTACATGATGCTATATTATAGATAGATCAAATCAAACTCTGAAGGATATGTTAGTTAAACAGAAAGGGATGATAAATATACCCAGAAATAGATTGCATAATGCTTTATTAACTTTGAATTTTCTGAATGCTAATGAGAAAGGAAGAACAGCTATGGAGAAATATTGTATAGGAGAAAAATCTACTAAATTAAATCAGCTGAAAGCTTTTCATTTGATGGATCTCCCTGACAGCTTGATTTTCTATTTGTAAAGAGAGAAATCAAACCCAGAGCCATGTACCACTGCTGCACTTTCTCAGGAGCTCAAGAGCCTAAGATCCCTCATCCTTATCATAAAACCTAAAGGAAATAATGTGACCAGGATGTTGAAACATGATTATGATTAACTCAGTAGTTCCCCAGTTAGACTACCTTTCAGTGTCTGTTTACCTGTGGACCTGATGTTGCCTTTCCCCCAATAAGGTTTATCTACTATATTCAAAATATATTCTTCTAATTTCTACTGTTTCAATATCATATAATTTCCAGTGCTGAGACATGAATATGGATCAAGTGGACTGTGTTTTTTAATGTCACATTGTTAGGTCAAGAGTATTCTTAATTTGGGACAAAACTGCACATTGGTTTCCTGGCTGCCCAAACCCAAATAATCATATAGAAACAATATTAATTACAACACTGTTTGGCAAATGGCTTAAGCATATTCCTAGCTAGCTCTTATATTTTAAATTAACACATTTCTATTAATCTGTGCATCGCCATGTGGCTGTGGCCTACCCTTAAAGTTCTGGCATCTTTCTCCTTCAGCAGCTACATGGTATCTCCTTCACTCTGTCTACTCTTTCTATATATCTATGTTCTGATTTTCTGAATGGCTATGTTCTGCCCTGATATAGGCCAAAGTAGCTTCTTTATTAACCAATGATAGTAAAACATATTCATAGCATACAGAGGAGAAGCCTACATCATCTCTCCTTTTATGTCTAAATAAAAAGGAATGTTTTAACTTTAACATAGTAAATAATATATACAAAACAGTTATCAATTAAGAATTAGTTACAATATGTAGTCTATTTGTAATAGGCAAAAACAAAAAATTCATCATCTATCTTATTTTTGTGAGTCTAAATTTTCATATTTAATTTATCTTTTAGTATAACTAATGAAAACTATAACTATATATGTCTTCAACTCCATCAATGACCCCAGAAGAATATAATAGTGTTTAAGTAAACAGGAAGTACATTATAAGAAATTTCCAAGACTCTAGAATTGACAGAGACAGATCACTGCTTGGACAGTCACCCAGAGTTCTTCTATAACACTGGGGCATCCATCTTCAGCCTATAGGCCCATAATATCCAGAAGAATTTTCCATGAAGCTGGAAATTTGAAAGACTGTTTCACCTATATTGGCAGTGTGTCAGTCATTTTCTTTTGTGCACTGAAGAATGTCTGGGAGACCCTTTTATGAAGCAGGAACCTGAAGGGTCTTACCTTCTTTTGGCAAGTTCAAAAGTCATTTTTCTGTGGGTACTGCATGTCCAATTCATATAGCACACCATCAAGCAGTCCAGGCAAGAGAAGTTTCCTGCCCAAATGGCTAGCCTTGTCACATTGAAGGCAAATTACATAACTGATTTCTTCAATGCCCATAAACCTCTCTGAAGTAATTGGTGCTGCCAGAAGCAGACATGTCTTACTGTTGAGAAAAGTCTAAGTTCTTAAAACCTTTCAAATGTCATATTCTGTAGGCCTTTGGAAAGCTAGAAAATATACCTGTCTAGCTGAAATATATCTTTATATATCTAGAAAATTGAATTAACATGACTGTAAGTTTGACTACTATATATGTCTACTTATTTATCTGTATTTCTTAACTATACATTACATTTTTAATGAGCTGCACAAACACAGTTTCTTAAACAAGAGCAGTAATACATATACACAGTGTAATAAAATTGAGCTTAAATTTTCATCCATAGACCAAGATCCCTGCCAATGCAAAGTAGTCATCTCTGTATCATATCCCCTTTAAATGAAAATAAAACATTTATAAACAATCATTTTAGAAATTTGGTCATAGATTTCTCCAAACTGCTTCCTGCTGTTTGTGGGGGGAGTCTTGTTCCATCACACCACATTAGTCTGGAAAGAATCCACAAGTTCCCATACTCTGTGGAAATAAAAGCAGAACCTCTTTTTTTAAAGTAATATATCATTAGACTCAAATTTTGAAGTCAAGATATCATATATTGGTTTAGCTTACAGCGCTCTGCAGTCAAAAATTCAAAAAAACACAATACTATGCAGAGTCGAGACTGTTATTCTTTCTGCGTGGTTAGATGCGGGGTTGGAAAGAAAACACGAGACACACGGTGGTCCCACGTGGGTGAACTTTAATGAGGGGGGTGACGACAGGTGAGGGACAGAGGTGACAAGACGAAAGGAAAGGGGCGAGTAATGGCGTTCCCCCATTTTTAAAGGGGGAACCAAGTGCGTCTGGGAGTGTAGTTTGGTGGGATGCTGGGAACTGTAGTCCAGCCGCCTTGTCTCCAAAAGGAACAGCATTTCACTCTTTTGGTTTTATTAAAAAAAAAATTGGGGGGGGGTCTTAAAGGGTAGGGAATGGGGGCGTAGCCCGGTCTCTCATGACTGCTTCCTGCTGCCTTTAGCCCTTGAGGGATTCGGGGAGTGTCCGATCATTCTGATAATGTTTTGTTGATTATGTCCCGTTTGCTGGCGTTTTGAGGTGGCTGATTGAAGAAATCGCGTCTGTCTGGCTCTTGAGTCGTTAAGATGCTGGAAAACAAAAGTCACATTAGTAGAGAGAAAGAAAAAAGTTAAATGGAGAGGGGGTTTGGGAAATTAAAGGGGAGATTTGGGGTGGGGAGGCTGTAGGAGGTCTGGGGTTAAGAATGATAAAGAAATTAAATGGTACTTATTCTGTTAATTGAATGGTACTTATTCCGTTAATGATCCGTTTGTGTCTACTTCGTTCAGGTGGGTCGGGCTGGCATCTTGGAGCTTAAAGAAAAAGTCTTAAAAGAAATAGATTTTAACTGTATATTCCTTAACATTCTAGGGGTCACTGCTGCAGTCAGTGACAGACCTGTTATATCAAGGAACTTTGTTAAGAATCTGCTTATCACCTGAACCTTTGACTTGACTCCGTGTTCGATGACGATTTCTGTTACGACAGCTGGATAGTATTTAGGAATTTAAAGAAGGGAGGGTGTTTTAACACAGGAAAATTAAGTGAAGGATGGGACCACTGTTTTCCTTAGACTGGAGTAGAGTGGGCTGAACCTGGTGTCCTTTGTAACTTAAGAGAACAAGGTCCTGTCTGAGTTACCATGTATGAAGGATTATCTTGAGCCATGGAGATGAACAGTTTAAGATGTGACAGGTGAATCCAGTGAGGAATTCCCTCAAGCTTGGCAGCTGTGGGAGTTAGAAGAATTACTCTGAGGGGACCCTGCCATTTAGGGGAAAAGGGTGAGGGACATTGGCCTGGAGGTGAGAGTAATACCTTATCTCCTATTTTAACAAGCGGTGGACATGCGTTAGCACATGGTTGAGGTAGTGAGTGATCTGTGAAGTCCCACAGTGGCGAGCGTAGATGGAAAAGGAGGGGAGTGAGCAGGTGATCAGGAATGGGAGAGGTTCCTGATGAGAGGCCGGGGGTTAAAGCCGGCCACCCATACATGAGTTAGAAGGGTGAAATGAAAAGGGGGCCCTTTGGGAGAGCCCGAAGCCTGAGAAGAACCAAAGGCAGAAGTCTTACCCAGTTGAGGTGGAGTTCCTGTGACATTTTAACGAGGGCTTCCTTTAAAGAGCAGTTAGTCCGTTCTACCTTACCTGAAGACTGAGGGTGGTATGGTATGTGGAAATTCCAGGGGATTCCAAGTGCCCTAGACAGATTTTGAGAAATCTGGAAAGTAAACTCTGGGCCGTTATCTTTTTGCAGATCTGACAGGAGGCCGCTGTAGCTTTTAAAAACCTAATATCCTTGGGTGTGGGTGTTTTAAGTGAATAACAACAGGGGAATGATGATTAGTGATGGCGGGAGCCCAGAGGGGCTTTGGAAGATCGAGGGGGAGGCTTAGGGCGGGAAGAAGATGGAGAAGAGTCCGAAGAAGCTTTCAGCCACCTGTGCGACCTGCGGCGGGGAAAGCTTCCAGCTGCTTGTGCAAACTGCTGCAGGAAAAATGGGGTGATGCTGAGTCGGAGGGACTAGGCGAGGTCCTTGCAGATCTGGAACAGGACTTTCTTGGGGATCTAGAAGGAGAACGTTTAGGTGACCTGGAAGAATATTTATGGGGGACTCTATCCAAGGGGCTAGGCAAGGCCCTTGCAGATCTGGAACGGGACTTTCTTGGGGATCTAGAAGGAGAATGGTTAGGTGACCTGGAAGAATATTTACGGGGGGTTCTTGGAGACCTAGAAGTGGAACGTTTAGAGGCGTCATGGGGGGAAGATGTAGGGCGAGTCCTCCTGTGCCTAGAAGAAACGTTTGAGGAAAGAGGGATAGGTAAGGTGTCGCTCGACCGGGCAAAGCGGGAAGGGGTGGTCCCTCGAGGCCGGGGGGTGGAGGTTCGTCCGTGGGATCCATGGCAGGAGCAGAGGGTTCCTGAGGGATGGCATTGCTAAGAACATGTGGGCAGGTGAACAGTGAGAAGAAGCGGAGGGGTCAGTTTTTAGGGCCATGTAAAAGAATGCCATAATGTACATCATTTCTTTCCATTTAGCTGAACGGAGACAGAAGTTAGCTAATTTCTGTAAAATATCGGGGTCAAAGGATCCCTGAGAAGGCCATCTGAAGTTCCCCTGTAAATTGTATTTTGGCCAAGTCTTAGAGCAAAGATGGACGAGTGTAGATAACTTAATGGAAGGAATCAGGGCGTGAGGTTGTAGTGTCTCCAGTAGCCATCCTAGGGGAGAGGACGGGGGAATTGTTTTTGCAGGCTTAGCACCCATGGCTAGAACTGTGGAAATATCCGCAGAAGGCACCGGGAGGTGCCATGAACGCTGGCAGCTCTAGTCACTGGCGTCCCAGTGATTAGAGGGCAGTGTTAAAAGACCTTACTGAACCGATCCCAGCCTCCGACGGGAAGCAGGGTCCCGGGCGAGAGGGGACAGTTAGGCCTGAAGGCTGCCTGTTGCAGCCGAGGTGCTCATACCGTAATGAGCCCATAAGTAAAGAGGACAGAAAAAGATCAGTAAAAAGAGGGAGAACCGGAAGCTCCGAGCTTCCAGACGCAGATTAAACAGGTTTAGCTGAGGGTGGAAGGCCAGGGGGGAGGGGGGAGGAGTCGGCATCCGTACCCAGGACACGCCAAAGAAAGCCGGGAGCTCCCCCGGATGATGTAGGGGTGAGATGGGACGGTAAGCCAACCCAGGTGAACTCACGAATTAGCCGCTGTTGGTTGTAGATGGCCGCGTTGAATACATGGGGGCTGTTGCAGGTCCTCGGTCCTGACCTTGTCCTGGGAGCTCTGGGAGGCGCCAAACCGGAGCCTAGGCCTCAGGTGACTGGGAGGAAAGGTCCTCGAGTAGACAGCACCAATGTTATTCTTTCTGCCGGGTTGGATGCGGGGTTGGAGAGAAAACACGAGACACACGGCGGTCCCACGTGGGTGAACTTTAATGGGGGGGGGGGTGACGACAGGTGAGGGACAGAGGTGACGAGACGAAAGGAAAGGGGCAAGTAATGGCATCCTCCCGTTTTTAAAGGGGGAACCAAGTGCGTCTGGGAGTGTAGTTTGGTGGGATGCTGGAAACTATAGTCTAGCCGCCTTGTCTCCAAAAGGAACAGCAGAGACTATGTGTATTCTCCATTTTTACCTGACATATTTTACTCTATTACTTTTTAATATTTATTTTCTTATCTTTACTACTTTAATCTATGATTGTCTGTACTCTTTCATTTACTTTTACTATCTTTTAAAGATTTTCTTTCATTTTTTAAATGATTTCTTTCTATAAATGTCTATACCCATTTTCTTTTTTTTTTTCCTTAAGCGTACTTACATTTTTAAACAATCCGTGTCCCGTTCAGAGGTCTATTTTTGTTTGAATCTGTCTTTATTGTGTATCTTTAAACATTTTCTAACCAGGAGAATTTTTTTAAATGCCCAGAAGGAGTGGCTAGGACCAACTCCATAGCCCTGTCTGTTGGCTCTCCCTCATGCAACATTGTGGAGGTATGTTCACTGGGCTCTGTGAGCCATACTCACTGCCCCAGCTCCAGGGACTCAGTGGGTCTATGTCACCATTAAGCAATTTGTAACAAGCAGCTCACAGACCCCATTTAAGTGTACCATTGCAGTATCTCCTGATAGAATCAGAGTCATTCGTGCCACAAACATGAACCAGGAAGTTTTCTCTTAAAGAAGTCATGCAGTTTTTATAGCTAATGCTGAGTTAGGAAACCTTCTCTTAAAAGGAACTGCATCTCTGTTCATTACCAGCAAACAGAGCCTATCTGAGAATATGTGGCTACCAAAAAGCTCCAATTTTTGTGGGTCTAAAAGTGTTTTGTTTTGTTTTTAAAAATGCTTTCTTAGGCTTTATATGGATGTGTTTTGTGAAGCATTGGGCATCATTACATAATCAGAGATTGCTCATTGGTTTCCTGTCTACCCAGACCCAAACAATCACATAGAAACTATATTAATTACAATACTGTTTGGCAAATGGCTTAAACACATTTCTAGCTAGCTCTTATATCTTAAATTAACACATTTTTATTAATCTATGTATCACCATGAGGCTGTGGCCTACCTGTAAGTTTCCAACATCTTTCTTTTTTGTCAACTACATAATGTCTACTTGACTCCACCTACTCTCTCTCTCTCTCTCTCTCTCTCTCTCTCTCTCTCTCTATGTTCTGATTTGCCACTTGCACTGTAGAAGGTTGCTTATTCATTTCCCAGCTACTGAGACTCCTGAAATAATCACACAGAAACTATATTATTTAAATCACTGCTTGGCTCATTAGCTCTAGCTTCTTATTTGCTAACTCTTACATCTTAATTAAACCCATCTCCATTAACCTGTGTATCACCATGAGGTCATGGCCTACCAGCAAAGTTTCAGCATGTCTGTCTCCAGGGGTAGCTTCATGGTTTCTGTCTCTGAGTCTGCTTCCTTTTCCCCAGCATTCAGTTTAGTTTTCTCCACCTAGTTCTAGTCTACCCTCTCAGGCCAAGCCAGTTTCTTTATTAACCAATAGTACTCCTACATCACACCTGACTATATTCTGCTTTGCCATAGGCCAAAGTAGCTTCTTTATTAACCAATGGTAATAAAAACATATTCAATAATAATAAAACATACAGAGGAAAATCTCACATTAAATTTAGTGTCATTTCCATGGGACGTACCCTTGGAAACCTATTCAATAGTTCTATTACAAAACCCTTTTGCTTTGTGTCAGGGTCTGATGCCCCAACATAAAACTACTTTTCCCTAACTGGATGGGTGCAGAAGCATGGGAAAAAATGAGACACAGATCACACAGCAATATGGGAAGGTAGTCTCAGGCTTCATTCATTCCTGAAGATCACCAGCATTTATTATTCAAACACCTTTTATTCCCCAGGTAAACCAAGGTGGAAGCTCATTAATATTCTCTGTTCCTGGGGAGGTGTGAGTGCAGTCACACCTGCAACTTGGTCACCAGCTTGGAATTCACACTTCTTCCCAGGTGATCTACATAATAACAAAAGAGAAGGAGCAGCCCACCTTGAGCCTTTTGTTAGATAGTCACAGGTGGTCTGGCAGGGTAGTAACTGCCTTGGAAATCAAGCATGGCCAGAGAACTTGTAGGAAATATGGGCCTACAATTTGACAGATACAGGTGAAAATACCTGCTGCCCAGTTGAGCTCTGAGAATGTTCAGCCTAATGTTCTCCAGTTGTCCTTTCTTTACCCTTAGGAAATTTCATCCTAATCATATGCAGATCTCTCCTGTTCCAGACTCAGGTTGACCTTGTGTACAAAACTAAAGTGCAAGCCTCTCTGTCTCTGGTAGAGACATAAGAAGTTAGTACCCTACTTTGAAGAAAATGTTCACAGAGAAATCATCCCCTTCTGACTTGCCTAACTAACCTGACAATCAGCCTTTCTTTGGAGTAGAAAGCTGTGGATCACTGAGTGTCAGGGTTTATGTAATGCGTGGAAACATAACCTTTGGCATTTACCAGACATTCTCCATGAAGGGTAATAGTGGGATTTGTTCACATGAATGTTTTTTTTTGGGGGGGGGGGCGGGGGTTAATCTGAGGGCAAAGCAGTCAGCCACTGGCTCTTCTACCTCAATCAGAAAATGGTGATCCTGCCTCCAAAAATCCTCAGAAAAAGACTGAGCCTAAGAGCTGTCTCCTTCAATCTTATATTTTTCTCTAGTGCTGGGATTAAAGGCCTGCACTATCACCATCGGGTATCTATGGCTAACTAGTGTGTCTGCAGCTGGGATGAAAGGGGTGTACCACCACTGCCTGGTCTGTATGGCTCCCAAAGGAAACATCTGGTACAAAACCACAATGATGGAGGCAGTGGTGCTAATGGAGACTACTGCATAGAGGTGCTGCTTCTGGCCATGTATTCCAATTGGCAGGTGCTAAAGAATCTGCAACTGATACAAGAAACATCTAAACTAAAACCCTAGCATTCTGCAGTGTCTCTTTTGATCCCTCTGCTGACATGCATTCGTACTGCGTCAATCAGCTTAGAAAAATAATTAGCAAAGCCCAGAGACATTTCATATAGGAAGCAAAAGAATGTAGTGTTGAGAGTCAAAAGACTAGCAGGTGGCAGGAAGCTGTAAATAAATGCTGGACTTATTAGTATTTATTCCCTGTTTTTTTTTTTTTTTTGTTGTTGTTTGTTTGTTTGTTTCAGTGGCACTAAATGTAGATTTATTGGCAAAATGGAAAAGTTGAGACAATAAAATAAGTTGAATATGATGGGAATGGATTCCTGATTCTGATGAAGCAATCTGTACCCATTGCTTAAAGAAGGACTGGAGAGCAGCGTCATAGGAGATAGCTATGCTGGTATAAACGTGTGATCCCAGTACTTGGGAAGTAAAGGCCGGAAGATCTCTTGTTCAAGGTTCAAGACTGAATAAAAGAATACCCCTGGAGGCTGGGTGTGCTGGTACAAACCCATGATCAAATAGAGAAAACAGCTCTATAGTGTATCTGGGAGATAAGATGCATAGAAGACAGACTAATGGTTCTGCTCCATGGATTATTTCTTTCAACCTCAATTTTATAACTGGGCATAACATGAACCAAAACTATGTATGAATAAAGCAATAATCAAATGAAGTTGGTCTCTTAGTGTTCCCACCTGTAAGCACTGCATCACTTTGGGTGGATGATAAGAAGAGATGAGGGTTAGTACTTGTTCATTTATGTCACCTCCTATCTCTTGCTATTCCAAAGCAGTGGATCATGAAGAACTTTTTTATTACCAAGGCGGGAGCATTAGGTAAGGAAATAAGAGTAATACTACTGAAAAGCTGATGTCTTACCCCGAGCTCCCGAGGATTACAGAAAAACACTATAGCTATATCAAATTTATATTTGAACAAATCTTTAAAGGCCAGACAATAAAATAAATGGAACCAGGGTTGAATCCTAAGACAAATATCACCATCATAAAATGAAGTTCTGGGATACAAACACAAACATACATTTATAAAACATAAAAAAATTCTCATCAGTAACTCTTATAAGTGAGCACACTGGCAGTCAGAATTTATTACTGTGAAGTCAGAAGCAGAAGTAAACTTCCCTAGCATTCATCATAACAACCACTTTTAAGATTAAATAGTGGGATTCTTTGACCTGTGATTGTTGACAATATATGAATCTTTTGGTTAGCTCTACTCAGGTTGTATACTGTGGATATTGAAACTTTCACCCGATTACCAGCTTTTCTTCACATAAGTGGAATGAACTTAAAATAAGAAATTAAGGCCAAGACATCTGCCTTTTAAAAATAGGAAACTAGTAATATTCAAGTCCCATTAAAGCTATTCCATAAGTTAAACATTTTGGTACTGCTTGAAGAAAAATGCTTCTAGCACATTTTTAAAAGAAGATTCAAGGTTTTTTTCAATGTTTTTTTTTAGTAGTTTTTTTAGGTACTTTTCTGTTTTCATGGTCTCTCAGAGAATCTATTTTTATACGTTGTTGTACTTAACTTCTCTGTTACTGAGAAAAATCTCTGACTAAAAATCCTGAAGAGGAAAGAATTTATAGGTTACAGGCCATCATCAAGAGAAGACAGGGTGGTAACTCAATGTTCTTATACAGCCCTGGCTCAACTACCTAGGAATAGCACTGCCCACAGTGGGTTTGATCCTCTGTCAACCCACAGTGGGTTATTACCCTAAATAATGTAGCAATCAAAGAAATAGCCTACAGACCTGTCTACAGGTCAATGTGTGGTATATACTTCTTTATTTGATGTTCCTTCTTCCCAGGTATGTCAATTCATGGACCAGAAATAGCCACTACACACCTTTAATCTACAAATCTGGCATAATCATGGCTTTCTAGAAAACTCAATTGTTTCTAAAAGTGCACCTTATGTTGATTGTAACCAATTTCAGCATCTTCTGGTGAATACAGAGCTATAGGGATCCTTAGAGTAGGTGGCATAGTAAAATATGGCTCATAGCATCATTGTGAAAACAGAATTTCAAAGACAGAAATGATGTTGAACTAGGCGACCCGGTTTATTTTAGAATTTTCTTGAAAGGAAACTATTAAGAGCTCTTACCTATATCTCTAAGAGTTGTTCCAAGTCTCTAGGCAGGTGGGCAAGAAAGCACAGAATGTAACTGAATCCCATGACCACAGAAATAGTAATCTCCTTATTCTTTGGGAGGCTGGGGCATGGATAGGGACATGAAGCCATAAGTCTAGAGGGTGCCACCAACAGTTGAAGCTGAAGAGAGGCATAAGCTGTGCATGTAACAGGTGGGGAAAATTTTTTATTTATTTTTATTTTTTTTTAGTTGTTGAAAAAAATTTCCGCCTCTTCCCCGTTTCCCATTGCCCTCCCCTCCTCCCACACATCACCCCCTCCCCCCACTACCTTCCCCCTTTCCCCACTCCTCTCCCCCTCCCCCCACTCCATTCCCCCTCCCTCTCAAGACTGAAGAGCAGTCCATATTTCCTGCCCTGCAGGAAGTCCAAGGTCCTCCCACTTCTATCCAGGTCCAGGAAGGTGAGCATCCAAACAGGCTAGGCTCCCACAAAGCCAGTTCATGTATTAGGATCGAAACCTAGTGCCATTATCCTTGGCTTCTCATCAGCCTTCATTGTCCGCCATGTTCAGAAAGTCCGGTTTCATCCCATGCTTATTCAGTCCCAGTCCAGCTGGCCTTGGTCAGCTCCCAATAGATCAGTTCCACTGTCACAGTGGGTGGGTGCACCCCTCGTGGTCCTGACTTCCTTGCTCGTGTTCTCCCTCCTTCTGCTCCTCATTTGGACCTTAGGAGCTCAGTCCAGTGCTTCAGTTTGTGTCTCTGTCTCTAGCTCGATGTATCGCCAGATGAAGGTTCTAAGGTGATATGCAAGATATTCATCAGTATGGCTATAGGATAGGGCCATTTCAGGTTCCCTCTCCTCAGTTGCCTAAGGTACTAGCTGGGGACATCTCCCTGGACACCTGCGAGCCCCTCTAGAGTCAAGTCTCTTGCCAACCCTAAGATGGCTCCCTTAATTAGGATATATATTGATAAAGTCAGGATGGTAGCTAAGTGACTCAACTGTCTCAAGAACTATATCTGAATAAAGTTTTCTTCACAGAGTTTAACTAGGCAGATGGTATTGATCTTATCGTAGATGTTTGGATTGTCATTTCCTTTTCCATGCTGAGATCTAAAAGCTAAAGATTGCATGCACCTTAAAGCATTTGTAAACATTATGATCATAGCTAAGAAACTTCCACTTAGTTCTTCAGTAAAGAAATAATGCCATTTAAAAAAAAAGGAACATATTTTTCAAGATTAGGTGAAAAGCTGGTCAACACCACAGAAGAGTTATTGGTCACCAAGTATCTAAAAGACCTTATGCTTATCACAAGCTTACTGGCTGCTTGTTAAATGTCAGGTGCTGTTCTGAAGGCTTAAATGTACCTGGTGTGTCAAATCAAAAATTCTGTCTTGTAAACATACAAAGAAAAGTGAGGTGGTGATAACGTGTAAAATGAGACTCAACTTTTGCAAGTCATTCATCACAGAGAATACAAGTATCCAGAATTTATAAAAACTAGAAAAATAAACAACAAAAAACAAATAATGCAATGAAGAAAATCAGAAATAATTTGAACATAATTACCAAAGGAGGGATATACAAATGGCCAATAAATATATTTTAAAAACCACAATATATTTAGCTATTAGAAAAATGCAAATCAAAACTATATTAAGATTTCATCTCATTCCAGGCATAATGCTTCTCATAAGAAACAAAGTAGAAGACAACAAATAAGCAAAATAAAAAAGTAAAAGTGTTGACTAGGATGTATGGATAAAGGAACCCTTATGCATTGCTGGTAAAGATACTAATTGGGCTGGAAATATATATTAGCATGTAAGAGCACTGGTTGCTCTTTCAGAGACCAGGGCTCAGTTGCCAGCACCCTATGGCATCTTATAGCCCTCTGTAACTCCAGTTCCAGGGGATTAGTACCCTCTGTTCTCTTTAGGCACTTCACACACATGGTCCAGAGACAAAGGTTCAGACAAAATACACCCCCACACTAAATAATAAATAGAATTTTAAAAATGAAAATCCAATTAATGTAGTTATTACCAAACGCAGAATGGAAATCAAAAGTTCCTAAAAAATAGAACTACTATGTAATCCAGCTATACCACTCTTAGCTATACCACATACACACATACACACACACACACACACACAACCCCAAACAAAGTCAGTATACACAAGGCATGCCTGCATACCTATGTGCATTGTGGCATGTCCATGATAATCATGCTGTGGAATTTGGTTAGTTGTTTGGTAACATGACAGGATGGAGAAAAAAATTTTTATGCACAGTGGACTGTTACCCCATGATAAGTAAATGGATACTCAAAGTCAACATTTTATGCAAAATAAGCCATGCTGAGAAAGATAAATAACAAATATTTTCTCTTATATGTGGAAGCTAGAAACAGCAGCAATAACCAGGCAAACACAACCTGAACACAGGAGCAAATGTATAAGGAACACTAAGGGGATTGGGGTGACAGAGGAAACAGCAGATGTTACAATAGAGAAGCTGGAATGGTGTATATTGTCACAACATGATATATGCACAGATGGAAATGTCACAAAATAGCCCAATAATGTGTTCAATTAACATGAAATCATAATTATAGTTAAACATAAAGGAAAATGATGTTTGTGTAAAATGTAATTCCTAACCTTATTCTAAAGCTATTAAAGTTCTATATTGACCAAAAGTACTACTCCAAATCTCATTTAATATGCAGTGAAACCCTGGGATAAAATAACATTATTAATCCCTCATTTTGAAGAGAAGGATATTGAAGTTAAGGAAGGAAAGTGACTTGCCCATGGTCATATGGTTACTTTATGGTTTTCTGTGGTGGAATATAGGCATTTCTTCCATAGAACCAGAGTACCCAGAAGTGTTACCTCGACCAGCAAGGAAAACCGCAACACCCGGAGCTCTTCTTGCAGCAATTTTCAGGACTTTATTCACAGCAATCTATCTCCTTCTCATTCTCTTTCTATCTCCTGTCTTTCCTTCCTCTCCTCTCTTCTCTTTTCCCTCTCTCTCTCTCTCTCTCTCTCTCTCTCTCTCTCTCTCTCTCTCTCTCGGCAAACCTCTCCCAGCCCTTAAGTAGGCATGGGCTGCCAATCCCGGATTGCCAGGTGGGCATTGCCCATAGGCCCACACATATGCAAGCAGCTGATGATCATTGCGTGATCAGGCATAAGTCAGACTTTAGCCATAGGAGTTGATTATACATCTCCATCAGGTGTGATTCCATGCAGCTCCCTACAGTTCCCCCTTTTGTTTTGTAAAGCAATAGGTAAGAGTAGAGGTCTGATATCTGTTAAAAATGAAACATGTACTAGTGTTTGTCCAGGTGTCATCCACTCAGAGAACACTAGACCTGTCCGGTGTCTTTTTACAGAGGTGGGAGTTAGACACCAACCCACATGCAATCAGACTTGCTCTTATTGAGGCTGATGTATGCTTACCTCAAGTGCAGTGCACAAGCCTTGCATCCTGTGCTCGCTTACATCTCTAGCCAAACTTGGGGAGACTGTCCTGTTTCAATGACCATGAAGGCCTGAATGATCATAACTGCATTGCGATGCTGTGAAAGCCTTATGTGGCAAATGCACCATAGGCATACCAGGGAGGCAAGCACCATTAAGCTTGCTAGGGCTCCTACTTCTGCCCACTCCTTCAGATGATCCATGGAGTGATCCAGGAAGATAGTCCTTCTGCCAGGCTGGTATCCATGCGTGTGGAATCTGCAGTCACCACTCGCAGCTTTTCCAGTTGTTGTTCTAATTCACCAGACCAATTACCTAAAAGACAGCTAGACAA
Source organism: Neodon shergylaensis (assembly GCA_025134845.1). Classification (NCBI taxonomy): domain Eukaryota; kingdom Metazoa; phylum Chordata; class Mammalia; order Rodentia; family Cricetidae; genus Neodon; species Neodon shergylaensis. The sequence continues at coordinate 13,108,083 of JABTXL010005167.1, read as the reverse complement.
TTCTTTAAATTTTTCATATCACACACACAGCTCCAGATACTTCCATTCACAGCCAAGCTGAGCCAATTGCCACAGCCGTGGCTGTGCTTGCGGCAGCAGCAAGAGCAGTCAGAACTGGTAGCAGAGGGGCCAGCACAGAGGAGAGGAAGGGGAGGCAATCTTGCTTTTCCCTCCCTGGCTTTCCTCTGCCTGCTCCTGTCATTAGGAGTGGCTTTGCCATGATCCCAGGAGCAATCAGAAACCACTGTTCCTTCAGCAGTCCCCTTAAATAACATACCCCAGCTGCCATACCCCCGTGGCTCATTTATTCCTGCCAGCTGAGTGCATGGAAGACACCTTCTCCCTCGTGCACCTCTTTGGCTTCCCTAGCAACCCAGCTGATCCTGCTTCTGCTCTGAAAGGGCCCCGCTTAAATTATCTTATAGGGAATTTGGGTGTTGTCAATCTTTCTGGCTACTTCCTGCTGAGCGGGGACGTTACATTCTTTTTTTTTTTTAATTTTTATTTATTAACTAAAGATTTCTGACTCTTCCCCGCCACCACCTCCCATTTCCCTCCCCCTCCCCCAATCAAGTCCCCTCCCTCGTTAGCCCAAAGAGCAATCAAGTTTCCCTGCCCTGTGGGAAGTCCAAGGACCACCCACCTCCATCCAGGTCTAGTAAGGTGAGCATCCAAACTGCCTAGGCTCCCACAAAGCCAATTCGTGCAGTAGGATCAAAAATCCATTGCCATTGTTCTTGAGTTCTCAGTAGTCCTCATTGTTTGCTATGTTCAGCGAGTCCGGTTTTATCCCAGGCTTTTTCAGATCCAGGCCAGCTGGCCTTGGTGAGTTCCCAATAGAACATCCCCATTGTCTCAGTGTGTGGGTGTACCCCTCGCAGTCCTGAGTTCCTTGCTCATGCTCTCTCTCCTTCTGCTCCTGATTTGGACCTGAGATTTCTGTCCGGTGCTCCAATGTGGGTCTCTGTCTCTGTCTGCTTTCATCGCCTGATGAAGGTTAATATTCAGGAGGATGCCTATATATACCATTCTTGGGAATATATCCAAGAGAGGCCTTATCATACAACAAAAGTATATGCTCTACTATGATCATAGCAGCATTGTTTGTAATAGCCAGAACCTGGAAACAACCTAGATGCCCTTCAATGGAAGAATGGATGAAGAAAGTATGGAATATATACATATTAGTGTACTATTCAGCAGTAAAAAACAAGGACTTCTTGAATTTTGCATACAAATGGATGGAAATAGAAAACACTATACTGAGTTAGGTAAGCCAGACCCAAAAGGATGAACATGGGATGTTCTCACTCATATTTGGTTTCTAGCCATAAACAAAGGACATTGAGCCTAGAGAAGCTAAATAAGGAGAACCCAAAGGGACGTTGCATTTTTAAAGGTATTTACTACAATCTACTGCCATTTTCCAGTCACGCTCAGGTCGCAGCAGTGGGGGGAGAGGCGGAGACTCCACTTAGGTGGAGGTGTGGCAACGCAGAGCAGCCGGCCCCAACCCTGGTCCAGGCCAGTTGCCCTGGGCTGGGACAGAGGTCCAGGTCAACAGATCTTACCCTGGTTGTGCTGTGCTTCTATGCCCTGAGGCAAGTCCCGGTGCTTGTAGCTTAGCAGACCCTCAGTGCTGCTTGGCCTTGGAGCCTCCTGGAGCGCTTTGGCCTTGGAGCTGCAGCTGCTCACACTCCACTGCAAACTCTGGAGTTGTTGGTAACTCAAACCACATGAATATACCTCCCTTCCTTAGCGTACCTTGTTCAGTGGCAACATTCAGATCTCCACCAAGCTTATCCCAGGATGACACATTAAGACTGCCAGAGACGGCAAACCAAAGAGCAATTGTGTCACATTCAGCCAAAAACCTCTCCAAAGTGCTCCGTAACAGCTTGTTAAGAGCCAGAAAAATCAGGTGTGATGTTGAAGCGCCCATTCTAAAATCCCATTCTTTCTTTTAGTTTCACTTTTAAACCATCCACTTTGGTCGTGGCTATACTTTCCCACTCTCCCTTTTCTACAGGTGAGAGCATAAAACCCGCATTTATTGCTATTCCTCTATCTTACTGATGCACCCCCTGACTGCAGCAAGTTCTGGGCTCCACGGAGAGAGGTTTGGAGGTTCCCCGTATGGGCCACCAACTGTCACGGCCACCCTCGGCCCACAAGGATGACACAACCACCGGAGCTCTTCTCACTGCAGTTTATTCCAGGACCTTTTACAATTGCAATCTATCTCTTTCTCGTTCTCTTTCTCTCTCTCTCCTGTCTTTCCTTCCTCTCCTCTCTCCTCCCCCCCTCCCCCCGCAAACCTCTCCCAGTCCTTAAGTAGGCATGGCCTGCCAATCCTGGATTGCCAGGCGGGCATTGCCCATAGGCCCACGCATATGCAAGCAGCTGATGATCATTGCGTGATCAGGCATAAGTCAGACTTTAGCCATAGGAGTTGATTATACATCTCCATCAGGTGTGATTCCATGCAGCTTGCTACACAGAAGGGTTACAGTTGTGAGCAAAGCCAACTCAGTCCTCATTTTCTTGCTTGTACCATCTGTAGGAGTGGAAGATGGCCCTATTAATCTTATGGGTTGCTTTCTGTAGCTCATTTCTGAAGGGCCAATGGGTTTTCCAGAGGTTATAGCAGAGACTATAATCAACTGAAGAAAGACCTTCCAGAAAGAAGAGAAAGTGCCTATTGATGGGCGTAGAAGAGAACATGGGATGTTCACCACTAGTGTCTGCAGGGCATGTGGCAGTGAATGGACCTGAATGTGTTCAGTGATGAAGTTCAAACCAGCCTTCCAGAACACACTGAAAAATGAGACTTTTTCAAAGGAGAATATGGGAAGAATTCCCTACCCTAATAGGGGATTTTACCTTCCTTGCTCACCTGGATTACATTTTGGGATTTTCGAGGTGATAAAATTTTGAACTCTTTTGCCAACTTGAGAGATCATGGGGAATTCAAAAATCACGACAAATCTAAAGATCATTGAATTTACCATTTGAAAACAGAACAGATGTATTCTAAAAATACACAGATGTATTTTGGCATAAAGTAACAAGTACATTAAGAGAGGAAAATGCATGCTTATTGCCAGCCTAGGTAGAGGAAAATTCTAGAAAACACTAATTTTTGTTGGCCTCACAAAAATGAGTACATGAGTAACAGTTTTTTAAAGTGTAATTAGCATCTCCTGTATCTCAGTTATTATGTTGTACTTAAAGATAAATAAAAGACACATAATAACTATCATGTGTATACTACACTTCAGGATTCTTGCCAGCCTCCAAACCTTCACTCATTCATTCAATTTGCAAATTTACTTTAAATTCAGTTTGGCAATATTCACTTTACAAACTGACATATATAGCATCACTTCTCCAGGGTTGACCTGACATCTCTGTCACATTTGGCTAAAGTGGAGTTTCTATGTTCCATTTAACTACTGTTCTTTTGAAATAGATTTGGGTTATTAATACCACTCACATGAGATCAAAGGGATACAGTAAAAAGGCATTTTCATCAAGTCTAGTTTTGTAGTTTCTGGTAAATAAAGAAGTTAAGTTCACTGCAATTATATAAAAACTTTGTGAAACCACTTTTGTACTACTGGAGAGTTCTATAATTTTCCCTTCAATTTTTGCCTTTCTAGGTACTAAATGCTTCAAAATAAAGTCATTGGTGTGCCTTTCTCTGATCTGTTACTTCTTTATTATTGTTATTGTGATTATGATTATTATTTTGCCTGTTGATGCAATCTTTGGTCAAGTTAGTTTTTGCTATAAACATTACTCAAAAAAGATAATCAAATGCTGTCTTATCTGGCTTCTGTGAGGGTAACTCTACTTATTACTAGGAGAGTGTCTCATGCATTTTTGGTCAAGAGGTAGACAGGCTGAATTCAGATGCTCGAGCCTGTACTCATTACATGTTTGAAATTTGAGATGCACTCTCTTAAAGTGTCTAAGATCTCATCCGTTTACAGCCACATTGATAGTGATCTTGTTCAGCTTTCTTCAAAAGACAGCTGTAGGATCACCCAGAATAATGACTGAGTACAAGTTTTATCACTGAAGAGTTCTTCATGGAAGGAGAGGAGAGGGAGGAGGGGAACAAGACAGGTTTACAGGGGGTGAACATGATTGAAACACATCACATACATACAGAAGTATGTAATAGTAAAACCCATTATTGTGTATAATTAATGCATAGCAATAGACAGGTTTGAAAAGAACTCTTCAAAGTCCTGCTTATATTGATTTGATACTTTTCCACTGGGCAAAGCAAATCAATGTGATTTTGAGGCCATTTCTACAACAGGCAAAATTCTCTTATTGTTAAATCATATATAGTGAATCCAGATGACTATATAATGAATGGTTGAGCAGGACAGACTAACATAAGAGTTGGTCCAAATCATAAATGTAATATATTACATCTACAGATACGTGCAGACTGGAAAAGACAGTCTAGAAACACATACACACACACTCTACTATTCTAAGAGGTAGAATAAAATCAAACAAATAACATTAAATATATAATATACATGTCCACATAGTATAGGCTGAGAGGAAGTATGAATTCTCTTCCTTCTTTCTCATGCTGAGGACTGAACCCAGGTCCTTCTACATGCCAAGCAAGTGATTTGTCACTGAACTATATTCCCAGTCCATGAATAATTTTGATTGAGAGGCTAATTGATTAAGAAGAATACATAATAAAGATGCATTGAGCTATTTCCCATGCATGTAACTTGTCTTCCTGTCAGATTGTCTTTTGGAAAGGTCTGGTTTGGCCCTGAAATATTATTGTGATTTTGAAACAAATAAACAAACAAAACCTCACTCTCCGAGAATACCCCCAGGTGTCTTATGGTACCCAATTCTAGCTGGAAAATGATGATACCTAATGCAGCTCCCATACAGATTCCATGTCTCTGGAAGAGTGACAACCACTGCCTTAAGATGTTCTTGTTTATACTATCCTGGAAGGCTAGGTTTGAAACATGTGTGCTCATGTAACCTACAGGCATATATTAATGTGAGCTAATCAGGAATAGGTGTGCTGGGTCTCCCTCATTTTCACAGATAACTAGGATTGGGAAGTTACTCCTAGGGAAGCTTCCCATTGTATTTCCTCAGAACGTATCCTTATTTTATACTAAAGGCTCTAACAACTGCTAATGCACACACTTTTATTGCTGTTTTTAAACAAAGTATAGATTTTGCTCTGAAATTCTTAGTTTTTTAGATTGACATTTTGAGGTAGGAGGTCCTTCGGTTTATGTTTTGCTTTCATTGGTTAGTGAATAAAGAAACTGCCTTGGCCCTTTGATAGGGCAGAACTTAGGTAGGCAGGGAAAACAGAACTCAATGCTAGGAGGAAGAAGGGCAGAGTAAGAGAGAAACCATGGATCCTCCACCTAAGATGGATGCCAGTTAGAATCTCCAGTAATCCACTGCCACATGGCAATACACAGATTAATGGAGATGGGTTAAACTAATATGTAAGAGTTAGCCAATAATAAGTTAAAGCTAATGCCCAAGCAGTGTTTTAAATAATGCAATTTCTGTATGATTATTTTGAGTGTAAGCTAGCCAGAAGGCCAGGACAAAAAAGCTGCCCCCTCTTCCATACAACAGTTGGCACTCCAACATGGTCAACTAAATCCACGGAAAACCTAAGAGGGCTTAAAAAGGAATTCTAGACAAAAAAAAAAAATACGGAATTTAAAACAGCTTCTTACTGTTTGCTGGTGGCCTGCTGTAGCTCCTTTAAGAAAGATTTTCCTGACTCAGCAGTTGTAGCAGGGGGAAAAAAAGATGTGGTTTGAAAACGTCGCTTCCTGGGCTGTGCCACCAATGCAAACTCTGGCTATGAAGCATTTCAATGGCATTTGTGGGCTGGGGTGTTTCTGTGCCCACTAGGGTTGGGAGGAAAGTGGCTGAGACCATATGTGTGGTTCAGTGCTCCCTGCCTGGGCAGGCAGTGGGATCTACTAGGTGTGCATAAGCTGGAGAGCATGGAGGATTTCTGCCACCATATAGAGAGATGTTTCCAGGCTGTGCAGTGCTTTGCATGACAGATTTGGCTGTAACTCAGATATAAAGGGTTTATGTGCTGCATGCTCATTCTCAGGGTTGGACTGTTGAGCATGGCTCCTGCCAGGCGGCCCCAGAGCTAGCACTGGTGGTGCTTCCACCATTTTGAAACTGGAGAGAGGTGGAGCCAACATCCAGAGTAGCTACAACCAAGCTGCTTAGGATTTTAAAAGCTCTTCGAGACAGTAGAGAATTACAGACAATGCAGTAAGGACATATTCAGACATAAAAGACCTAAAAATGGCTCACAGTGCTGGATAATTGTATGTAGGCTTGAGAGCGAAAAGAAAAAACAAGTATAGAGAATCATAAAATAAAGTTAATGCTTTTAAAAAGGGTAAAGTCTTTAAAGAGATAGAGTAAAGTAATAGGGTAAAAAGAAGCCACATAAAGATGGAAAATTCACAGAGTCTGGAGTATGTATATTATTGTGTTTTCTTTGAATTTTTTGATTGTGAAGGAGCTAAGTACAGAGAAACATTTCATTGTATGGGCTGAGAAGCTAAACCAGCATGTATATTATAAAAGTATCATGACTTCCAAATTTGGGTCTAAGAACATGGTGCTTTGGAAAAGAGGTTCTTCTTTTGTTTTCACAGAAGATGAGAACCTGTGGATTGCCTCCAGGTGAATATAATTTCATGGACTAAGGCCTCCTGAAAGGTTGCCATGAACACCCTCAAAAAATTACCTCACCCAACTTCTGACTGAGATGAACCTAGCACACAGGATACGCCATGAAAGACCTAATTAACAGCACCCCCAAACAGCTGGAATCAGTATGGACAGAAGGACACCCATATTCCCAAATATTGTCTATAAATGTTTGTTGTTTTCATTTAAAGGGGGGTATGCTATAGAGATCTGCATTGGTATGGATCTTGCTTTATTGATACAAATTTAAGGTCAATTTTGTTATATGTATATGTATTTCTGATCTTCATTAAGGTATTGTGATTGTGTATATTTAAAAATATAATGCATAATTAAGAAATATAGGTAGTAGATAATCATCTATAATAGTCAAGCTTGTAGTTATGTTAGTAAGGTTTTCTAGATGTATGGAGATATATTTCAGTTAGATAGATATTCTTTATATCTTTCAAAGACTACAGAATATGGCATTTAAATGTTTTAAGAACTTAGGACTTTTTATGACAGTGAGACATGACTGCTCCTGGCAGCACCAGTTACTTCAAAAGGAAGATAGGCATCGAAGAGACTCCTTAGCCATTTGGGCAGGGAACTGCTCTTGCCTGGACTGCTTCACTGGACATGCAGTACCCACAGAGAGATGACTGCTGAACTTGATTAAAGGTGAGATGATCCTTTGGGATTCCTGCTTCATGAAAGAGTCTGCGAGACATTCTTCAGGATACAGAAGAAAGGATACAGACTAAACTATCTTTAAAATCTCCTGCTTTGTGAAAAAGTGTGTTGGATACTATGGGCCTGAAGGCCGAAGATGGATGCCCCAATGGTACAGAAGAACTTTTGGTAACTGTCCAGGCAGTGAGATGTTTTTGTCAATTCTAGAGTTTTGGAAGTTGCTTACAATGTACTTACTGTTTACTTAGGTAATAATATATCCTTCTGGAGTATTTGATGGAAATGAAAAATAGATAGATAGTTATAGTTTTCCTTAGTTATGATAAAAATAAAATAGATATAAATATTGTAACTAATTCTTGCTTGATAACTGTTTTGTTATATGTAATTTTACTATGTTAAAGCCTTCATTTTTGTTTAAACAGAAAAGGGAAAATGGTTTAGAAGGTCCTTCTTTTTATGTGTTGCTTTCATTGGTTAATGAATAAAGAAACTGCCTTGGCCTTTTGACAGGGCAGAACTTAGATAGGCAGGAAAAAGAAAACTGAATGCTGGGAGGAAGAAAAGTAGAGTCAGAGAGAAGCCATGCATCCTCCACCTAAGACTGACCCCGGTTAGAATCTCCAGTAAGCCACTGCCACATGGTGATACACAGATTAATGGAGATGGTTTAAACTAATATGTAAGAGTTAGCCAATAAGAAGTTAGAGCTAATGGCCAAGCAGTGTTTTAATTAATACAGTTTCTGTATGGTTATTTTGGGTGTAAGCTAGCCAGGTGGCTGGGATAAACAAGTGGCCCCTTCTTCCATACAACAACATTTTACTCATGCTAAAAAGAAAATTAATTTTCATTTCCTCTTCAAATCTTCTTTCCATGAGTTTCTTAATTTGCTTAATACACTGATTTAATTAAATATTTATTGAGTGGCCATTAATTACTATGTAGTAGTCTAAGAATGAGGAAAGGAGAAACAAGCAAGCAAGCAAACAAACAAAAACAATGTTGCTTGAAAGAATTTAAATGCTAGTGAATGAATAGGAAATATAAAGAGTCATATAACAAAATGTTCAACAGAAATAAAACTAAACACATACAGAATAAAAAGCTAGGCCATCTAAGAAAACAATGTGGTATTACTATTTGATTTGAATTGTACATATGGTAAAATAATGCCTTATTTCCATTGTTCGCATAGCCCAAGAAAAATTCTTTCCTTTGAACTAAAACATAAAGGCAAGATGCTTAAAAGCACTATTATCTGTATTATTGTAGCAAAACAATCTAGAACTCTCTTTGTGTGCATTAGTGAGCAATATAATGTTAACAGATAAGTTTAAGAAGAAAAATAATCCAGAATTTGCTGATGAGACATAGACACTTTTATAGCTACATTGCAAGAGAAAATGACATTAACTTTAATATTTACACATCTTACAAAAATGATTCCATTCTCAAGTTTGTACCTGAATGAAACAATTTGATATGCTTACCAAAAAATATGAAAAAGTTCATAGGCATAAAAAGCAAAATTTTTATGGCTTCACTTCGAGCTAGGATAAATGACCTTGTACTAGCCTAACAAAACTAAGTCCAATGTGCAGGAGTTGACAAGTATCTATTGTTGTATACACAATGAATGTTCTAGTCTGGCTTATGGTTCTGAAATAAACACAATAACTAAAAGCAACTTGAGAAAGAGTGGGCTTATTTAAGTTTATATGTTATAATCAATCATCAAGGTAAACCAAAGCAGGAACTCAAGGCAGGAGCTCGAAGCAGAATGTAACAGAGGAATACTGCTTACTGACTTGCTTTCTTGGCTTGTTTAGCTACCCTTCCTACATAGCCCAGACCCACCTACCTAGGGATGCTGCTGCCCACATCATGCTGAAACCTCCTACATTAATTAGCAAACAAGAAAGAATTTCACAGACATATACACAGGACAATTCTACTGAAGCAATTCCTCAAATGAGGTTCCCTCTTTCTGTGTCAAGTTGACAACGGAAGTTAGCTACAAGGACAGTGTAAACAGTTAATACTACACAGTGAAAGCTTTCAAAATAAAAAAGAAATAGGTCAAGGATTCAACTTTGCTTTATTCTCTTGCTCTTATTTATATGTGACCTTCCCAGATAATAAATATCCCAATACTCATTTTAGGGCTTGGAGGCTTAGAAGTCTCATACAGTTGTATCCTATGGTACATTCAAACAAGTTTCCTCCAAGATTTTATACTATATTATAAAAATCAGTATATTTCATTTATTATACCAAATGAAATAGAAATTCTAGGAAAAAATAAATTATAAGACATTCTAAAATGATACTCTACTTCAAAAGATTTTGGGGGGGGGGTGTTTTCAAGACAGGATTTCTCTATAGCTTTGGAGCCTATCTTGGAACTAACTCTTGTAGACTAGGCTGTCCTCGACTCACAGAAGTCCACCTACTTCTTACTCCTAAGTGCTGGGATTAAAGGTGTGCACCACCACCACCTGGCCTGAAAAGATTTTAACATATGTTCACGTTTAAAATTTCTGACTAAGAGTCAAAAATACAATTCAATGGCTAAAGGGACTTGCTGCCATGTCTATCGATATTGTAATCCCTAGGACTCATATGGTTGAAAGAGAGAATCAGTGCCTGTAAGTAGTTTTCTTATCTCCACACATATGCTGTGTCATCTGTATATGTGGGCATGTACACACAAACACAGTAAATAAACATATTTAATTAAAAATAAAAATAATCTGTTGTGTCTTTCTTTTTGTTATGGATAAGTGGATAAAATGTCATTGACAGTGAAAGTGTAAAATTCTAAGTGAAGATTCATGGCTTCAGAATGACTGCTCTTATTGTAGATGCTCACTGAGATATATAGAGGTTATTAGACAAATGTTTGAATGCACACTTTCATCTAGCTGTGTGCTTGTTTTATTTGTAAGTTCATTACGGTGATTTTTATTAAAGCAGGACATAAAAATTGTAGCAAACGTCATACTTACTTGTGACATATTTGCACTTCCCTTCAGTTATTACAAAAATGGAGATGCTCACTTTTGCTGGTTTCAATCAGCCTCATTCCAGTGATCCAAGTAAGGTCTCACCTTAAGGAAAAATATGCAAAAAGTAGAAAAGAAAGATATAAAATTATAACTTTCTGTACATCACACACCTTTGTTTACAAAATATAAGGAATCTGTAAAATATTATATCTCAATGTGTGCGTTTGTGTGAGTGTGTGTGCACATGTGTAAGACCTCTACAGAAAAGATGTTGAGAGAAGTTGCAGATCTAAGTAAATGAAGAGTTGTATGATGTTTATGTTCTGGACAACTCAATATTATTATGATGTTGATTTTTTTAAAAAAAATTATATGTAAATTCAAATAGTTTGTTTAGACTGTAGCAGCCCATGTGAGTATGTTGATGAACAGACTGGTTTTAAAATTATATGCAAATGCAAATAGTCAAGAATAGCCAACTCCTCTCTCAGAAGAGCAAAGCTGGGAGTTGTCAGCCTAAGAGAACTATGATTAGTGAATTCAACTCAAGTCAGCCATTTGCCAGTAAAGCAGCATGCTTAACCACATGACTGTTGTATCCATCAGACACACACTTATGGCCACCACCCAATGAGCGATGAAATAACTTACCAAGGGGAAAGGAGTACCAAAGAAGAGTTCCCTAGGAAGGGGGGCACTATTCTCCAGGATGTAGTACACATGCTACATAAACTGCACTGATGTTATGACTGCAGTGGGTAGGTAGCACTGTAATTTAAACATGCTAACTTCCCACTATACCTCTTGGTGAGACAAAGCAGTGATATTTAAAAGTGATGACAGTTTTATAAGTAAGCACCTCACAGTGTCTCCATGGAGGAATTCATGCAGTTCCTGAGAAGATGGGTCAGTTACTCCCGGATTCTCAAGCAGGGCAGTCATTGTGTACCCACTTACATTTCATCCCTCCCATGTGTCTCTCTTTTTGTGTCTTTTGTCTTGCCTTTTCACCATGGGGGCCTCTCCAAAAGTCAAAGAGATGCTAGTGATATAGTTTTGGATCTCCAGAATCTTGAACCAAAATTAAACCCTTCATGAATTTTCAGTGGCTTAGTATATTGTTATAGGAACAGAAAACAGACTGGGCAGTTACCAAAACGTCAAAGAACGTGGCATCACTTGCTATCATGTCCAGGAACACACTGTTCTGGAGTTATTTCCTACCAGTTGAAATTGTTCCCCTTATAATGAAGAAGGCTAATAAAACTTGGGAAGTAGATGAAGCATACAGGATACAGTAAACTCACAAGTTCCTAGGATTTGCAGGGCTGCTCAGAAAAGCAGCAAACAACAGCAGAAGAGAGACCATGCAGTGGAGCTGCCTGAATATTGGGAAACAGCATCATTGATGCAGCTTTCGTAATTAATCACCCATTCTGGGTTTTCTGCTGATGCATCTGCCTTTGAGTCACTCACGCTCCTTTGAGTAAACCCAATAATGCATTGGTTCTTCAAGTTAGACTTAAGTGGGCTGATTTGATCGATTTGCCTTCTGTGTTCCACCGGGATTAAATAGATCCTTGTTTATGTCTTTCCCAGGATATATCATACAGCATCTGCTCAAGAAATGCGTGTTCTTTGTTTAAGCAACTTTAGCCACTGTTTTCTGAAGAACATTCTACGATTCCTATTGGGCTAGAAGTGTTGTCTGTGCTTGGTCACTTTGTGCCAGAGACAGAAAGATGTAGAATGGAGTGAATAAATTGGCAAGGAGTCTGAAGATCAATAATGATCTTTCCCACTAGACTACAACCTGCTTTGAGACTCTAAATTCATTTGATTTCCTTTTACATTAGATAATAAACATACACAGGAAGCTGTTTTAAAAAGTATGCCTGTTATCTAAAGAAAAAAATCATCTCTGATTCAATAAATTCAAAGTGAATATATTCATTCCTAGTGGAAAATACTTCTTTTCTTTGCCTATTAACATCTGCTCATTCTTTTTTTTTTCTTTCAAAAGTTCAAGTCAGCACCTTTGATCTGTTGACTGGCACAGATGTCTGGGCAGTATCCTGGTGGGACTTTTCCACTCTTTTGTTTAAAATTATTTTGACATAGAAGCAATAAAATCACAAGGCTCGTGTTAAGAGGTATCAAATGTTAAATAGAGACATTTCCAGAGGCAGTAATGACAGATAATGACGGAAATTAGCTCTTGCCCGAGTATCACTAGGTTAGGGCTCTCCAGCCTCTGACGTTTTCAATGGCAGAGCATTCTGTGACAAGGGGAATGAGGACAGTTTATGGGACACATTGGGGAGCTCTGATTCTATTATCTGTAATCACCTTGGCATTTCTGCTCGCCAGTACAACACATTTCCTGTGAGGTAATAAGCACTGCCACACATTTCATTAATTCGTGATTTCCCCTAAACAGCAATATGTTTAGCTACAGCTCTGTATATGGCTTTATCAAAGAAATGGAAGCAGCGGAAACAGAAATGATGCAAAGCACTGGGTTATCGCCTGGGAAAGGGACTCTGCAGCCAGATGCTTGGAGTAGATCTGGGTAATTAGTCTAGCTAGAGGCCCCCTCTTCTGTGGGTTCTAGATTCCCATGCAAAATGCTTCAAGATGCTGAGGTAATGCCATGTCTTGCTGCATTCTGCTGCCCAGCTGTGGTGTCTCTGAAGACCGGATGAAGTCAATCTGTCCACGCCTAAGTCAGGAAATTGAAATCTGAATTACTACCCTCTCAACAGCTTGCAATATGTCTTTGTACAGACCACTTACTGCTTTAGGGTGTTCTAGAAGTTTCTCTACTGGAGTAGGGACGGGGGCATCTAATATGACTCTTCAGAGAATTTATATGGGAAAAACATGTGTATAGCTGCCCGCGAAGAGCAAAGGAGAGTCTTTTCATTTGCAGTTACTTATTGAATCAACACATTTGCCCCACAGCTATTATGGATGGGGAAATCAGTCTAAGGCTTGGGGAGATGATATAAACTGTGTTTGACATGGATTGTGACTTTATTACTATTAGATGCCATAAAATATGGACTCACATTCCAGTGTCGTGAGCGCATTCAGAAGTTAAACACGTGGATATGGATATTTTCACCCAGTGCTTGCATGCATGAATGAGGGTCTGATGCCAGAGGTACAGAAATTAAGCACTGTCCTAGAAGATCTAGCGCTGTATTAAAATAATTGTTCTCTGCCAGATGTGTTCCATTTGCCCTTCAATATTCATTCTGTGTCTTTTTGTGCCCCTTTGTCTCAGAGGGCCTGCCTGTGTACATAATCTCAAAGGTTTCTCTTATCTTGTGCCTTCTTTTTAGTTAACAAAATGTAAGACTACCAGGACAACAGGGAAGGTGGAAAATGAGGTCACAGTGCCCCTTGCCATTGCATCTTCTGTAAAATTGCTCTCTGATCAGCTATGAACTCCTCTGTATGGCTGACAATTTTTTCTAGTTTTAATGAATGACCTTACCTTTCAATCCAATCATTTCTCTGCTTGTAATTCACAGATTTTTTTTTATCTTCAAAGATCCTTTTTATTTTAAGTGCATGTGTGTCTGTATGCCATATGTGTGTTGATGCCCTCAGAGGCCAGAAGAAGGTATCAGATCCCCTGGAACTGGAATATAGGAAGTTGTTAGTTGTCTTAGGTAGGTGGTATGATTTAAACTCTAGTCTTTGGGAGTTCTTAACCACTTAAAAAATCTCCCCAGCCATGAAGGGGGAGGGGGGAGTGGAAGGGAAAGGGGAGGATGGGAGGAGGTGGAAATTTTTAATAAATAAGTAAATAAAAAAATATCTCCAGCTTCCTTTTAAAGTTGCCATTAACACTGTTTTATTCATCTTCACCAAATAAACTTTTCCGATATAATATCTATTAAAATTTGACATTGGATTGATGCCCATCCATCTTTCCTTTATTTGAATCTTTGGGGCATTTGTTTCCTCTTCTAGCCACAATTGACATACCCACTTCTTCCCTCCTCCTTTTGACAAATTTTCTTTTCTTGACTTCAATATGATCTGATTACTAACTCCATGGCACACTTTTGTCTGCATGATAGATAACTTTGGAATGCACATCAGTCCTAGGTTGTACAATAGAAACAATATACAGATCCAATAGAAATGATCCCTTACAGCTGGAGTTATAGGTGGTTGTGAGCAGCCCAATATGGGTCCTGAACTCAGGTCCTCTAGTAATTTTTCCAGCTTGCCTCCTCATCCCTGCCTTATTTTTTCATTTTTGTTTTAGAAAACAACCTTTGAAAACAGAAACTGGATGGGATAAAAAACAATGAATCAGTCATTAGAATATATATATATATATACATTAGAATCTATCTATCTATCTATCTGTCTGTCTGTCTGTCTATCTATCTTCTGTCTGTCCATCTGTCCGCTATCTATCTATCTATCTATCTATCTATCTATCTATCTATCTATCTATCTATCATCTATCTATCTATCTACCTATCTATCTTCTGTTTTTCTGTCCATCCATCCTCTATCTATCTATCTATCTATCTATCTATCTATCTATCTATCATCTATCTATCTATCTATCTATCTATCTATCATCTATCTATCATCTATCTATCTATCTATCTATCTATCTATCTATCTATCTATCTATTAACTATCTGTCCATCTGTCTATCTATCTATCTATCTATCTATCTATCTATCTATCTATCTACCTACCTATCTATTTATCTATCTATGAGAATATGTTCTGTGCATGGCATGCATGACAAGAAGTAGAGTATGAATACATGGAAAGATGTGGGAGGAACAATAAAAGAGGAAAATAACTCAAAGAAAATGGTTCTGCTTAACTAGTAAACACAGAACCAACGTTTAAGACCATGGATGACTGGGTCTAAAGCCTGAGCTCCCAGTCTTGACTAACAGGTCCTTAGTTTTCTCCACATTTGCAGATTTACCAAAAAAATGAACTTTAATATGTTTTTATGTCAGTCAGGGAGGCCACACAAGTTATATACTGCAAATTCTAAACACAAGCAATTTCCTTCTTAATATCTAGTGAGTTTGTGGCACAAATATAGAACTAAAAGGAAGAAGTTTCTTTTTTTTTTATCTGATTGCCAGGTATAACTTTGTGATGTTCTTTTAGACAGGTCATGTAGCTCTCTTTTCCTTATAAGTCTTCCAATTATTTCTATAGATAATATATACTTCCTCTTTGTCACAATCCCTCTACTTAATTTGGGTAGGCCTAGAATTCAAAATCTTCCTACCTCTGCCTCCCTGGTACTAGGGTTACACTTGTGGGCCCCCATGCAGAAAATAAATATATTTTCTTAAGTAAATGGTGTGTTTTTTTTAAGATCATGTTATCTGGAATGAATAAAACTTTAAAATACATGGGTTTTCTTCCAGTTCCCAAGGCCTCCATGAAATTCTACGTGTAGTCCTAAAACACAACCAGTATTTGGAAGGATATTATAGACTATTGCCAGAACAAGTGAATATTCTAAAATACTACTGAATATTCTGTTAGTCCTTGATATGACAGTGCTCACTTGCGGATGCGGAAAGACACAGCAAGGAAGGACTTACACAGTCCTTAGTGCTTGCTGATAAGTGGACATGCCACTGATTCCTGAATCCTTGCCAGCCAAGATCAAGGTTGGACATCATAAGGACAATCTGATTTCTCAGCAACAGAAAGGATTACAGCAAGTGACATTTAATCAGCATATTTTCTTATTATACTATATCTATATGTATCAGTGCATTACATTGAATCATATATATACATATATATTTATGAATACTATGTGTCAACAATATAGAAACGTATCTGTGTGTTAAGGCTTGTTAAAAAAACTCTTTTATAATTGAGCCACTAATTGAATTCCATATCTTTGTTTTAATGATATATAATATAACATAACCCAAAAGAACTGTCATGTTCTTACTTTGATATGAATATCTTAAATTCTAAAGATATAAACTTAAAATAGCTTATCAATTTGATGCTATCTAGAGACATAATTTTTATTGTCTGAGACATCTGGTGATTAAAATGGATGGTGCTTTAAACTGAAAAGAACACAGTGCTTCAAACTGTTATCATAGATACAGAAGGTATTTTGTGTAGACTGTATATGCACAAAGAATTTTTGCTTAGCATGAATGATAGAGTAGGCACTCACTGAATTAAATCTTAGTAATTTAAAATTGCTTCAATTAATACTCACTGTACAGACACAATCATTGCAGACAAACAAGGGCATGGATAATGTGCACTGAAACAATATTTTTAGAGATGCATTAATCCCATGCCAATTTATCATAGGTGTTATTATAGAAACTTTCATTTAGTGAAGAAAAATAAATGGTATTAATGATGACAAACATTATGTGATCGTTAAAGAAAAGCAATTCACATTTGAATTGTTATAAGAATTGTCACCAGCAGGGTTTGTCATCCATTGGGCAGCTTACATTTATTTTTTTCTTATATAAGTCTGTCAGGCTACATATTCATATATGTATTCCAAAAATATGCTCACATTTAATTTAGATTTGATTTCTTCTACTGCTAACCATTTCAGCTGGCAGATTGCCCCTCAAACCGAAAAAAGCTGACCAATATTTGGCAGCAAGCAATGAAAGTGTCCTTGACAGGTGGAAGAGTCAGAGAGTATATTTAATCACTCAAGAACTGCTGGTCTGTTAGCTCTTGATATAACAACGATGGCTTGGAGAGACTGCAGACACTCAACATCTACAGCAGAAGAAGAATCATAGTACTGAGTACTGTCAGACAACAGTCACCTTCCCATCTTCCAAAGATACTCAGTGCTAAAGGGAAGACTCAAGTCTAAGGGGAAGGAAGTAAATTTACATAGACAATTTTTATAAGAATATCTTCTCCCCAGTCACAGTTAATCACCACCAAAGAATTACTTCATAAATTGAATAATGTAGTTGTCTGTATCCTGTAATGTGAACTAAGGTGGTGGACTGCAGGGTAGGAGGACAGCCATTTCATCAAAATAGTTTTGATAGAGTCCAACTACGATCTGTTCTTTCCTTGTTTTTATTTTGCTTTATTTTATTATGTGTATGAGTATTTTGCCAGCTTGGATGTCCATGCATCATCTGTGCGCATGCCTGTGGAGGCCAGAGAAAAGTGCTGAATACCCTGGGACTAGAGTTAAAGATGGTTGTGAGCTGCCATCTTGGATCTTTGAACTGAAGCTGGGTTTTCTGGAAGAGCAACCAGTGATCTCAACTGATGAGCCATCTGTCCAGCCATAACTATCTCATTTTAAAAAATATTTGCTGTATCTACATATATATATATATTTCATAGTATTTGTTGTTTTAAAGTTTACTATTGCACTTATTTCAAAAGTTCTAATCCTCATTTTTCCTTTAATATAATAATTTTGATATATTTTTGATAATTTTTTAGCTATCTCCTTATCTTTACCTGAATCATCCCTGTATCTGCATCATAATTTCAAGTCTTTCACTTTGCTTAGTTTTTAATAACCCACTGAGACATATTACTACTACAATATACTCAAGGTGTAGGGCTACCAGCTGGAGTATATTCAACATATTCAGACACACCCCAAGAAAACTAGTGGCAATCAATTGTTAAGAGCTCTTCAGCTGTGGGTGGGAGCTTATTTTCCCCTCCCTTAACCATACTGAAATGTTGATTAGCTTGGTCTTGTTAGGCCTTCTCCTTGCAACCACAGTTGTAGAGTTCACGAACACAGTGGCCTTGTGATATCTAGAGAAGAGACAGTTTTCAATGCTGTTTTCTTTTTCAATTGGAAAATATTTAATTGACAAATACAAGCTTTATATATTCAGCATGCACAATGCCATGACTTGATAAATGTGTACATTGTACAATGATTATGACTATCAAGTCAATTAAAGTAGCCATTACTTCCCATCCTGTGCATTAATCACAGATATCAGTCAAAACCACTGAGAATTTCTAGCATTTCATCATCATCTAAGACTTAATTTAAATGCATTTATCTATTGAGAAGTGAATTAAAATTGGTTAATTTTATGTTATATATTTAATTGTTGGTACTTTTTTATTTTTTTACTTTTTTGGTCATGAGTTTGGCCTTTAATGTAAAACCCTTCTCTCCAACTCTGCTGATACTTTAAAAATATGAATATAAAGTAAATACATTGAGGAAAGTGGTAGCTGGTTTTATTTTCCCAACTATTTTATTTTTTCAATTATTCTTTATGTATTGATATGTACTAGAAAGATGAAAATTAAAGCCACCATGACAGTCTGTTTTGCATCCACTGGATGGATGGGAACAGAAAAGTTGAAAACACTGGATATTAGAGATGAGGATAATGGCATACAACTACCAAATATGCACAGCAACTTTGAAAAATCAGTTTTTTTCAAATCCACCAGAGTAAAAATTGTATGCATCCCAAACTACACCAAAATTTATGTGTATGTCTATCAGAACACACACAAACATGTTCATAGCATATTCATCAATAATGGCTCCTACTGAGAAAAGAGAAAACTACATATCTTAGCAGAACTGATAAATCAACTGGGATATAGTCACAGAACACGACACAGGACTGAAATAGAGTTAACCACTCACACACATATTTATTTGATTGGTTGATATAAACTAAACAGAGTGCTCACAGAAAGAGGGTAGATAAGGAAACTCATTCTATAATATTTCATTTCCATAAAGTACATCAAGCAAAAGTAAACTGGGCTGATACGTGGTAATAGAGGTACTTTTAAAAGGAGGATATAACTTGGTGGGGAGAAGAAATAGGATCCTTATAAGTTTCTATAAATTCTCTGTAGTTTCAAACTTGAAAGTAACTACGTGGGAGGGGTGTGTCTGTGTATAGTCATCAGCCTGTAGATAAACATTTTAAAAATGCATGAAGTTTTTTCTTGTATAGAAGATAATCCAAGAAGAAATAAAGATCACTTGAAAAAGTAAGTATATTTGAAGCAGAGGTTGTTTTGCATCATTCTTGATCAGTTAGGTTTCTGTGAATTCATAATGTCAAAAGGAAATTCTCAGAATCACTCTCCCTGTCTCAGAAGAGACACAAAGACTGAGAAGTCAAAGGGTCTTGACTAGGAAGGAGCTGAGTACAGCCTTAGCCTGTGTTTTCTGGTAAATATTTTTATATCCCTGGTTGTGGGTTTCTCTGCCAATGCAATAAGCCAAATCCAGCTGAATTAATAAGACCAGTATAAACAGAGCAAAGCAACTCTCGGGTTACTCTCAGCAGAGGCAGGAGAGAAATCACGTGGCAGGTGTAGGGACCAGGTCTTAAAAACCCTGTAGGCATGGTTCTGAGCATCTTAGAGGAAGGAACAGCTGCTTGGTGGACTTTATATGGCAGGTTCTGGAATGGGAGGAGTGGGGCTGGTTTCCTATCTAAAGATCTGTTTGGGATTTGGAATGGGAGGAGTGATACCAGTGCAAAGATCCCCAACACTTTCCTTTAAAATAGGAAGGGGTCAAACTATTCTCCTGAACCTCATCTAGTGCTGTCTGGAGGTGCCTCAGTAACCCTTTCTCAGATTATGTGCAAATGTGGAAAACAAAGTCCAAAAAAATATCTATGTTGATAGCATCAGCATATCAAAAAGAAAAACAATTTATCAATAATGTGAGGTTTAAGAAATTCTCAATTTTTGAAAGTGGGAAGTACACTTAAATGCATTGGCACAGGAGACCACTTCCTAAATATAATCCCCGAAGCACAGACACTGAGAGAAACAATTAATAAATGGGACCTCTTGAAACTGAGAAGCTTCTGTAAAGCAAAGAACATGGTTGTTAGCAAGATAAAATGGTAGCCTATAGAATGGGTAAAGATTTTCACCAACCCCACATCAGACAGAGGACTGATCTCCAAAATATACAAAGAACTCAAAAAATTGGTCATCCAAAGAACAAATAATCCAATTTTAAAAAATGGAGTGCAGACATAAGCAGAGAACTCTCAAAAGAGGAATTTAAAATGGCTGAAAGACACTTAAGCAAATGCTCAACATCCTTAGCTATCAGAGAAATGCAAATCAAAACAACTCTGAGATTCCTTCTTATACCTGTAAGAATGGCCAAGATCAAAAACACTGATGACAACTTATGCTGGAGAGGATGTGGGGAAAGGGAATACTCCTGCATTGCTGGTGGGAGTGCAAACTGGTACAGCCCCTTTGGATATCAGTATGGTGATTTCTCAGAAAATTAGGAAACAACTTTCCTCACAAAAAAAGTAGCAATACTACTTTTTGGTATATATCCAAAGGTTGCTCAATCATATCACAAGGACATGTGCTCAACTGTGTTCATAGCAGCATTGTTTGTCATAGCCAAAGCCTGGAAACAACCTAAATGCCGTTTGACCAAAAAATGGATAAGGAAAATATGATACTTACACAATGGAGTACTACACAACAGAAAAAAATAATGACATCTTGAAATTTGCAGGCAAATGGATGGATCTAGAAAACATCATATCGAGTAAAGTAACCCAGACCCAGAAAGACAGTTATTATATATACTCACTCACAAGTAGTTTTTTGACATAAAGCAAAGAAAACCAGCCTACAAATCACAATCCCAGAGAACCTTGACAACAACTCTAAGAGAGACATACATAGATCTAATCTACATGGGTAGTAGAAAAAGACAAGACCTCCTGAGTAAATTTGGAGCATTTGAGAAAGGGTTAAAGGAGAGGGGAGAAGAAGGGAGGTGAGCAGAGATAAACATATAGATCAATAAAATAAAAAAAGAAGTTCTCAATTTTTAAAAAGTTAGCATACAAAACATTGCACACCAATATGCCATTTTTAAACCAAGTTTGTTTTCACAGCTTCTCCTTCCCCTTCATCTCCTTTTCCCCATATGTTTCCTCTTGTAAGTACCCACCTACTGTCTTTTCCTCCTTTCAAAATACTAGTATTTAGCAGCAATTCTGATGATTATGATCATGAACTGGCGCTATAAGAAGAAGGCATCAGGGTTTAGAGTGGAATGTTAATTCCTGTGGGTGGTGACACAATCAATAACACTCTCACTACTCTATGCTTTTGCCTCATTCTTAATGCAAGAAAATGTCAACCTGGTGCATAAGTCTGAATGAATGAATTTATTTATGATTACATTCAAGTTTTTTGGCCCAAGAAAATAACTGTACTGAGATCATTGGATCTGGGATGTAGTACTTGTTCATAGACAAAATTGAATGAAATTTGCATAGTCAAAAAAGGAGAAGCAGAGGGTAAGAGAAAGACAAGCTCTCAGAAAAAGATGACATTAAGTCCCTGATTGCTCTTTGGGCTGACGAAGGAGGGGGACTTGATTGGGAGAGGGGGAGGAAAATGGGAGGCGGTGGCGGGGAAGAGACAGAAATCTTTAATAAATAAATAAAAAAAAATGAAAAAAAAAGACCCATGACTCAAGAATCTACAGCACAGCTCACTGTTGTATCCTTTCCTGGAGTCATCACTTTTGAAGCCTTACCATGGCTCCTGAGAAGACAAGAAGAAGAGGAGAAGGGGTCAGGTGATATAAGGAAGCAAGAAAGTTACACTACATGAAGGATGTGAGACATTAATAGGGAAGTGTAGAAAGTTAGCAAGATGTTCTCTGTGTTTACAAGAGCTTGCAATTGGTAAGGGAATGTGATTAGTAATGGAGGGGCAATTACAAAGTAATTAAGAGCTAAACTTTATAGACAATATTACAACATAAAATAAATGGGAGCTATACATTTCAATAAACATACAAAAATAAAAGGACATTGGATTTTACAATATCCCTATAGAATAAAAACTCTGCAGGCTTCCTTATGATTAGAAACATGATGTATAGATCACAACACTTTTTGGGGAGGGAAATGCGTGCCAAAGTACAGCCAGTGATGGGAGGTGCATTGTCTGCTTTTTTTTTTCTTTTGGCAAGGCAAGGAATTAATTCTCTGACTTGGATTTTTATGGCTGCTCAGTCTGCTAATTTTATTATGTCTGAGAATGTCTTGGAAAACACAGAGTGAAGAGTGTGATGGAAAGGAGTTTTGATTGATTGGTTGTTGCTCGTTTCTAGTATTTTTTGTGGCGTCAGCGACTTCAGTTTTGATTATGAATGATAATAAAGTAGTGATTTATGTGCAGGTTATACTTTAATTAATTTAAAGTAGAATTTTTACATAATCATAAATAAGATAGATAAAAACATCTTTCATGTCTTACTGGCTTTTGTATGCTTTGTTTTTTGTGGCATGTTGAGAGAGAAAATACTCAACAGATGTTTGTTGTTAGGCACTCAGACTTAACCCTTTATTCTAGAGTGCCTACTTCAGCTATGATATATATTTTTATCTTCTAAAGTTTTTAATTTTTTTTAGAAAAGAATATGGTTATATAGCACCGATTTCAAAACACATTTTGCATCCTTTTCTTTGTAATTTGCATTCAGACATGACTAGAAATTTCCACTAGAGGTCACTCTAACCTGAATTATTTTTTATTCCTGCAATGAGACTAAATTTTATATTTTGAATTTCTTGCCTGTGTGTGGAAGCTGGACAAATTTCGCTGCCTTGTGCATGACAGCTAGCCATACCTAACCCTAACAGATGAGAAAGGCACCTGATGGTGGCACACACTTTCAGATTGACAGGGCAAAGTGGGTTTTATTTACATGTAAGTATGTGAGTTTTGACCCCTTGTTTTATAGAGATCTTTTAAAAAGTTTCCATCCTTCTGAGAGAAATGAAAAACAGGAAAGCCCATTAAAGACAGTGACCACATGCTGGTATGGTCCTTTCAGCTTGTAGGAAACTCTTGGAATCTTATCAACTGCAACTAATTTCAAAGAGAGGCAATTTCATTCCTCCTCATATCAAATCTTAGAAGGAACACAAAAAATTTAATTCAAAAGAACAACTTTCACAATCAGTCTGCAGAGACAACTTCGTGATCTTTAGATACACTTACTTTATTAATCATGCCAAATAAATCTCAGGGGTTTATCTGTGTGCATTGCAGTTATACAGACTTGTTACACTGTATAATTTTAACATAATGAGTTATAGATGAATATGGGTGCAAAGAAATTGTGAGATTGTTGCCAGTGAACACATAAATGCTTTTTTACAATTTGAGTCTTAAAGCATTAAATTAAAATGCCACCAAGTTTTAGTAATTCTGTAACCCTCTTTGTAACTTTTAGTACCATATGTTGGTTCAAGGCAAGAGCGAGTTGGTGAACATTGAAAAAGGCATCTGTGACAGCTAGTGTTAATCATCAGTTTGACAGGGTTCTAGACTTTTATGTATGTTGGGGGTTTCCCTTGATTGTGGGTGTGGCTCTTCCCTGAGGAGGGGTCCTAGGCTATTTAAAATGCAGAAAGATGTTTGAGCAGCTGCATGCATCAATCTCTGCTTCCTGAGTGTGGATATCACATGACCAGTCAGCTTCTCATTCTTGTCATGCATCCCCACCACTGCCATGTCCTCCCTGCCACTATGGACGGTGTCTTTCTGGAGCTGTAATTCAAAAGAAACCCTTTCTCCTCCACATTGCACTTGTTATAGTGTTTCTTACTTAGCACAGCTTTGAGAAGGTAAACAAAATAGTACTTGAACTGAGAAAAGCCAGCATGGAATAGGAGCTGTGACCACCACCTCTATGTTGAAAGGAATTCATTCCAGTTGTAAATTAATGCTGGGAAGTTAATTCTCTAAAGTGGCTCAGATCATCCTGCAATATAAATGTATTAAAAAGATCATGGACAAAGTGCAGGAACTCTAGAAAGTTGAAATAGGAATGTAACCACAAGAAGACAGGAAGTATGTGTGTTGCGTATGAACTTGCCATTATTTTTCTTTTCAAAACCAATGCAAGTGTAAGAAACTCTTCATCACCAATACCAACTAAAAGCAACAAAGAACTATGAAAATGGCCTGCTCTATTCATGAACCAGCTTGCAATAATAGCAAATACATCAAGACAAAATCATCTCAAGGTCACCATTATTCAGGATAGCAGAGTCTGAACACTTAGTGTCACTTGCATTGTTGCTGCATTTAGGCAGCAAGAAAACATGTTCACTGTATGCAAAAATATCACGGATTGATAACCATTTTCCATAGTGATCAGAGTTGATGCAGGAATTCTGATGGATGATATTAGAATAGGAGCTTCCACCATAGCCAGTTCACCTCCATACTATTAAAAGGCAGGGAAAGTAGGCTAGAGCATTGGTTTTCTAGCACGTTTAGAGATGTTAGGAAGTCACTTACCACTGACTGCTCAGGTACATTTACACATGTAAAAGAGAACCATAACTTGCTTTATCCTAAATTAATTACTTTAACGCTAGTCAGTAACCAATAATTGTTTCTTTAATCTGTTAATTGGTCCTAACTTACAGTAAAAAGTGAACATCACTGAATGAGAAAATCATTTATGTTTGGAATCAGTTTTTGTAAACATATTCATTCTCATGAGTAACAGCCCATAGCACACACTGAGATGCAGAAAGCAGCTCCTTCTGTATGCTAGGGACTGTGGTTTTCTCTGTCTTTTTTCTTACCTCTTAGCTTGTCTTCTCCTAGGGAGAAATATGTCTTGGATAAATGGTGAGATAAATTGTCTTCCATCAAAGAAATGTTGTAAATGTTTTCAAATTATTTGAACATTTTCATTCTAAATATCCAATTGAATCCCTGCTATTAGTGGGTTGAACTACTCTGTTTTCTACCAGGCATACTAAAGATATCGTTTTGATGCTTAAATTTGGAGTGACTCAAAATAGAAAAGAAAAAAAATACAGATGAACAGACAGAAAAGAAAATAGAAGGGAAGAAAGGACTCTTTCAGACCTAATCCAAGATTATTGGTCATATTGAAAGTGTGTGTGTGTGTGTGTGTGAGAGAGAGAGAGAGAGAGAGAGAGAGAGAGTATCTGTGTGTGAGTGTGTTCATGCTTTGAGTCTACAGCATAGTTTTCTGCTTTCCTCAAGACTGTGACCGGATATTTAAGGATCCTGAGTGACCTTACATGACCATGAGCTCCATGAAGTTGAGATAAATATATCCTGATTTTCTGTGCCTATTTTTTTTTTCTGAAAAGAAACTATCTTAACTCCTCCATATCTTGACATTATGTTGGCTCAGAGAACTTACCCACATACCATTCTTAGCCATCTTAAGGGGCCATATAGTTTGGGATTATTAATGATAACTGAAAATTCATACGTTTGCCCTTCACCAAATTCCTGCATAGCTGAAATGTTGAAAAATGAGTGCCTTCATTATGCATTAGATTTAGCTCACTGGCTAAATCAGGTCTAAGGCTCCTTTTCAATGAGCTATGTGTAAAATTATTTCTACTTCCTTCAGTTCCTTGGGCAATTGAATTTATATGTCCCTAAATTGAAAGGCAACCCTGCTGACATGAGAATGGCAGTGTCACTCTGTCCCTACAGTGGTACATTTATAGGAAGATTCCACACATTCCATTTGTGTCCAACTCACTTTCAGTATTACAGGCCATTGTTGGATGCAGTATATTTAAAAAAAACAGAACAAGATATGTAAAAAGCTTATTCCTTTCCCTTAAGACCCTGAAGATTCTCATAGGGACCACGCCACTTACTGCAAAAGAAGTCATCACTGAAATTGGGAAACATAACTCTGGAAACAGACGTTAAGTCTTTTCTTATATGAGACTCTCTCTCCTTGCCTTTCAGTTTTTCCTTCTCCCTCCCTCTACTTCCTTCTACCTTCTCTCCCTGATTCCTGAGCTATAGTGTTTTTACCTCCTCAGCATCCCACATACTGGAAGACAAGTGTGAGCCTTCATACCCAGCTCAACATTTTCTTAAATGGGCGGGGCAGTATTAGATAGTTTTAAACTCCCGTGAGGACCTCTGAGAAAATGGCAGCCTACATCCACTTCCAAAGGAACTTCCTTAGCCCTTGGGAATTTTATATATCTTTGAAATTCCTCACTGAAGAGCAGAGATTTCACACAGCACAACACCTTCTTTTTTTGACTTCAACTGAAGAAGTTAGCATCCTGCAGAACACCTTTACTGTACCTGGATGATAATTGCCACTGTACGGTGGTCAGTCACTTGGATGCAGGCGGTCCAGGATACTACCGTCCTTACCTACATTCCTCTCACTCATTCCTGTCCCTTGATAAGCTTCCCAGACATTTGAATTTGAAATATCTACCAGAAGTAAACATATTCATTATAAACCTTTAAAGATAATTAATTTAGGAAATAAAATCAACAATACAAGTAACAGGAAACAACCAAATTGAACCATAGATATTTTCCGCAGCTTCTTTCCCTCTGCATCCACATTTTCTGTCTTACTTCCAAGCCTCATTAGCTTCATCTTCTTGCATTTGCATTCCTTCAGTTCTTTGCACAAGCTCTTGCCTCTGGGATGTATTTTTGTCAAACACAGATAACAGCGTCTGATCAGCCCACCTTGCTGGGTTGCTGTCACACACCTAGTGTAAGCATGCTATATAAATGCAAAGTACTCTGATATTATGATTCATGCTCAGCACCGTAGGTTTTTGCAGGCCTTACTGCTCCAGTAGTCACCAAGTGTGATGTATCAGCAGTAAGAGGTAAAGCTGCTTAGGGGGCCTTTCCCTTTCAATTCACTTAGAGCCGTATTGGTTTTTCCACACTGATGTTAAAGGTACCTCTTTTTCTTTTTCAACGCAGCACTCAGCCCAACTAAAATAAAAACAAAATCACCCCATATAGTTCTTGTGAGAAGAATCAGAATTCAAACTTGCCAATTCAAACACAGCTCTGCCTAGATCATGAAGGAAGGAAGCAGGAAGTCAAAACAGGCTTGCTTATGTCAGAGTGCTTTCCCAGAGAAGAGTCTGAGCTGTATTATTTTTATGTAGATGTCATGTGACATTTGTAAGGCATTATTTAGGTGTTGCACACACAGAAAGAGAGAGAGAGAGAGAGAGAGAGAGAGAGAGAGAGAGAGAAACCAGAAGAAAGGAATCTGTAATCAAAGGGCTTGTAATTCTCTGTAGTTGATCATGGCCTCTAGCTGAGCTTCAGACTATACTCCTCTGTTTTCTATCCACCAGGGCAGAACATTTCATCTGTGCTACTAATTTATTTAATTTTGCCAGTATTAAGGACTGAACCTAGAGCCCTGGGCATGGGAGGCAAGCACTCTACTACCTACCATCAAGCTAAAACCTCTACCCTTATTTACTGTTAGTTATTTTTATTTGTGTGTATGTGTGTGTTAGAGACAGAGACAAAGAGAAAGAGAATGCTGCATGTGTGCTGGTGCCTGTGTATGCCAAAGGAAGCCTCACGTTTCCTGGACGTGGAGTTTCATGTCATTCTGAGCTGCCTCATGTGAGTCTTAGAAACCAAACTCAGGTTCTCCAGAAAGACAGCAAGATCTTTCAGCCATTATTGTCTCTCCAGCCCCAACCTTTCATTATTTTTAAAAATTAATTTCTAGAGTCCCAAATGGTGACTGGAGTACAGTTGGTGTTTGGTTTTGGATGCTGTTGAATGGTGGAACAGGTCATCCAGTGGTCCTGTACTTGAATTTGTCTAAGATAAGACTTTTGATTTCTATCTTGCACCCCCAAAGCCACTTGCTCCTTCATATTTCAATTTCATTAGCTGCTAGTAATTGAATATGGTTTGTTTCCCAGGGGTTCATGTGTCATAAACATTAACATTAATGTGTCACTATTGAGACAAGAGAAGCTTTAAGAGGTGAAGCTGTTAGACAAAGGTTAGATCATTGTCACTCTTAGAAGAGAATGAAGTTGGTCCTGTATCTTGGTTCTTAACAGATCAAGGCAGTACCA
This sequence comes from Neodon shergylaensis, assembly GCA_025134845.1. Taxonomy (NCBI): domain Eukaryota; kingdom Metazoa; phylum Chordata; class Mammalia; order Rodentia; family Cricetidae; genus Neodon; species Neodon shergylaensis. Next base: position 13,079,687 of record JABTXL010005167.1, on the reverse strand, counting down.
TGTGCTTGGCCACTTCCTCATGTAGTTTCTCTGATATGACATGTTTATACAGGCAGGATTGCTTCAAACTGTCTGGACTGTTTCCCTAAGGAATCATGAAAAAAAAGCTTATTACCTATATAAATTATGCAGACTCAAGTGTTTTGTTAAAGCCTCAAAAATTTGATTGATTGTTATATTTTCTTTTTCTTTCTTTCTTTTTTTTTTTTTGTTTTTTCGAGACAGGGTTTCTCTGTGGTTTTGGAGCCTGTCCTGGAACTAGCTCTTGTAGACCAGGCTGGTCTCAAACTCACAGAGATCCACCTGCCTCTGCCTCCCAAGTGCTGGGATTAAAGGCCTGTGCCACCACTGCCCGGCTGATTGTTATATTTTCTTGTATCTCATTTTCAAGTTCATCTGTGAGTTCTTTGAGCGTTTTTGATGTTCTTGGTCACTCCTTAGGACATTATCCCCTTAGCATCCTACTCTTTATTATTTCCTCCTGGTCATCAAGGGGCAAGTTTCAAAATGTAACTAGTCATTTTACACACACATTTCTCCAGTGGCCTCTTCTGAAACTCAAACTAAGATGAAACTCATTTCAACTGTCCAGTTCTTAAGGTCAAATGCTTATGGTTCTACAAATTGGGGAATACAACTAAACCACACAGAGAGATGCAAAATAGCCAGAGCTTGAAGATACATGTCAACTTTATTAAGTAAACATGGCTAGGGGTGAGAGGCTCACATTTCTGTCATCATCGGCTATGATTCATCTTCATCCATGACTCCTCTGCCAAAAGGGGTTCCTTTCTTCCTTCCAGGACAGTGACTTTCAAACTGTGGGTCCTGTCCCCATTGGGTATCAAATGGTTCTTACACAGAGTTAGTATGTCAACTATTCTGCATATCAGATATATAGATGATGATTCATAATAGTAGCAAATTACACTTAGGAAGTAGCAATGAAAATAATTTTATGGTTGGGGGTGACCACAACATGAGGAGATGTGTTAAAGGATCTCAGCATTAGAAAGGCTGAGAACCACTGTTCCAGTATTGTTTAATCTCTGAAGTGTCAGTATCTGTAGTCTGTATTTTCTGACTATTCCTCTTTCCACAGCTGCCTGTTGGCTCCATTCAGTGGTTCTACTAACCATCTCCTCTGTGACTTTGTTTTGACCCTCTTCTTAGGGATTTTCTATGCTATAACCCCATTTCAATTTCTACCTAGAACTTATCACCATCTGACGAAGCATTTTGGATTTATGAGTTTGTATGCAACCCAAAAGAATGTGGAATTCACAGGGCAGGTGACTCCTGCCTTCTTTGCTATCTTTTCCCTTGGTTCCACAGATAGAGTTGTGTAAAAAAAAAAAAGTAGGATTTCAGTCTTTGTGGTCTATGAGTTCTCTGTTGCAGCTCTTCAAATTTGCTACTGTAGTGTAGGAAGAGGAGAGCCAATGATAGGCTGTATGGGGAGGAGTGATGAATTTTCTAATGAAACCTCAGGTATGGTTGGGATTTTATTTAATGTTTATCTATTGAGAAATGCTATCTCTCATTTTCTTTTAACCACATAAGGGTGTACAAGCCATTATATTCTCAAAGGCCACATGAAGTCAATGGGGCAGCTGGATTTGGCCCATGGGTTTTAGCTTACCAACACCTGATAAGGAGCATTTTCATTTGTTATTCAGTGAGAAAGGGCAAATTGTCTTTGAGAAGAATGGAGAAGCTTCCTAAAATACCATTAGCTCTGTTGCCATGCGGTTCCCTCCTAGGGGTGTCTGCAGGTCTCAAACCAATTCAGAAGGCATTTGCCAGGTATTTATTAGGTTAAATGGACCTCAATTAAGTGACTGGCCAAGGGGCAGCTAAACAAAGCACGAACCCATAGCTGAAACTAACATATTACCGTAATAAATCTAAAATGTCACAGGACTGAATGCAGTTTTCCACTGAAGTCTTTCTTTTCACACAGCAAAACATAAATTACTGAAAATAAAAACAAGATATGAGTAAATATTATGTATAAAATAAAATCACAGTTTCACTTATAGCATCTTTATTAACATCAAGAATACTCAGTGTGTGTGTGTGCCTACATGTATAAATAAATGTGTATGTTCAAGTGTATGTGTGGAGTCCAGAGGAGGACATCAGGCATCTTTTCCTTAATCCTGTGACATAGGGTCTCTGATCAATGTGAGTTCACCATTTTTCCAGTTTGTCTGGATGGCATCTCCCACATAAAACAATTTACAATAGATATATTAGTTACTTTACAAAGCGTCGCTATGCGAAAAAAAAAAACTGAAGTGAATAACTTGCAGGAGGATGCTTTACTTTGGTTCACATTTTTGGGGTTTCAGTACACTGTTGATTGTCCACACACTCTTGAACAGAACAACGTAGTGGCAGGAACATATGGCAGAGGGGTTTTATACCTCATGGTAGCCAAAATGCAGAAAAAGGGAAACAAACAGAAGAACCATCGACGGAATACCACTAAAGATCTATTCCACAGTCCTACTTACTCCAACTCAACCCCTACCTCTTAAAATATCTAACCACCCTAAAAAACAGTGACACCAGTTGAACCCAAAGTATTTATCCCTTGAGCCCACGAGGAATATTTTCTATTAAAGCCATAAAAAATTAAAACTTGTCAATATGTAAATACATCAGAGCTTTCAAATTAGATTACTGCTTCTCGTTGGATCCCACACATATTTAATTTACTCAAACCACAGACTTTTCTAAACATAAAGAAGAATAATAGTGCCTCCTTTTCCTTGAGTCTACACTAGCTGTATTCAACTTTCACTTGGATAAATATTATTTACACATTTTTTTCAGCACCAAAGATACAATGTAGAGGAAGTTTTATTGAGCCCCTGAGCACAGATCTAGGTTCCCAATATTGTCCTCTTTTTTTCATAGAATTACATATTTATTTTAAAGTGAAATATATATTCTTTGTGAATGCTATGCTTCTTCCAAATGTGAATATTTCAATATTTGAATGGCTTATTGACATCTAATTCTCCCACGACAGAGCTGAGCATTTACTGTATGTTTACTGCCTCTGTGAAAGGACGGTGCACAGCAACACTATCATTCAGAAAACAAAATACCCAATGAACTAATGAGCAGCAGTCAGTGGACATGGTGGGAAGTGAAAGAAAGCAAAAGTGTGCTCTAAAATGCAGTTATCACATGTTGGTTATGAATACTCTGTTATTTTTAAAACTCAGTCAACCTATGGGTGATTGGATAAAGAGATGAAGGCATCCTGGAATGAAAACTTATTATGCATAGAGGGTATCCTTTTTGGCCATGATGCTCATTTTAAGACTTACATGGTACGTGCTGGTGAAGAAAGAGAAAGTCAGCCACGTGTATTTGAAAGCATAGAAAAACACAAAAGAGAGTCTTCTTTTAAAAACCATAGGGAATTTGTTTGTAGTATGGTTTCTAAAGGATGAACAGGTTTCTAAATGATGAACAGCCAGTTCTTCCCTTCATTATAATCCTCATGGCTGCCCTTACAATTAGGTCCCAGAATGCATGCTCATGTGATTAAAAATCAAAAGCTCACAGCGAGAATGTGTTTACCCACAGCCTGCATATATTTCCTCTTTCTCGGGCAAGAGGCAAATTCAAGAACAATTTTTCACTCTGCTAACTGCCCATGACAACAATATCCCCTCTGCATGTTGCTTATACTTCAAAATGAGCAAGAAAATCTGACTTCTACAGTAACAAAAATTTTTAGACACTGGCAATTTATGACTCATAAAGGTATATATTTGTGACCAAGAAAATTAAGATCTCCAAAGAAGGTTAGAATCTATATGATGAATAGAATTCATATTGATAATTCTAGATTTTTTAAGTTGTGAAACTGTGGTGGTCATAATGAAAGACACAAGTGAAATTGAGATGCATTAGGGCTGGTGAGTTGGCTCAGCAATTAAGAGGGTCTGTTCCATCCCCAGCACTTACATGGCAGCACACAACTCTTAAGAACTCCAGTTTCAGGTGATCTGGTACCCTTTTCTGATTTCCACGGATTCAGGCATGCGAGTGGTGTACAGACATGCTTGCAGGCAAAGCACTCACAGGATAAAATTACTTATGAGTTCGATTTTTACATTCTGCACAAATATTCTTTGTTCTACCTTTCCAAAACTTCTGTTTTTCTTGAATGTACAGCTGAGACTTCCCTACTTTAACCTTCCTTTTTTATCAGTCTCAGAGTAGCCCACATTTTTATGCCTTTGAACTTATTTCTCTACAATAATGTAGAATGTTATGTAAAACAATTCAAAAGGCTATTGCTCCTAAACACATGAAACACTATTCAGGATCAAGTATTGTATTTTATTAACTTTCATACATCATTGATTTACATACAGGTTGGCACATAGTTGAAAGTCATTCCAGATACTGAAGACTGATTGTGGAGAAAGATAGGACCACATGAGTCAATAATACAAAATATTTTATGTTTTCTTCAATAAGCCTGTGTTGGCTAGTTTTATGTGAACTTGACACGAGCTAGGCATCCAAGAGGGACCCTCAGTTGAGAAAATCCCTCCATAAGATCTGGTAAGCCTGTAGAGCATTTTCTTAGTGATTGATGGGGGAGGGCCCAGTCCCCTGTGGGTAGTGCCTTGCTCCTGGGCTTGCTCAACCATAGTTGCTGCTTCAGCGCCTGCCTCTAGGTTCCCACTTGGTTTGAGTTGCTGCCTTGAATTTTCTCAATGGTGTGCTACATATCTCAGAATATGTATCCCACATAACCCTTTCCCCAACAAGTTACTTTTTGCCATGGTGTTTCATCACATCAATAAGACCCCTAATAAAGCATTACATGCTAGCAGACACATTTCTCAGTTCCAAGACTGGCTTGGACAGGACCACAAAAAGACAGACAAGGGAAGTTGAAGGGTTCATGGAAACAGACTTGTGTCTAAGTGATGCATTTTGCAGCATTGCCTGGAGTCTATTTTAGAGTGCTCTCCTACTAGTGACTTGGGGGTCTTCTGACTACAAGACTGTATCTTTTCAGTGATGTAAAGTTTAAGACCATATACAAAACAGAAACACTCAAATGATTTAAAAATCTTTTTAAAAGTATCATAGAGACTTGCATGTATAAAATCTGCAATATGTGCCAGTGGGTATTTTTTTAGTCTGTAAACAAGCTGTAGGTTAATACATAGAAGTCATATTACACCTTTTCATCAAAAAATACTACAGTCTCACTAATTATCAAGCTTATAATAATTTTCTAACTACAGTTCTCTGTGACTCTTCCAAATATAACATAATCCTTTAAAAGAGATCATATTTACAGTCCATATGTAGAAAATATGATTCAATCCTTCCTCTCCAACCTGCCTTCTTCACTCTCTCTCTCCTCCACCCTCCCTCTATCCATCCTCTACTACCAATAGGGCTTTATTCACCACTGTTAAAGTCTAAATTATGGAAAGATTCCTGGATTCCTGGTTCATATACAGCAGTTCAGCTCACTTGACTTTTTCATCTGTCTCATGACCAGCAACTCTCCCAGACCCAGTACCTTCCCTGTGAAAGTCTCTGCATTTTCCTGCTTCAAACTGGTGTTTCTTCTAAATTTTCTGTTTCCTGGGAGACACGTAGAGAAGAGAAGCCTTTTCTTTCCCCATCAGTGCTCCCTGAATCAGTGTATTGACTACTACTTTTAAGTGACTTTGACCTATCCAGGCACAGTTTCCATCATTTTCAAGATTTCAAGAAGATGTTGGTGTGTAGTGTGGGAGGGCCTCTCTGCGTAGATATTTCATAATGTAGTCAAAGCAGCACTGAGTATATAAAGTAAATAACCACCCACACAGTAGTGGGATCAATGGAAGCTTCAACCACGGTCAGCAACAGATGTTTTCCCAAATGTTAACTTCTATGGCATAGAACCTAAAGTGTTTGTGATTAACATGAAAATTCTCAATAGTTAGATCATTTCTGAATGCAATTTCATCATTTTGGATATGAACCAAACACATTTCCAATCCATGATCTTCGAAGCAACCAAGTTCAACGGTAGTTTCTTGGATTCTTGTATTATTTTCCCAGCACTTCTTATATTGTGTTCAGTATTTGAAAATGTTTCTTAGAAAATGGATGAAATTCTTTCTTCTTGCACTCCTTTTGTTATATTTTGAAAAGTACGTGTTCCTGCCAGGGTCCTGTTACTGCACCGAGAACCACAAGGGCAGGCAGGCAACTCACAGAAGAATTGAAAGGGGGCCATTTGTTTCTGAAATATGTTCAACAATCAATCCATTATGTTTTAGAACTTAGGACATAAAATGATTCTGGTTGTAGCTTGACTTAGGATTTTTTTTTTTTTTTTTGGAATCAGAATCTCTCATGTTTTTCTCAAACCCACAATCCTTCCATTTTATCTCCCTAAATTATGAGATAAAAGGCATATACCATTTTGGTCAAATATGTTATCTGTATATGATGTTCACTCAATGTTGTTGATTGAAATTACTTAATTATTATATTTCCTAAAGCAGCAACTGTTTAAATAAGGCTTAAAATCAGAGATGTTACTGTTAGGCTTAAAAATGTATTGCTGAATAAAAAAGCTTATAGCTAATCATTTGAAAGTACTTGATTAAATTTATTACAATAAGATTTTACTACTTTTAAAACTTTGACAAAAACTATTTTTAAAAATATTTCTTAAATATAAGAAAATGCTGAAATTCCAAAAAAATAGCAGGGAAGTATAAGTAATGACAATATTAAATAATCATTATTTTTATAAAAATACCTCTTTTACCCAAGACCACAACTGATGAGGTGTTGAAGAGGAAGATTAATGATGAGGTGTTGAAGAGGAGATATATGAATAGATGGATGAATATATAGATAGATAGATTATAGATGACTGGTAAATGATAGATATAGTATAGTACATGGGAAATAAATAGAATGGCAGATTGATACATAGATGATTGGTAGACAGATAGATGACATATACATATACTGCAGAAAGATACATAGTATATACAAAAAGAGTGAGAGAGAATATGAAATAACAGTTGAAATATTTATAGATGATAGATGAGAAATGCTAATGGATGATTGCTATATTGATGATAGTTAGCTAGGTTACCATCTACAGCCAGCTAAATAGATGAAAGAAATTAAATAATGACTATATAGACAATGATAGATGATAGTGACAGTTACATGATGAATATGTAGGTTGATGATATAGATAGTGATAAATCTATGGTTGATTGATATATATGATAACTATCTAGCTAATTGATAAGTAGATAGGAGATAATAGAAAGTAGATGACAGAGAGATTAAAAATTTGAATATCTATATGTGGGTATGTTTATGTATATACTAAGTATAATGATCAGCATGTGTTCTTTTATTTTCTAAATAAGCTTCTATGGAATAAGGCACTATTTTTATACTTTAAATTTAGGAATCTAAAGTTTGGGGGAGTTGAGCTATTTAGAAGAGACAACAGAACCAGCAGATGGTGTTTGACTGCAGGCTCGCTGGCTTCAGAGTCACTGTGGCCAGTCACAAAATCGATGTGCATGCATAATCAAGGAGGAGGGTTTCAGTGCCTACTGTGCCTATTCCTGAAACAATTGCAAGCTTCTTCCATGTTGGATTTCCAGCTTGCTTGAGAACAATATCCGTTTATTTTCTAAAGTAATTTCAAACACTCTGAAAACAAAATATAATCAATGTGGAATTATAATTAAGTTCCAGATCAACAAATTCTAGTGGAAAACAAATGCTAGCAGTCAGCAATCTCTGCTTGTTTTATGCTCTAATTGAATTATATAGCACCTACTCACTGTTCAATTAGCCTAATTATGGTCAACCCCAGTCTCTGCTATTAGGATAGGAGAAGAATATGAATGTGTAACTCTCTTGAAACCTGTCTTGTCACACGCATGATAAATAGGCTGTGGGCCTGACATGGGTCACGGCTATCCACACTGCAATAGAACTATATAATTAAAATGGTTGAAGTTAAAGTGATTTTTAATAAATTTATTATAAATCTTTATCTCTTAAGGTCATTCATATATATTCATGTAATGACGGTGAAATGTTGTGTAACTTTGTATTATTAGCTCTTCATTCAGTGAGGATAATATCAAGGTATTTTAGTAGTTCTTAAATAAACTCAAAAACTGCAACATTAATTTAGAAGTCCTTACAAGAATGAAGAGTGTTTCTTGGACAATTTAAGATTCATAAGAAGTAAACTTTAAACTAGTGCTATGTGCGTGTGTGTGTGTATGTGTGTTTAAATCTAAGCTAGAAAGTCCCTATTTAAAATAGAGCTGTAAAACCAAGGAACTTGCCTATCAAAAAACAAGAGCAAATGAACTTCTAACACTTTAAGAATTCCCAGTAGATTATACTGACATTTCTGCAACTCTTGAAAACATTTGCTGTTAATGTATCTACAGAGGCAAGACTCAGAAAATAAGCTAGCAGCAAGGCAATAATTTCTAACAACATCATTGGGAGCTGTGTACATGTAACTGATACAAATTAAGAAACAGTTGTCTGGTTGCATTATTCCTAGAAATCAAGAAGATGGAGAGCACTGAAGGTGATAGTTTTGCCCCAAAAGATAGGAATCTTGTGTGCACTTGTGTGCAGTATGTCTGGAGGTCAGAATTCAATGTCAAGTTGTTTACTTTCTCTGGGTTCTCTCTCTCTGTATATGTATATATATTTACACACATATGTGTGTATGCATGTATGTACGTATCTATGTGCGTATATATTTATTTATAGTTAGTTATTTGTGCATGTTATTTGCATACGCCACAATATCCACATAACATAATGCATGTAGGTAGAGGTCAAAGACAATACATAAGAATCAGTTCTCCCCTTCCAGTATGTGAGATCCAGGAATCAAACTCAGTTCTTCAGGCAATGCATCAGATATATTTATACACTGAGTCATTCCACCAGCCCCCTACTTTTGTTGTGAGACAGGATTTCTGATTGAATCTGGAGCAAGCAATTTTAGCTAGATCAGTGAGTGAGTGCCTGCGATCAGCCTGGCTCTAACTCTGGGAGCTATGATTACAGGCTCAAGCTGCCATCCTTGGACTTTACAAGGATGCTGGGGATTTAAACTTAGGTCCTCAAGCTTTTTAGTTCTCCAGCATGTATTTTGATAATCTTTAAATTGCTTACCAATATTTAGGAATAAATGGTTTTTATAGAAAGACTTGCAACTTCAGTATCTTTAAAAAAAATACGTTTGTTAGGGGATGCTTCCAAGGTGATGTCCTGAATTTGAGTAAATGTCGTTACTCTGGACAGATCCTGCAGTTCACTGAGGCCATAGTTTCTGCTGCCCCTAAAATGTCGCATAAGTTCTACCACAGTCATTAACCTTTTATGTGTGACTCTGCCAGACACAGAAATGTGAATGAGAAAGCTTCAGGCTAAGAAGACGTGGACTACTCTGCCCAAACTTGAACTTAGTTCCCTTAACATTGATGGAAAACTTGATTGACACTTTTTTGTCCCTAGAGTCTAACATAGTATTTGACATTTCCATTGGAGTTTGTTGAGCAGACAGGTTTGTCCAAAGGTCAAAAAATAAGTGGTGAGCTGGACTGGGAATATAATCTTGGGGGATACAAACATAGCTATTGAATTTTGAAGACTTTATAACCTCAAATAAATAGTACATTAAGTAGTTCACTAAACTAACTGGCTGTCAGCTGAGTCAATCAAAGTCAAATCATTTTTAATATGTGAGAACTTTGAACCTAATATTTTCTTCCCTTAGGGAACGAGCAATTATCTGTGTAAATGACTTCCAATGGCATATTTATGGATAAAAAAGATTTGCCCAGTTTTTTCTTCAAATCAAACAAAAATGCTAAGAGAACAAAAATTTCCCTAAAGTATAATAAGGTGATTATTTAAGAAAAACATTGTATAAGAGGAATATTTTTAGGAATTTTACCATTTCTAGTGTGTGTAAATGAGCAGATATGTTTTAGTGTGTGAGAAAATTTCTATAAAAATTCAGCACTTTAATTGGCCATAAGTTAAGTAAATGGTAAAAATCCTGAAACTTTGAGACTTACAAATAGTTATACCAGATAAAATAAATAAATAGTTAAATAAAGTAGGTCTTTGTTTTAGAAAAAAACAAAATATTTTTACCAACACATTTGGCCATTCTAACTAGGAACATCTTCAAAATGCATTTTTAATGACTAAAGAATATGTTTCTGGCTTTTCTTTGGGCACTGAGAAGAAAGCACAGCCCTGCCCAGCACCATTTTGATGAGCAGGACAAGGAGGCCCATACATATATGTGGTGACATTTTGTTTGTGAGCAAACAAATAAAGCTTGGCTGAAGATCAGAGTGTAGAACTAAGCCACTAGTTACCCATAGAGGCCAGGCAATGGTGGTACACATCTTTAATTCCAGGACTCAGGAGGCAGAGGCAGATGGATCTCTGTGAGTTCAAAGCCACACTGAGCTACACGAGATTGATCCAAACTAAAAGAGAAACAAAGCCAGGCAGTGGTGGCTCATACCTTTAATCCAGTACTTGAGAGTCACATGTCTTTAATCCCAACATTAGGGAGGAAGACAGAGACAGGAAGGTCTATGGCTAGGCAGAACAAGGAATATAAAGTGGGAAGAGACAAGAGCTCAAAGCATTTAGTCTGAGGACTTGTAGAGACAGATACCCTATTAGGTTTGAGGATTTCATAGAGGCAAGAACTCGTGTCTGACTGCTATGCTTCTCTGATATTTCAGCTTTCACCCCCTAATACCTGATTCTAGCACTACACACATGCCCAGAGCAAGCAAATGTATGGCGTGATATAGGAGAGGAAGAGACAGAATGGTTCATGCCCTGTGTACAGCGGCAGGTCTGAAGAGGTGAAAATGGTGAATAAGGCTGAGGTGGATGGCTTGCTTGTCACCTGGGTCCCCCTTGATGCCTGAGACTGGGCTGCTGCCAGGGCCCATATCAGGGTTCACGAACCTGCTGCAGCTGTGACCTGTGTTGAGATCCATGGCTACTGACACCACCAAAGGCCAAGAGGATACAGGCCTGCATGGAGTTGGCCTGGCTCCTCACTGGATGCAAGGTATGGGAGACCTGATCCTGCCTCTAACTTCTGTGACACTCAGTAGAGAAGGTCCTATACCTCACTTGGGTGGCACAATAGAACTGACCATATTTTTAGGGGCGTGGACGAGCTGTCCCCGAGAATATGAGAGCAGTGTGGTGGCATGCTAAGGAAAGATGCCTTCCCCCTTGCCTTCACCCCCCACCCCGCCTCCGCCACCAGCTACAGCACTTAGTAGAACAGAAGGACCCTTCACTTCTCCTGGGCAGCACAGTAAGAGCTGACTTTGTAGATAGGGGCTTGGGTGCGCCAGCCCAGAGAACATGAACATGGGAGATCTGGTTTCCCTGCTCATCTGCTATACAGTATTATGAGAGGGAATGATGCCTCCTCCTACCCCCTCACCCGATGTGACAGGTAGGAGAGCTGGCCCTGAGACTAGACTGGGAGAGCTGACTCTGCCCCTTACCAGTTGCAGCACTCACCAAAGCAGGCCCTGCACCCTGCCTGGGTAGCACCATAGAGGGGACCTTGCTGGTGGGGGTGCAGGTGAAGCAGTCCCACTACTCATCTGTCATCCGCCATGTCATGTGGCAATGTGGGTGAGGGAGAGATACACCCTCTTCCCCATTCCTGCCACCTGCAACTGGTGAGTTTGCTAATCCTCTGCCCCCCCACACCCCGCTATCAGCTACAGCATCAGGAAAGAGGGCCTTGCACTGTGCCTGGGCAGTACAGTAGAACTGACCCTGCTGCCGGAAAGGATTACGTGAGCCAGTCCCTGAGAATGAAACAGCCTCTGGAACATGCGTGTGGGAGATCTGGCCCTGCTCCTCATGTGCCATATGGATGGTGAAGAAGAGATGCTGCCCCCACCCTTCACCCCTCACCACCTGTGATAGTTGAGGGAGCCGGCCCTGAGGTCACAAGAGTGGAAGACATGGCTCTGTTTCTCCCCATTTGCAGCACTCAGGAGATTAGCTCCTGTACCTCATCTGGGCAGCACAGTAGAGCTGGCCCTGGTGATATAGATGTGGGTAAGCCAATCTTGAGGGCATGAAAACAAGAGAACCAGTCCTGCCCCCTTACCCCTTAGTACATAGCTCACTCTGGCAGTGTGTGTGGGGGGCTAGTGGGATGTCCAACTCTACAACTACCCAGGCCCAGAACCATGACTATGAGTTGGCACACCCCAATACCCACCCCAACTGTGATATGCCAGAGCATGTGAAGTGGCATGTCCTGCATATCCAAAAACTGCAGGACAACAACGGGATATCTAAGAAGAGCCCTATTGAGGGCTCCGTTGCTCTGTTATAGCAGAAACCAGAGTGTGCCTCAAACCACACCAATGTCTCCGCAATGAACACTTGCAAGTACAGATACACGGATTAAAGGATTTACTGCATGACTAAAGGTGTCACGCTACAGCTTTTACAATGAGATTTTCTCTCCTTTTTTCTTTTCTTTTATCTTAAATTATATTTTACTTGGGGGGAGGGTGCAAGGACAGAGAGTGGATACAAATGGGTGAGGTGATGAATGGGATTGAGATGCTTGGTGTGAAAGCCACAAATACTACTACTACTACTAAAGACTGTATGTCCAGCTCTGTTCTCCATCTATTCCCCCAGATCTGATACCCCAGTCTCATGCCCATCTCTGCAATAGCACTTGCTTTATCTCAGTCCCCAGCCACAGCAGGTCCATCCACAGGCCACACCTGACAGGAATGTAGGTAGAAGGCCTACAGATCCTCTCTTCTCCATCTGTTTCCCCAGAACTAATACCCGTCTCATCTCAAGCTCTGCAGCAGAATATGAGTGACAGCTTGCTCTGTCGACCCCATTCAAATCTCCTGTGGATCCAACAGATCTTTCTCTTCTGACCACCCTCCCCTCACACGGTGCTTTGTCTCAGACCCCAATCCCAGAAAACACCACCTTCTAACCCAAGTGGCCCTTCTGTCAGGGCAACAAGTAGGCTGGCAGATGATCCACATCTCTTCTTCTTCTCCCCCAGATCTAATCCCCCAGCCTCTTCCCCAGTTCTAAAGCAAAAACCCTGCTGTGGTCTCCCTTTCCTCTCTGACCCATCTCCCATGGATCACAAAGATCTTCTCCTCCAACCTTCATTCCCCCAACCCACCCCACTATCCCAGCCTCAAAGATGAGCAGCATTCACTGGGAACACACCACCTAAGCAGGGCCAGGGAAACAGGCAAGGTAACTGAATGTCTTCATCACTCCTTCCTTCCCGCCAAATCCCAGTCTCATCCCCAGGTCTACAGTAGAACACCAGTGGCAGCCTTCCTGGCCCCTCTGCTTCCATCTTCTGTGGATCCCTTAGATCTTCCTCTTATAACCTCTCTCTCCATTTGATTTTTTATCCCAACTCCCAATAGCAGACACTCCCAGCTAACCCACAGCCTCCCCTGCCAGAAAACCAGGTAGAGTGTCAATAGATCCCATCTTCTCCCTCTGTTCACCAGATCCAATCTCCCAGTCTCATCTCCAGCTCTGCAACAGAACACCTACATTATCCCAGCCACCAAGTCCAGCAGGCACTCCCTAGTAATACACAGACCACCACTGCCAGAGAATCAAGCCTGCAGACTGGACGCTCTAGATTGCACCTGCGAGTCTCATCCCTAGAACAATAGTGATGAAGAGAGATGACCTCTCTTTACTGTCTCCCCTATTTCAAGGTGAAATAAGCATCACCTTGTTGAACACTCTGATCTCATCCCTCTTCTGAACCTCTCAGACTCTAGCCTAACCCCATTTCTAAGTGTCATCTCCCAATACACAGGAACACATTTTCCCAAGAACCCTTAGTGGCCACAACTATCAAGTCAAAAGAAACACACAGGTACAGACAACACACAGGCACCACACTCTCACAAAATCCCGAGAGAAAGCAGAAACTGTGGAAACCTGAAGGAGGATGGTCATATGTCTATTGGTTAATAAAGAAACTGCCTTGGCCCTAATAGGACAGAAAATTAGGTAGGCAGAGTAGACAGACAGAATGCTGAGAGAAAGAAGCAGATTCAAGCCATGATTCTCCTTTCAGAGGCAGATGCAGGTTAAGATCTTTCCTGGTAAGCTACCACCTCATGGTGTTACAATCATTAGAAATGGGTTAATCCAGATGTGAGAGTTAGCGCCAATAAGAGGCTGGAACTAATGGGCCAGGCAGTGCTTAAAAGAATATAGTTTCCGTGTAATTATTTCGGGTAAAGCTAGCTAGTCCGGGAGCCGGGTAGCGGGAAGTGGCCTGCTGCTCCTGTTATTACAGAAACCTATCCCACAAAGGTAAATCCAGAAATCAGCACCTAAGCTTATCATTAATCCAATTCCAGAGGTCTAGAGATCAATACAAAAACACAATAAATAACAGCCTGGGCAATGAGTCTCCACTAGATCCCAGTTATCCTACCACAGCAGGGCCTGAATATTCCAACAAAGCTGAAGCAAAAGAAAAACACTTTAAAACCATTTGTATGAAGATGATAGAGTTTCTTAAAGAGGGAATTAATAAGTCCCTTAAAGAAATCCAGGAAAAATCATCCCAAGTGAGGTAACCCAGCCTCCGAAAGACAAACATGTAATGTATTCACTCATAAGTAGATATTAACTATAAAAAAATAAGGATAACCATGCTATAATTCACAAACACAGAGAGTCTAGGTAACAAGAATAGCACAAACGGGGACACATGGATCTATCTGGGAGGGAGAAATAGTGGAGATATCCTAACTGGACCGGGGTACATGGGAACTTGAGGCATTGGGTTGCAGCGGTGGGTGGAGAGGGAGAGAGCTGAGAAGGGAAGCTTACACAAGTCTCCAAGGATGGCCCCAACTGAGACTCCTGGCAGCAGTGAACTAGCCCTGAGATGGGCCTGGTTGTCACCAGAGAGTCTTCATCTAGCAAGTGACAGAAACAGATGCAGAAACCATGCAGTGGGGCATTGGAAATCCTGCTGAGGAGAGGAGAGGGAGGGGGGATTGTGGTGTGGGATCAGGGACAGGAAATAGCTTGCCTGGCTCATGGGAATTTACAGAGTCTGAACCAACAGCCAGGGAGTCTATATGAGACTGACTTAGGCCCTCTACAAACGTGAGACAGTTGTGTAGCTTGGTCTTTTTATGAGACTCCTGGTAATTGGAGCAGGGGTTTTCTCTGGTGCTTTGGTTTGCTCTTGAGAACCTAATCCTCATGTTGGATTGCCTTGCCCAGACTGAATACAAGGGGAGGTGCTTGACCTTATGGCATATTGATAGACTATACTTTGTTGATGCATAGGGGAGGCCTGTCCTTTTCTAAGCTAATAATACAAAGGAGGAAAACTGAGGGGAGGAGGGGAAGAGGAGAGGAGAAGGGTATTCAATCTTTTGTGAGTATCCAACCAATGTCTGATTTGATTTACAGCGCACTCCCCAAGAAGGAATTCATATTTGACACTTACGTAATCAATAACCAGAGACGAGATATCCTAGAGACATAGGGTAAAAATCAAACACAACTGTCTTTAAAATGTTTGAAAAGTATCAATAAAGTGACTTCTAATGATTCTACTATACTCATAGATCAGTGCCTTAACCAGTCATCATCAGAGAGGATTCCTCTGGCTGCAGATGAGAAAAGATACAGAGATCCACAGACAGACATTTTGCTGAGAGATAGTCTAGAGTGGGAGGTCTTCATCAAATCTCTTCCCTCGGAGCTCAGGGAATCCCATGGAAGAGAAGATGGAAAATTTATAAGAGCAAGAGGACGTGGAGGACACCCAAGGGAACTAATTAACTAAGGAAGGCTCATATGCACTCTCAGAGATTGAAACAGCAAGCACAGGGTCTTCGTAGGTCTACAAAAGGTCCTCTGCATAGCTTAGTATTTTTATGGGACTCCTGATTGAGAATGAGTGGGTCTCTGACTTTTCTGCCTGCTCTTGGGGCTGTTTTCTTCATATTGAGTTGCCATGTGCAGTTTCAATGTGATAGTTTTTGCTTCATTTTAATGATATTTTATTTTGTCATGTTTGGTTGTTATGTCTTAGAAGCCTGTTTCTTTCTTTCTTTCTTTCCTTCCTTCCTTCCTTCCTTCCTTCCTTCCTTCCTTCCTTCCTTCCTTCCTTCCTTCCTTCCTTCTTTCTTTTTTTCTTTCTTTCTTTCTTTCTTTCTTTCTTTCTTTCTTTCTTTCTTTGACAACATTTCTCTGTAGCTTTGGTGCCTGTCCTGGAACTAGCTCTTGTTGACCAGGCTGGCCTCAAACTCACAGAGATATGGCTGCCTCTGCCTCCTGAGTGCTGGGATTAAATGCGTGAGCCACCACCACCCAGCTAAAGCCTGTTCTTTTCTGATGAGAGCCAGAAAGGGAGTGGATCCAGAGGGAAGGAGACATGGGGTAGTAGGGGGAGGGGAACTATAAACAGGGTATATTATATATGAAAATGATCGATTTTCAATAAGAGAAAAAAAAAACAAAAAAAAGAAATAAAGAGGAAATATTTTTGATTTTTGTTTTGAGTTTTAACTGTCCCATAGCAAGTATAAATGAACATTGTCTACTATGACATTTTCCCATGCATTATTGTACATAATTACATTGAGTTTTAAAAGAATTGAAACTAAAACAGCATTCATCAGACACCAGGATAGTAGGGGAGGACTGAGAAAAATTTATCTGTGAGTTTTGTGTCCTTGTGCTTTAGCTAGGAGTAAGTAATAAGTTTGTGAAATATATCATTTGACTGATGCCAATCATGCACCTGGGAATGCTCTTCTGAATATTTCAAAAATTATTTTCAATGTTATCCTACAGAACTCTTTAAAGCCATTTAGGAAGTGAATCCGCACAAGTATATGAGACACCATGTTTAATCACATTTGAGTTTCCTTCCTATTTTATGAAGACATTTTCTTTGTTATTAAACTTGGTTTCCTTGCAAAGTGTTACCGATGGGTAGAAAATGTGAAGCCTTCTGAACAGTTAGCCACTTTTTTGTTTGTTTACTATTATTTTTTTTTTTGACAAAGTATCCTCGAACTCACTATGTACATCAGGAACAAACTATGTAAAACAGGCCAACCTTGAACTCACAGACATCAACCTGTCTCAGCCTTTCAAATTCTGGTATTAAAGCACAGGAAATTACAGACACACTAGCATAACCACTTCTAATCACTCAAATAATTGTGTATTGCAAACTGTTTTAGAGATAACATAAAATGGCGGGTGAAAACAACTACACTCAAAAGTTACAATGGCAGATTGTTTGTTGAAGATTGACAACAGTGGAGTGACAGTGTGTTAAGGCCTTTGTAGTACTCTGACAAACATAGTATGCATGCTGCATGTGCATTTAAAAAACATTACGGATCACAGAGGTTAATAAGTGTATCTACCTAGGAATATAGCTATTAAAAATAGTGAGATGCCTCAGAGGTTAAAGGGCCTTGCCTCTAAGCCTCATAAATGAGTTCAGTCCACAGAACTGAACAATAACAACATATTGTGCAAGAAAAAAATAAATTCCAGCGTGTTGTTTTCTGACCTCCACATGTACACTCTGTATGTGTGTGTGTGTACACAAAGAAACCCTCACACAGATACACACACAGATTATATATATATATATATAAAATAAATATATTTAATATTGTAAAGTAATTAATAATTAACATTTTTCCTGTTGCCATTGCGCTGACTATAATCCACAGGACTGAATATTGCAAAATGATTTTGCACTACTAGAACCTCAGTGCTAAGGGATGCTTAATGCTTGCAACAGGCATTAAACAAAAGAACCAGAATGTCTTTTATCCATTTTAACAGAAATACAGGCACTTAAAGATTGGGTGTGGACACTCATTAGCTTTTAATATTTTACTATGTGACAGGCTCATTAGGAGGTGCTATATAAGTACCTATTTGATGTTGTAATTTTAAAACCTTATTATTAACTTCAGATCCTTAATATCCATTTACTACATCCACAACTAAATCTAGAATATATCAAAAATATAAAAAGGTACTTTTCTTCGACATAACCATTTGGGTTGGTGTGCTTTTTTTTTATTCAAGGGCATTTGACTGCCTTGGGTTTCTTATCTAACACATATAAATTTGCAAAATTATTAAAATGAGGCTGATTCATAAAACAAACACTAAGCCTCATTTATCACTTTCAGGATAGTCTCCATGCTTTTTTGATTAATACTTTTATTAGAGGCATTCAATAAAGATAATGCAAAATTAAATGGATTTTGCCAGAATACATTATGGCCATTAAAATGAATCAGACTATTAAATGGAGGGAAAAAATAAAATCTGAAAAAGAAATATAATTCCATATAGCTTATGACAGCATCCATTAATCAAATAGCTAAAATTTGAGAACTTTTGTGTGGAAAGAAAGGAATGTAGATGCATTCAAGAGTTTGTCATTAGGGTCTCATTCTCTGAAGAAAACACCGCAAGACAGGAACTGGCTTAGACTGGTCCTAAAGACAAGTTTTGTTTTGTTTTGTTTTTTCCCCAATTTCCCATGATGCATCTATAAGCATTCACCATTATTGATAACAACATGAAACAAGATAAAGATACAGGCCAGTGATACAAAACCAATCTGCACTCCAAAAATTTCCAAAACCTGTTGGAAGTAGTCACATGAGTTTTTGTCTTTTCATTACTCCTCTCTTATTATTAATATTCCCTTTTATGAAATTGCCTTCAATTTCCAATTACCTCAACAACAAGATAGAATGCTTTCCTGACTTTAATTATTGGACTGCACAAGGTTTTGGCATTTAAGAGTTCCCCTTAAATAATAACATAGATTACAGGATAAACATTTGCCTAAAAACATAGTAGTGCATCTTATATTAATTCAAAGACTCATGATTAAGATCATTTTTAGCAAGCACCAAATTCCTGCTATGAATGCTTTTTAATATTGTCTATGTTTTATGCCATTTCTGAAATTTATTATTTATTGACATAATAGATTTTTAGGTGTCAGTTATGGTTTGGAGAACTCAGGGAATAATTGAAATTTCTTTTACTTTCCTATTGCCTGCTGACAAACTTAATCAAACAAAAAGCTGAATTTTTTGATTGTGTAGTTAAAATTTTGGGGCAATTTGAGTTGATCTTAGAAGGAAAAGTACAGTATAAATGATCCTAAAGAACATATA
Organism: Neodon shergylaensis; assembly: GCA_025134845.1. Classification (NCBI taxonomy): domain Eukaryota; kingdom Metazoa; phylum Chordata; class Mammalia; order Rodentia; family Cricetidae; genus Neodon; species Neodon shergylaensis. The sequence continues at coordinate 13,060,329 of JABTXL010005167.1, read as the reverse complement.
GTATACTTGGAAAGGTAAGAATTATTTGTTCACAAATTGTTCATAAAACAGTAAAATGTTCTAAAATGTTTGAGACCATATTAATCAAGAAGGAGTGGGGAGAAGGAGGAGGAGCCAAATTTTGATGGTGATGGAACAAAGCATTGTCAAGATGCCAGGAAATTAACAACTGAGCTCAAGAGCTAATGCACCACAGGGAATGTGGTCAGGAGTTAGGATTAGCACTTCCGTGGCTGGGCATAGTACATGAAGTGAGACAAAGGCAGGGTGATCAAATGGAAATACTCTGGTGTTTGTCATTAAAAGGTATATTCGGCATTTGTCACTTTTTGTATGCTATGCCATGTACATACAGACTTCTGGGAGAAAGTATGTTCTGGTAGTGGCAGATATGAGCCTCATTTATTTTGTGACTACCATTTATCATTCAAGTTAAGTGACCTGAGTGAGCAATCCTTTAAGATTTAGCTGCCTTCAATCTTTGAAGAATATAGCTTTCCTTCCTATCCCATTGTTCCCTTCCATCAAACCTATTACTAACTTTGACATTGATATAGATGAGGATTCCAATACCTTAGGCTTTGCAAAGCCTCTATCTGCTCCTTAACCTCTTTAGACTCAGAAATTCTGCCCTGCCCACTTCACTATTCACTCCTGTGGTCATTAAGAATAAATACTTCAAAGCTCCTTAATCTATATTGTAGCCATTAATCTCCCAATAAACCATCTCTTATCTTTCAATTTCATCACTATGGAATCCTTGTTTAATTTATTCTTCCATCTCTGGTGGCTTCCAGTTAGGTATCCTTGAATCTTTTGACCTTCCATCCACTAGGGTCATCACAGTCTCACCTCCCTCTTAATGCCTTTTGTATATTTGTTTATAGACACAGGATACCTCTCTGTAGTTCATGCCGACTGGGAACTCATAATATCATTCCTGTCTCAGCCTCAAAAGTACTGGGATTTCAGGTTTGAGCCACCAAGTAGCCTCACTTCTCTTCTTATCTATTTTAGATACATGACCCAACACTATAATTAGTTACTTACAAGTATGCTACAGTCCCTTAGTCTTTGCCTTTCATCATTGTTCTTAACAAACTACCAGGTATGGTTAAATTAAAGACTGTGTTATTTAAGGTCTATTCTTTAAATCACTGAATACTGTGGTATTGGTGGAGTAATAAAACCAATGTGTCTCACCTTAAATTCATAAAAGAAAAAAATTCTGTTTGACTCTCAGTACTCACCTGGAAGTTTTAGGTTGTCCTATGTAGTTCACTCTCCCCTTTAACATTAATCCCTTCTGTCTTCTTCAGCTTTTACTATCTTCTACCTCTAATTATCCCACCTACTTTTTTTAAAGGCTAGAATCATTCTTTTAAATTCTCTCTAAAAAGGAAAACGTTCAGAAGAATATTTTCACATCTTTTCCCAACCTAGTTTATCAAGTGAGATCTGGGTCATCTACTCAGCTGTTTCCATCCCTTTGAAATGTCCCCTGAATTATTTTTTAATCAATTAATAATTTTTATATATCAATCCCAGTTCCCTCTCTATCCTCTCCTTCTGTTCCCCCCTTCCGTCCACCCCACCTCAGTCCCCCATCTGCTCCTCAGAGAAGCTAAAGCCTCCACTTGGAAGTCAACTAAGTCTGTCTCATCATCTTGTTGAGACAGGACTAAGTCCCCCGCCCCTGCCAATGCCTAGAATGAGTAAGGTGTCTCTCCATAGAGAAGAGGCTCTATAAAGTCAGTTCATGCATTAATGTTAGATCCTCATACCACTGTCAGTGGCCCCATATTCTGCCCAAGCCACACCACTGTCACCAGTATTCAGGGGATCTAGTTTGGTCCTATACAGGTTCCCCACTTGACAGTCCAGAGTTAGTAATCTTCCTGTAGTTCGGGTCAACTGTGTCTGTGAATTTCTCCATTATGGTCTTGACCCTTTTGCTTATATTATCATTCATCCTTCTCTTCAGTTGGATGTTGGCCCAGTGGTTAGTTGTGGGTCACTGTATCTGTTTTCACCTGATTCTGGCAGAGGGTTCTAGTTTCTCAGCGGTTATGAACTGTAGGCTAGTTATCTTTTGCTTTTTGTCTGGTATCTACTTATGAATGAGTATATACTTTTATTTATCTTTCTGGGTCTGGGTTACCTAGCTCAGCATGATTTTTTCTAGTTGTTTCTGGGTCTGGGTTACTTGACTCAGGATGATTTTTTTTATGCTAGAGAGACTTTTCCTGAACATTGGCTTATCTACTT
>JABTXL010005167.1:13043246-13058051 GCA_025134845.1 Neodon shergylaensis | reverse complement strand
TTCCTTCCTTCCTTCCTTCCTTCCTTCCTTCCTTCCTTCCTTCCTTCTTTCTTTCTTATTTATTTATTTATTTTATTAAAAATTTCCGCCTCCTCCTCCCCACCTCCCATTTCCCTCTGCCTTCCCTCATTCCCCTCTCCCTCCCTCTCCAGTCCAAAGAGCAGTCAGGGTTCCCTCCCCTGTGGGAAGTCTAAGGTCCTCCCTCCTCCATGCAGGTCTAGGAAGGTGCACATTCAAACAGACTAGGCTTCCACAAAGTCAGTACATGCAGTAGAATCAAAACCCAGTGCCATTGTCCCTGGCTTCTCAGTCAGTCCTTATTGTCCGCCACGCCAACTATCATCTCAACATTTTTGTTATCAGCCCATTTCCTATATCACTTTCACTCTTGTATATTTTATTAGTTCAGTTTCTTCTACTGTAACAAAATTCACGAATCCACATTAGTTATAAAAATAGCTTTATATATGTGACATTTCTTGAGATTCAAGGACATGCTTTGGTGTTAACTTGGTTGTAGTGAGGATTACAGATAGATTTGCACCAGCAATACTGTTGAAGAATCCTGCACTTAAGGCTGCAGCTCACCATGCTCAAATAGCTCTGTGATCTCTGAACAAAATGTAGAACTCCTTTTCTCAGCAGGACTTCCCTTCTCTGCCTAACCTTATTTGGAAGATGATGCTGCATGGAACTCCCTACAAAGGCTTCATGACTCAGCACATAAGTTTCCTTCTTTATTCTTGCAAGCTCTGGTATTTGAATTGGTGCATCATTAATCATTAATATTTGTCTGTCCTCAATTAGGTCTGCATATGCAAATTAGGTATATTCCCTCTTTTGTGTCTTTGCTTTCCACTCCTCCTTGACTCAAGATATAAGCTAGCCCCATTGCTTAAATAAACTGAGCTGTCTCTCTGAAGCTGACTCTGAGAAGTACTTTCCATCATGCTAAGAACTGTCTGAACCCAGCTCATCTCTTCTGCTCCCTTTGCCTTCATGGGACAGAGACCAATAACCCATGAGGAAAAGAGGGATCCACACAATATGATATACAAAGTGGAAAGACCATATCATGATATAAAAACCCAAATTGTTTCCAGACCCTATAAGTACTACATTAATTTCTTCTAAGATCACATTCTCAGTGGATAACCTTCCACTAATCCCACTTTAAAATTTCAATTTTAGTATTGAGTTTCCAAAGAATAAAAAATATAATGGAGAATATATTCAAGCCATATTATCCCTTTCTTTGTTTTTATTACCCACCAAAATATAAACTCAATAAGAATGCTTTCTTATGCTTATTTTATCTTCATGGTATTATAAATGTCTGAAAATCATCACTTATAAAATACCCATTTGTGAACAAAGGAATAAAACAAACTCTGATGTTTTTCAACTCATTGCCTGCCACAGAAACAATGCTGAGCAAAAGAGGCTGGGAATACAATAATAAGCACATATAATCAAAACAAGACTATAATAATCTACAACAAAGATAAACTTTCAAATATACTATGTAAAAGAAATAGTATACAGAGCATAATAAACAGCATTACTATAAAGTAAGCATGTAGAAAACAAATTTAATGTAGAATTCTTACAAAAGACTATTCTTTTTACTTTATAACAATGACAACGTTGTCAAAATCCTCAAACATATATGCACAAAAGCATACACATGTGCAAATGCACACATGCATGTGAGTGTGTGCGTGTACACAGACACAGACACACACATGGAGAGTACTCTTTAAAAGTCAGTAGTAGTGAAATCCAAACTTTTTCTTGAAGAAAGGAAATGAAGTTGTTGTTCTTCCATGCTTCTTTAAGTTTCAATTTGTGTAAAGTCGGGTCTCTTGCAGGTCTTGAAAAGAACATTAAATTAAGTACTGATGGAGCAGTGTGACTAATACTCTTTTCTATTCTTCTAGACTTGTGAATCTGCCCTGGGTAACAACCGTTGTATAGTGAAATTTGATCTCTTTGCCTTGGTTCAGGAGGCAAATACGATCTTTGCAACAGAATGTAAGCATGTAGTTTTAAATGATGGGTTTACATTCAAAGTACATAAGCTTCCTATTATTGGGCTTGAGAAAAACATGTCTGAGCACTGAATATCTTCCTTTTGATATTATAAAGTTTCTGTAACTGTAGTGAGTTTTCTTTGTTTCACTTCAATGCAACTCATTTAACCAGGGATGAGTGTACACAATGTTGGCAGTGATATGTTGGCCACTTTAGAAGATATCAAATGATCCGGGTGTGGAAAATGGATTCTGTCTCCTGAATGAGTCCAGCAGAATGACTACAGCTGCTCAGAGGGCTGTCTTGAGAGGACTGTGAGCTTTGATTAGAATTAAAGGGAAAATGACATGATCCATGAATGATATCTGACAGAAGAGACAACGGCTGAATCACTGCACAAATATTGACTGTTTTCCATGATGGGATTTGATAGTCATTGTTCTTAGGTAGCCACAGGCCACTAAGCAGGATTAATTCACAGGACTCTTTGGCACAGTTAAACTTTGTCCTTTACTCAAATAGACATAACATAACAAAATATTAAATAAATGTTTTCCATATCCTACTTATAGTAAAGCTAAACAGACTGTACCCCACTTTGTAAATGTAAACCTGTCTGTCAACTAGAGAATAGGTAACCATTTTATATATTATTAGCCTTGTAGGATTAGGATACCTTGACCAAATTTTTCTCATCACTAACTTTAATGCTGTATTCTAGCCAGATCATCCAGATTATTAGAAAACATTTGAGAATTGAAAAGGGGAAAGTAAATAGATCAAAGCACAATACATGTTTGGATTTTGTAAATCCAAGTCAGAAAGATTGAATATTTGTGGTCCTTCTAAATCTTTGTATTCAAACCACTAACACCAAATGTGATAGGAAGAATTTCGTTAACCATTATTTGATGCAGAAGGCATGTTCCAGAATGAAATATGTGGCATAATATTTGCAATTATACACACATATATACTTATGTATGTGTGTGTGTGTACATATCCCATATCTGTGTATACAGAAACTGGTAATTTAGACATGTGAAAGTGATCATGTTGATTATTTTTCAGAGTGCACAAAGGGGAAGGTTGGAAAAGCTGTTTTCTTACATGCTTTTTAATTATATTGATATTCTTATGTAGGGGAAGCCCAGCCCAGGGGGGGCGTGTTTGCCTCGGGCTAAGGTTTACATATAAATCTGGCAAGCATGAGCCCCACCGGTCCCCTTTTTTTATTTCCTGCTTATCACTGGATCCCTGATGTTGTAAGCTATTCCCTCATTAAAGTTTACTATTTCATATTAAGCTAGCCTGGTTTTATGCCACATTATTTTGGCGCCCAACGTGGGGCTCAAACCCATGACCCTGTGATTAAGAGTCTCATGCTCTACCTATATTTATTTTTAAAATTTGATGACATTTAGAAAAACTTGAAAATGTCAGGTGTCAGGTGTGTGTGTGTGTGTGTGTGTGCATGCATAGGTATGTGTATGATAAGTGTAAATGTGAAAGTCAAAGGACAACTTAGAAGTGTTGATTCTTCTCTTCGGCCATGCAGGTACCAAGGAGGGAACTCACATCAGCAGGTTTTGTGGCAAATACCTTTACCCAGTAAACCATCTCACTGGATCTATACAATTTAGTTTTAACTGTACATGTGATTGTGGAGGGCAGAAATAGAGTTCATTGTTGAAATGGATCAAATATATGAGTATAATTTGAGGTAAAATCAAGTAAGTACTGGGGGTGTCTCAGTATCACTACTCTGCCTTTGTTTGTGACCACATTTCTAGAACAAGATCATCCTAGGTTTATAAATCATTTCTTCTTTTGGCTTTGACATATTTTTATGCTAATATTCAAATCAGAATTTAATTATATCGTTGAGTACTGCTGAAAATATGCCATTAGATGTTCTTTCCATATTAATTTCAAATACACATTTGTATTCAACTGTGTCTGTAGTAAGGAGCTGCTGGCCGCTTCCCGCCACCCAGCTCCCACACGTCTAGCTTTACCAGAAATAACAACACACAAATTGTATTCTTTTAAACACTGCTTGGCCCATTAGTTATAACCTCTTATTGGCTAGCTCTTACATATTCAGATTAACCCATTTCTAATAATCTGTGTACCACCACAAGGTGGTAGTTTACCAGTAAGATCTTAACCTGCATCCATCTTGGAAAGCAGAGCTATGGCGATTGCCTGACTCAGCTTCTTTCTCTCAGAATTCTGTTCAGTCGACTCCGCCTACCTAATTTTCTGTCCTATTAAAGGGCCAAGGCAGTTTCTTTTTTTAACCAATGAAATTAACACAAAACAGAAGATTCTCCCCCATCATGTGTCTTGAAGCATCAATTCTTCCCAAATAGTCAGTTTATCTCCTCCAGTTACTAATACCAATAGAAGTTGAGAATAAGAAAATCCAGCTCACAGAACTCAGTTAAAAGACTGGTGAAGCATGTCTGAAACTCCCAGCACTCAGGAAGCAAAGGAAGGGAGATTGCTGTAAGTTTGAGTCTAGACTTATGTATACAGCAAGTACTGGGTCAGATGGCTTCAAAGCATGATGTATTCACAATACACTTGGAAAGAAAGTGACAATTAAAGGGGCTACAGACTTTAGCAAAACATTAATCTGGTATTGATTAAATAATAGGGAGAAATTGTTATTAAATTTATAGCCTTACTGACTTTAGCCATTTTGTTTTAATTTTACATAATTTGAAGCCTTGCTCTCAATAAAACTATTTCTTTAAACTATGCATCTGAAAGAGAAAGTCATAGATTTACTATAATTTCTCATTATCATATAACAAGCTATTTTTGGTAAACTACTCCAATTACTAGGTTGTCACTTTAAATTTCTTTTGACATTAAATTTGATTATATAAATTAAACAGTTTAAGTAGAATTAAAAACCCCTCTTGCAGAAATAGCTCCAGCTTTTCCTTTTCATAGTCTCTGTAACTCAGTAATTAACTAGTGAACATGGAAATCAGTCCAGGGCATGAAAATTTCACTTTTGTACTTTTTCCTTTCCTGCTGAAAAGGGAAAGGCAGGATTGTAGAAGACAGACAGATCAACGACATCACAAGAAAACCACACAGAAACAACTAATCTGGCTCATAGGAACTCACAGAGTTTGAGTCAACAACCAGGGAGAATGCTTAGGACCAACCTAGGCCCTCTACATATATATTACAGTTGTGTAGCTTGATCTACTGGTGGGACTCCTAAAAATGGTCCCATTGGCTGTCCCTAATGCTTGGGCTGACTCTTAGAAATCTGTTTTTCATGTTGGATTGCCTTGCTTAGCCTTAATACAAGGGGAGGTGCTTAGTCTTACTGCAACTTAATACGCCATGCTTTGTTGATACCCCTAGGAGACCTGCTCCTTTCTGAAAAGAAACAGAGGAGTGGATTGGGGGAAGGGAGATGGAGCCAAGGAATGGGAGAAGAGAAGAGAAGAGAAGACAAGAGAAGACAAGAGAAGACAAGAGAAGACAAGAGAAGAAGGGAAACTGTGGTCAAGATGTAAAATAAACAAACTATGTAATAATAAAAATTTGAATATTCAGAAAGAACTGTTAACAAATGCTCTTTTCTCTGAACAAAATACTTTCTATGTATTTATAATTATGTTTGTGTTTTATAAGTACACTGTGAAATCATGCAGTGTTGCCTGTATTTAATTCAATTCTGGTCTGCAAAGACTACACACTCTTTTACAACTGATGGTATAATGTCAGAACATCTCATCTTTTTTATTTATTACAATTCCTACATTATCTCCAGCACAAATAAATATCCCATCTTCCCAGTGTCCAATTACTACTGCAGGACAGAGCTTATGTTTTAGCTTCTGTTTGCTTTCTTGAAAGCAGTTATTACTGTGTCACCCACATGCAGCCTCCAGTTCATCCTCTTCAGGGCAATGATATAAAATACGCTGAATACAGTGATGTTGCCGGGGTTGATCATAGCTCTCATAGGAAGGCCCAGGAAAATCCAGAATGTTCATACTGAATAAGGTTTTTGAATGATAATGAAAAGAATAAAATCCAAAGTTACAGAAAGTGTTTAAGACTTCAATAAATAAATTCGGCATGTAAAAATACTAAAATGAGGGCGACTTCTAAGTTAATATCCAATATGTACTTAATTATTTTATTTTATGGCCCTTGAAATAAAAATCCATAAAAATAGCCTCAGATTTGAATGATTTATTTTCTTGGCTGTAAAATTCATCTAAAAACAATAAATCAGCATTTGAAACTATTGCAGTTAAAGCATTTTGCCCACTCATCCGTCTAACCATTCATTCATTTATTGAAAAATCTATGTTGGATGTATACTGTACATGAGGTCTGTGGCTTGAATCTTAAATGTTCTGCACAAGTCAAATGCATTATGTTCTTAGACTTCAATAGCCTATATGTCAAAGGTCCTGAGACCTCTAAGAGATAGAGTCCAAGGATAACAGCGAAGTCCCTGGGAGAGGGCTCTGACAAAGAATATTAAAACCATAGGTCTGTTCCTCTTTCTCTTTGTCTCCTGGCCAAAACGAAGTATGAGTACCCTTTCCCATATAACCCACTACAACACACTGTGACACCATGTTGCAAGTTCATAGAGCCATGCGACCATGAACAGAAACCTCTGGAATCATGTGCCACTTAAAATTTTATTTGGAGCCCTCTAGCTGCCGTCTTGCGTCCCCGCGTGTGTGCGCCTTATCTCAGCTGGTCCGCCGGAGACCCCCTGAGCGCGAACCCTAGTACCCCCCGCGGCCCCATTTCCACTCCGACAAGATGAAAGAAACGATCATGAACCAGGAAAAACTGGCCAAGCTGCAGTCACAAGTGCGCATTGGTGGGAAAGGAACTGCTTGCGCAGAAAGAAGAAGGTGGTTCACAGAACAGCCACAGCAGATGATAAAAAAAACTGCAGTTCTCCTTAAAGAAGTTAGGGGTGAACAATATCTCTGGTATTGAAGAGTTGAACATGTTTACAAATCAAGGAACAGTGATCCATTTTAACAACCCTAAAGTTCAGGCGTCTCTGGCAGCAAACACCTTCACCATTCCGAGACAAAGCAACTGACAGAAATGCTTCGCAGCATTCTAAACCAGCTTGGGGCAGACAGTCTGACTAGTTTAAGGAGACTGGCTGAAGCTCTGCCCAAACAATCTGTGGATGGAAAAGCACCCCTTACTACTGGAGAGGATGATGATGATGAAGTCCAGACCTGGTGGAGAATTTTGATGAGGCTTCTAAGAATGAGGCAAACTGAACGGAGGAGACTTCTGAAGAAGTGACTCTTGCAGAAGTTACAGGAGCTGCTATTTCATATCATGGCTGCGTTTTAAAGGTCTTTTGTTTATTGATCTGATCAAATCTAGATCGCTAATATTTTTAAGTCCAAGCCCCTTGGGCACTGCAGCTCTTTTCAGTTTTTGCTTAAACACAATTCATTCTTTTCAGCAAATTAAGCTGAAGAAGCCTGGGAATAAAGTGTGGAAAAGGGTTAATAAAATTCTTTGCCTAGTTAAAAAAAATTATTTGGAAGAAGTTTTTTTTTGTTTTATTTTGTTTTGTTTTTATTATCTGCCAACACACATGCATTCAGCTAGAATACAAGAGTGAGTTAGACAGGGTAAAGTCCCTGCTCTCAATAACCTTACATTCTAGAGCAGAAAAGGACTATGAACCCCAGAAGATATAGAAAACAGAATAATTTCAATTAAAAACTGCTGTGCTGTATTGTATTTGTGTGGCATGTGAGTGTGCCTGTCTGCATGGGGTTGGTGGCAAGTGCACATATGTACCGAGGCCAAAAGTTGCATGTCTTTCCTTCCACTTTTATTTTTGAGACAAGTTCTTTTCCTTGGCCTGAGGTTTATTGATATAGATAGACTTGTCAGTCAACGAACTTCAGGGATTTTTCTGTTTCTCCTCACACCATGCCCTCTCCAGCATCTGCATGACCACATGGTATCATGCCCACCTTTTTACCGTCTTGCATGGTTTCTGGTTCCCATGTTTGCACAGCAAGAGTCTCATTTGCCATACCACCTCACTAGATTTATGCGTTTCTATGAAACAAGAGTTCGTGTAGCCCAGACTGACCTTGAATTCGCTACATAGCAGAATATAATCTTGAATTATTGATTTTGCTATCTCTACCTCCCAAATGCTATGATTGTAACCATGTACCACAATGCTAGCTGAAAGAATGTAACAGCAGACCCAATGATTAATCCAAAGAAAATAGCCTTGAGTGGTGGTGGACAAAGGAAGATCACCATAAATTTAAGGCCAGCTGGAACTACATAGTAAGTGTCAGGCTATTTCTATCAACACAGTGAAATGGTGTCTGAAAAAGGCAAAACTAATTAAACAATAAAAATAGATTATTGCTTCTCAGCCTTTTGGTTATAATCACATGTAAAATGGCTTTCTGCAAACACTGAGAGTAAAAACAGAAGAGTATGCTGACACCAAACAGATGCACTTCTTAAGATAGTATGAGAATTTTGTTTTGTGATAGAGAAATATTCCCAAAGTTAAAAACATTACTTATTTATTTAACAGTTCAAAACAACATAAAATTTTAGCAATAAATACAGCTAGTTTTAAACTTAGTGTCTAAGGCGTGTGAACACATAAAGGTAGAACAGAAGTTTCAACCACTCTACAAGTCATCAACCTCAATTTTAGCTGCATTCCCTGGTTTCTTTCTAAACCCAGGCAGCTGGTGCATTCTGTAAACTGGGATTGATAAATGGGGTAGAATCTGCTTAAAGTCTTTGGAAAGTTTCCTGAAGGATTTATCTCTGGAGGGTAATGTTCCTCTTTCTTTAACCAAAATGAGAGTTTGATAACCTCTCATTGTGCTTTTGATAAATAACACTTCAAGTCATAACTGAAAGGACTAAGTGCATTTTAAAAACATAGTTAAGAAATGTCTAGTTACCACTGATTGCTTGAATACTTACCATCTACTACGCGAAGTTCGGGATTTGAGAACTTAATTTTTAGCTGAGAAAAGCTATGATTCGAGAATTGAACTGCAGTTATTGGGAGACCTGCAAATATTCTCTGTGTCAATTGTGGCTTTGGGAAGGGGAGATTAAGATTTACAGTTTAGCTAGGCTATGGTAGTCTAATCCACTATCATGAAGCATGCTTTCCACCTCAGTTTGCCTTTGCTGTGGCTAAGTCATTAATATTTAATTTCAAATTTAACAGGCTTGAATGGGTTTATATTTTTCTAAGCCACACACATGACAATTAAAAACACAATTATCTAGAGTTGTGAAAAGACAAGGAAAACAAAATCACATAGAGATCTTACTTCACTCAAAGAATGCTTGGCACATTGCATGTTTTACCACCCAGTAAGAAGTTAAATGTTACAAAAACTTGAGGACCAGAGTTCAGATACTGTGCACTCACATGAAAAGCCTGAGGGGCTGGCATCTCACCTGCACATATGTACACCCACACATAGATGAATACCACACACAACAATGCATAGTTACTTAACAGATACCTCAAATCTAGACGATAGACTGTATTGTGTTTCAGGAACAGAGAGTATCACTGATGGATAACAAATTCCACTCCTGTAACTCTCAAGAAAGTGACCCAAAGTGACCCATTTTTTTTTCCGAGACAGGGTTTCTCTGTAACTTTGCAGCCTGTCCTGGAACTAGCACTTGTAGACCAGGCTGGCCTCGAACTCACCAAGAACCATCTGCCTCTTGATTGAAGGCAGGCGCCACCACCGCCTGGCTGGGAATTCTTTAAAAAACAAAAACAAAAAAACAGTACATGAACAATAGCTACTGCTCATATTTTTAAACCTTGGGAGGAGGCCTTACTGTCTATAAGATCCATATTTGAGCTAAAAATGAAACAACCTAAAAGTCTGTAAGGTAGAAAAAGAATCTTTCTTTCCCACTGCATCCAGTCCCCAAACTCTGTCTCAAAGGGAAGTCTCTCTATAGACTCATTTCCACTTATGTTTTTTTTTCTGAATGACCATTTATGATATACATTATATACAAAACTCACCTGTATATGTATAATATTAACTTGTCAATATAAATATTTCTGTTTATGTCATTGAGTACATGTGAATTTTCAACTATCATTTTATGGAATTGCTATTTAAATATATACTTACACAATTGAATATACCTAAATACATCAGTATATATTTATATAAAATATACACATAAAATAGCATATGTATGTGTGAGTGGGATTTTATCATACACCTTTGATTTCATCTTGTCATGTATTTATTGCTTTAATTTTCTTAATGCTCCATCCATTCATGTAGCCTCCCTTTGTTCTTGTGTTTCTTCAGCTGGCTCCACATGGCTTATGCTTCACTCTGTGCTGTTGGGCAATGATGTAATAACTCGTTAGCCATCATTTCTTGTTACTCTGCGCCATCTATTTTTCAGGTGTTTACACGAAAGTCAGAACAGGTGTTACAATTTTCCTTGACCAGCTAATTAAAGACTTGAAAAAAAATTCTTTTGCTTCAATAACCACAGGTTTCAATTGAATGCAGTGATCTTAAGACAGGGTGAAAGCAATCTTTGATGGTGCATTCAGGTTTTGGAAGGGAACAGACTCTGATGTCCCAAACCTGGATAAACCTCTGCCTCACCAATACGAATGTATTTCTCATAGTCTCAATTTCTTCTTTTTTTTTTTGTCTCAATTTCTAATCCTCAAATTCAGCCCATTCTACCAGTTCTGTTCCTTTGCATTTAATTGAATGCCGCTTTCTTACACTCGGAGCAGGCTTCATAAAAGTCCGAGCAACTGGAGTGAAATTAAGCCTTGAGTGTTTCATGAAAGCAGCTTTCTGTTTTCTTCTCTGAGCCACAAATGACCCGAGTGTACATACAGGAAGCTATTCTAGGATGCCACCCAATTAACCTTCGGAAAAATTTGTAAGTTTTTTTTTTTTTAGATTTTTTTTTCAAGAAAAAAATATTTTTTGTCTATTATGGCATAACTGCTTTCAAAGCTATTCACTTTGTAATGAACAAAGACTCTTTCTTTCCCCCCACGGAAATGAAGAGGTGTGGTACTTAGGAAGAGAGAAGGACAAGGGAGGTTTTTTCCTCTCCAGATGTTAAAACAACACAGCATAGAGCTGATGGGTGAAATGGACATTTCATCCTTTCTGATTGCCTATGAAAAATAGACAGGCCAGCTGGCTCAATGCTGGACAAAAGAGAAAACTTCAAAAATAATTCCCTTTTTTTTTTTAAAAAATTGTTTTGTTTTGTTTCCTAGCCAGAGTGGCCACTTGGTTATAAATACTAAGTGAAATAGTCACATGTTACATTTTTCTTTGTCATAATGACAACAGAACAGAAGAAAGAATGTTTTTTCCAGTGACACAGCAGGTGGGATTTCAAAAGGGTAAACTGATGTGCCCATACCCAAGAGCTTAGTTTGGTTGGCATCTTCCTAAGCATTAAGAGGAATCTGTTGTTAAGTAAGTTTCATTAAAAGATTAAAGTACTGAAGGATTCTTAGTGGTTATGTCAAATGACAAGTGATGCGCTCCAGCAGTCCTAAGCATGGGAAGCACGGTACTGGCAGGTCTTACCTTCCCTCTCCCTTGCTAAGCTGTTCGATTACATTCTAAAGATACCCACCAAATTCTGTTCCCTTCCTTGGCCACTTTTTTATGCCACACTCACTCCTGAGACTGACCATCAAAGTCCAACTATCATGGCATCAAGGTTTGACATCAGCAATGTCCATTTGGCTACCCTAATTAACATACCTAATCAAAACTTAACCAACCCATCCTAGCTCATTCTAACAAGGACCTCCTCCTTTTCCTTCTTAAAATTAATACTTAAGAAGTTTTTTTTTTTTGCTGTTGTTTCTGCCTCATTCAGATTCAGTCATCTTATCTCTTTGCCTTGCCTCATAAAGGATCTCTTTGTGTTTGGAAATTGATGTTTAGGTGTGGTCTATAGCGAATCTGAGGTTCGAAGGGGAACACCCCAGAGTAAGCAGTTCCCATTAACTAGCGCTACTACATATAAAAGACGAAGTACACAATGTATGCCCACACATAGGACAAGAAGGTGGAAAATAACAGTACAAGCTGGGCTTCCAGGGTATCAAATTCAGCAGTGTGCCTGGACTGTCTTCTTAGCCTGACATTCCAATGTGTTTAATATTTTCAAAATGAATCTTGTTGAATTGTTGATTTAAAAGTATCTTCTCTGATATATAACTAAATATCTTGAAATGGTGGTTGGAGGAGAAAGATTGGAAAATGTGAAGACCAGAAATTTTTCATTAGTAAGAATTCTGTGTCTATCGTCTAGATGACATTTAACAACTTCACTGGTTCTATAGCTTCCTATTCAATTTTTGATTTGTGTGCTATGACCCAGAGAATCAGAGCATTTAGAAGGAAAAGGATCTGAATGACAACGGTCTCTCTTTCTCTTCCCCTCTCTTTCCCTCTCTGTCACTCTTTCTTTTTATCCTCTCTTATTCTCTTTCTCCCCCTTCCCTCTTCCCCCATCCTTCACACACATGCACACACATACACACACACATGTGCACACACACACACTCACACACAGCTCAACACTGACTATACTTTCACCATGCAGTAAATTTAATTTTCTAATTTCAAACTGGAATGAAACCATTACTACTTGTTTAGGGTCCCAGTAATGTAAAGAGAATATGAGTATGTGGATCAAGGGAATGTCAAATCCAGTCTACCATTTTTTTCTTTATGTTCACTGCATTATGGGTGTCTTCCCAGAACAAAATCACACAAACTGGATGGCTATTGCAACACAAAATATTCTATTGTAATACTAAATGTTTGAAGTTCAAGATCACAGTGCTGGATGATTCAGATTCTGGTGAGAATCTCTTATTATAAAAAGGCATCTTACTGAATGGGAGAAGATCTTCATCAACCCTGCAACAGACAAAGGTCTGATCTCTAAAATATATAAAGAACCCAAGAAACTAGATTTTAAAATGCTAATTAACCCAACTAAAAAAATGGGGCACTGAACTGAACAGAGAATTCTCAACAGAAGAAGTTCAAATGGCCAAGGGACATTTAAGGTCATGATCAACTTCCTTAGCGATCAGGGAAATGCAAATCAAAACAACTTTGAGATACCATATTATACCTGTCAGAATGGCTAAAATCAAAAACACCAATGATAGCCTTTGCTGGAGAGAATGTGGAGTAAGGGGAAAACTCATTCATTGCTGGTGGGAATGCAATCTTGGTTTATCATTATTATTATTATTATTATTATTATTATTATTTGGTTTTTCGAGACAGGGTTTCTCTGTGGTTTTGGAGCCTGTCCTGGAACTAGCTCTTTTAGACCAGGCTGGTCTCGAACTCACAGAGATCCTCCTGCCTCTGCCTCCCAAGTACTGGGATTAAAGGCATGCGCCACCACCGCTGGGCGGGAATGCAAACTTGTGCAACCACTTTGGAAATCAGTGTGGCGGTTTCTCAGGAATTTCGGAATCAACCTACCTCAGGATCCAGCAATACCACTCTTGGGAATATACCCAAGAGATGCCCAATCATACTATAAAAGCATTTGTTCAACTATGTTCATAGCAGCATTATTTGTAATAGCCAGAACCTGGAAACAACCTAGATGCCCCTCAATGGAAGAATGGATAAAGAAAGTGTGGAATATATACACATTAGAGTACTACTCAGCGGTAAAAAACAGTGACATCTTGAATTTTGCATGCAAATGGATGGAAATAGAAAACACTATCCTGAGTGAGATAACCCAGACCCAAAAAGAACGAATATGGTATGTACTCACTCATTAAAGATACTAATCATAAACAAAGGGCAATGAGCTCAGGATCCTAGAGAAACTAAATAATATGGTGAACTGAAAGAAAAACATATATAGACCCACCTGGAAATTGGAAGCAAACAAGATTGCAGGACAAAAGTTGTGAGCATGGGGGTGGGGGCAGAGGTAGAGGTGAGGTTGGGGGAAGGGAATAGGGGGAGAGGGAAGGGAGAAGGGAAGGACTTGCAAAAGCATGGAGGAGTGGGAGGGTGAAGATAGAGGAAGGGTGGATATAGGAGCAGGGAAGAAGATACCTACATTAAGGGATCCATTTTAGAGTAGGCAAGAGACTTGCCAAGTAGATTAGATCTATGTAAGTCTCTCTTAGTGTCCTCATTGTTGTCTAAGCCTTCAAACCACAATCCCAGAGATGTGCGATTTTAGAAACATGTAAGTATTGATATTCATCATTTTAAAATTCCTGGTATCTTTTTCTCATTTCCTTGATTATTCCTTAAGTGTCAATGAATAACTAATGAATTATCTCTTTACAGAAAACTGCAAGGCTTTTGAGTTTAACTGTCCTGAATCCCCAGAGGCTTATACAGTACATGATATATGCGGTAATTATGAATGTCTGTTGAGAAAAAAATTGAAGGAATAATAGGTAATACTGCGGTCTAGTTACAGAAATCATCCAACACAAATGGATCAATCAAAACTGGCAGGTTTCCAGGTCGTGATAGCATTCCTTTGATTCCAGCACTCAGAAGGCAGAGAAAAGAAGTCAGTTTGGTCTACAGAGTGAGCTTCAGAACAGCCAGAGTAGTTACATAGAGAAACCCTGTCTCAAAATGCTAGTAAGAAAGAAAGAAAGAAAGAAAGAAAGAAAGAAAGAAAGAAAGAAAG